>DF239374.1:0-94630 GCA_000507305.1 Breviolum minutum Mf 1.05b.01
AACCTTGTTGTTGTTGTTGTTGTTGTTGTTGTTGTTCTTGTTGTTTTTCTTGTTCTTGTTTTTGTTGTTGTTGTTGTTTGTTGTTGTGGTTGCTGCTGTTGTTGTTGTTGTTTCTGCAAAAACAACAAATGTGATTAGCTAACTAGCGGTACAACACGCAAAAGCACAAGCCAACTTGCGGTACAATAAGCAAACATACCAAATTCGATGGGCGAACGAGAAATACAACAGGCAAAAACACAAGCCAATGGGGTACAATAAGCAAAAACGCCAAATTTGATGAGTCAACTAGCAGTACAGCGCGCAAAAAAACGAGCCACCTTGCGGTACAATAAGCAAAAACACCAAATTTGATGAGCCACTAAAGATTAATATTGTCAGGATGCATTTGCCGCAAGAGTTGGCCCCTACAAATTTTTGAAAAACTGTCGCAAGGGTTGACACCTACATGTTTGACCACTTGTGTTTGTGAATGTTTGACTGCACAAATGAGAAGTGTACCAAAGTTGCATTGATACATGTCTGGATGTCATTTGCACAAACGAGAAGTGTACCAAGTGGTCTTGACATACGTTTGTGTCATGACATGTGTATCGAAGAATAAATGGGGTCTGTGACATTTTGTCTCAAGTGTGGGATTCAAAAGTTTCGTTTTCTTTTTTGTCCGCGACCAAGCTCCCAGGTATTGCTGTGGTTTGTTGAAGCCGTTGCCAAAGGTAACATCTTTTGATGTCATAATGCCAGATAACTGAAATGAACGAAACCTCTTTTTGAATATGTGATGTAAGGCGTTTCGTTTATTTGCAATGTGTCTTTATGATTTGGTAGTTGCTGGCTATGTGTTTTGCCCTCTATCTTTCGTTTTGATTTTCTGATACAAAAAAGGAAGATGATACAAT
Source organism: Breviolum minutum Mf 1.05b.01 (assembly GCA_000507305.1). Classification (NCBI taxonomy): domain Eukaryota; class Dinophyceae; order Suessiales; family Symbiodiniaceae; genus Breviolum; species Breviolum minutum. The sequence continues at coordinate 900 of DF239374.1, forward strand.
CACTCTACCTGTCTGGATGGTTCCATCATGTTGGTCCATTCAGGATACAACAAAGGAAGATGATACAATCACTCTACCTCTCCGGGTGGTCTTATCATTTTGGACCATTCAGGTTACAACAAAGGAAGATGATACAATCACTTTACCTCTCTCACTTTACCTCCGGGTGGTCCTATCATTATGTATCATTCAGGTTACAACAAAGGAAGATGATCAAATCACTTTAACTCTCCCGGTCGTATCTTTTTAGACCAGTGAAGACCATTTGATGTAAGCACACAGACGTTGGTCGGCACCGCATCCAATCCAAAGAGTGTTCAATGTGGGCACAAAGCGTGCTCATGAAGAGGAAAAATCAAGGTTTTTGACTAAAACTGATAGGGGGTCCCCTACGAAAAAGGCTGGGAAACCGCGAAGAACGCAATTTGTGTTTATGAAGGGGAATATGTGCCTATGAAGGGGAAAAGAAAGGGTTTCTGAGTAAAACTGCTAGGGGATCCCCTACAAAAAAAGCTGGAAAAACGGAACTTGTGTTTATGAAGGGGAATTTGTGCCCATGAGGGGGAAAAGTAAAAGTTTTTGTTGTATACTGATAGGGGGTCCCCTACGAAAAAGGCTGGGAAACCGCGAAGAACGCAATTTGTGTTTATGAAGGGGAAGATGTGCCCATGAAGAGGAGAATCCGTGGCTGATGTCTTGAGCTGTATCATGCTTCTGTTGCTGATGTCTTGAGCTGCATCACGCTTTTGTTGCTGGTGTCTTGAGCTGTATCGCGCTTTTGTTGCTGATGTCTTGAGCTGTATCGCGCTTCTGCTGGTAATGTCTTGAGCTGTATCACGCTTTTGTTGCTGATGTCTTGAGCTGCGTCACTTTGCGATAGCAGTCTCTTCAATATCATTTTTAGCTGCTTTTTTCTCCATTTTTCTTGAAATAAAAAAAAATTTGAGTTTAGGGTTTAGGGCTGGAAAATTTCGCAATGGTGGCCTCCTCAATACTGTTTTTGTTTTTTTTCTAAGATTTAAATTAAAGAGAAAAACACCTTGAGTTTAGGGTTTAGGGTTGGAGAATTTCGCGATAGTGGTCCCATCGATGTTGTCTTTAACTTTGATTTTGATATATTCTATTTTCAAAAAATACTAGTAACTTAAGTTTAGGGTTTAGGGTTGGAAATTTTGCGATAGTGGCCCCCTTGATATTGTCTATATTTATTCCAAATTTTCAACTGAAATAAAAATAAGAACTTGAGTTGAGGGTTTAGGCATGGAAAATTTCGTGATAGTGGCCTCATCAACATTGTTTATGTTTTCTTTGATTTTAGCTTGTCATAGAAATTTCAACTTGAGTTTAGGGTTTAAGGTTGGAAAATTTCGTGATGGTGGTGCCCTCGATATTATTTATAACTTTTATTCTTCTATTGCAATGTTCAAATAAAACTAACAACTTGGGTTTAGGGTTTAGGGTTGCAAAATTTCGCGATAGTGGCCCCTTCGATATTGTTTATGACTTTTATTTTTCTTTTTTGATTTCCAATAAAACTAATAATATGAGTTTAAGGTTTAGACTTGGAAAATGTCGTGGTAGCGGTTTCTCCAATATTATTTATGGTTGTTTGTTTTTGCATTTTTTCTTAGATAAAAAATCAATTTGAGTTTAGGGTTTAGGATTGGAAATTTTCGCGGTAGTGACCTCCTCGATATTAGTTAAAATTTTCTAATTATTCTTTTAATTAATTTATTTTCTTGAATAAAACAAAAATATAGATTTAAGATTTAGAATTGGATAAGCAAAGGTTTCTTTAATATGCCTATTTAATTTTTTCCCGTTTTTGCTTTGAAAAAATAATTGATTTGAATTTAGGGCTTAGGATTNATAACCCAATCAATATAATCAATATTATATAAAATAAATAAATTCTATACAATATTTTTAATTTCTTAAATCTTATTTTTTTGCTTTTTAATTCAATTTAAATTAAAAATAATATAAATTCTAAATATTTTTTTTTCTTTTCATATAAATAATATATTATATTTTTTATTTTTAAAATATTTAAAAAAAGAAATATATATACATAATAAATTATAATTTATATTATTACATTATTATATCTATAAAAAAAATATTATTATATTATTATTTTAATTTTAATATTAATATATATTATATATAAAAAATAATATATTTGATTAAAATAATAAATATAAAAATCAAAATAAAATAATATTCAATAATATGAATTTAAATTATAATAAAAAAAAATAAGAAAATATATTATGGTCAAATTATAAAGCAAGACCAGAAAGCAGATACAACAACAACAACCACCAACAACACCAAAAACAACAGGAACAACGTAAACATAAACAACATAAACAACATAAACCATAGCAGCTGCTGATTTTTAAGCAAAGATGTGATGCAACAACCAAGAAGAAGCACACGCACACACAACAAGACAAACTGCAAACACAAGCAAGAAAGACTAACAACAAGCCAGAAAGTATAGTAGGAACTTCTGAAAGAAACATGCAGTTCATCACAGGAGCATTGAACCACCATGAAGTACCACTTCTGAAGCATCTTTTTCTCTCAGCAATCGAATCGAGGCTTCTATTTCTATCTGCATGAACACCCAAGTAGATTACTTGAGTATGTCGGCCTTCAAAATATCCAGTCAAGCAGCGGTGGTCCTTCAGCTGCTTAAGCTGCAAGGCCTCATGCACTCAGACATCTCTCATTTCCATCATTTCCTGTTGAACAAATTTTTGTGCACACTGTGGCTCAGGGAAAAAGGTTGCGGAATGGCGAGCAGCTACGCAGGGGATGCCGCTGGCATACTTGGGCACTGCATCGAGCAACAACTTGTCAACATCGTTGCCAGTCTGATCATTCTTGGATATTCTTGGCATCTTCAGAGTGCATAAAACAGGGCAGATCATCAACGTCATCCCAAAAAGGCCCCACCAATCTCTGGTGGCTTCACATCTGCTCAAATGCTAGAGTGGTACTCTAAAAAAAAACTAGCATAATTTGGAGACAAGGAGTGGTTGTGGAATATTGTAGATATGGTATGATGTACCTTTGAGCTTTTGAGCAATGATCAGGATCGCTGCGTTTGAACGGTCAATGGAACTGATGAGAAATGGTTCCCTGCTGCTCCAGGAATTTCACTTCTCCACGCTCTGCGCCGGCTCTGCGCCTGCCGGAGAAATAATTTGAGTCCCAAAGCTTTGAAAAAAACAACTAAAGATTGCTTGGGCCATTGGGATGTGTGTGGATTTGCACACCCGTAAAATTTGATAAAAGTATAAACATAATAATGTGCATGTTATTGAGATTCATGTTGAAGGTATTCCGAAAGAGTCTCTGTTCCAGCCACACCCATTTAAATCGCGCAGTACGGCCTGCATGGATCCCCCTAGCATGTGTTCTAGTGGGTTTGATAGATAGGTTCACCGGGTTGGCAGTTTCATCTCGTTTGTCTTAAGCACTTAAGCACCAACAAACTGGCTTTGGAGCAAAAACGACGAACCAAAAATTGCGTGGCTTCCCACCCTGCAACATGCAATGACTAGCTTGAGTGTGCGTGTGTCAATCGCACCCAAGGAAACCTACAATCTCAAACACTTTCCCACAAGCTGATGCAACTTTGTTAAGGGATTGGAAAAAACATGTGTAAAATGGGTGAAGAGAAGAAGTGCTGGCTTTCCCGTTTCATCCCAATTTCAACGGGGTCCGCTATCGGTCTATTGGCGCTCTTTCAAGTTGCAAATACTGAAATCGCCGTGCGATTCCCCACAAACCCAGTTCCGCCCGGACCCGCGACCTTTAAACCTGGGCATTGGGTGAGTGGCTGACCAATAGAGATGAATGCAGTCTGCTGGCTTTAAGATCTCCAAAACATGCGTTTGAGCAAGCTCCCATTTTCGAGCGACTGAGTGAGAAGCTCAAAAGCTGCAAATCGTACAATATCATTATCATACAAATGTGCAAAGGCACGCGTGGCACTGCTCCCTTGATGGCAATGAGCCATGAGCATTGGGGAGGCTTCGGCTTTGTAGGTAAATGTCAGACTGATGGAAAAATCCCGTTGGACACTAATGAACCTATTGAAAATAGTACGGAAAGTCCTCATCATTGGAATCCTCATTGTCATACCGGTCATTACACATGCCCTCCCAGCTCGGTCGCCCGATTTCCGAACATGCCCCTTCTGCCATGCCCTTAAGGCCAAGGTCCCCGGCGTTGTTGAGGTCGGCACATGCCTCCTTGACACGCTTCACCATGGAGACTTCGGCCTCTCCTTTGTTTTGGCGGGACACTGCAGCTACTTTGCACAAGTAAAAAAGTCAATGCAAAGTCATTTAGAATCTTCAAAGCTTTGGAAAGCGCCAAAGCGGGGCCTAGGTCGTGAGCATACTTCTGGGATACTCTTTAGATCTGTTAAATTCCAAAATGTCTGAGACACCCAGTCATCCCAGCCAAACTTTACAGGCATCTATTGCCTCAACTGACAAATAATGGAGACGGTGGATTATAAGTACCAGTAGTACCGCACAAGGCGGTGGCGGAAGTTTCAAGAATAGGAAACGTATAGGAGAGATTGATTGCTGTGAGTGACGGATGTCAGAGCAAAAACATTGACCAACTGACTAACTAGCTAACTGACTAATTGACTGATTGACTGTCTGATTAACTGAGTGATTGCCTGAGTGATGAACTGACCTATTGACGGACTGACTGACTGACTGACTTACTTGATTGACTGGTTGATTAACTGACTGACTGACTAATTTACTTACTGACTGGCTGACCGCCTGACTAACTGATTAATTGATTATCTGACCAATTGACTAACTGACTAACTAACTNGACTAACTGACGAACTGACTAGTTGACTAACTAGCTAACTGACTAACTGACTAACTGACTGACTGACTGACTGACTGACTGATTGATTGATTGATTGATTGATTGATTGACTGATTGATTGACTGATTGATTGACTGATTGATGAACTGACTAATTGACTAACTGACTGACTAACTAACTAACTGACTAAGTGACGAACTGACTGATAGACTAACTGACTAACTTACTACCTGACTAATTTTTCGACATCAGAACCTCAAAAAGTGCTCCGAGGACTACAGTTTTTTAGGATTTTGACTTCAAAATGCAGGTTTCGCCACAGCCGCGTGCATTTTTTTAACATCTGAACTTACAAAAGTGGTCCAAACAGGTCATGTTTTGTACAGTTTCACTTCTGAACGTGCCTTTCGTCACAGGCGCGTGCATTTTTTCAACATCAGAACATACAAAAGTGGTCCAAACACGTCATGTTTTGTACATTTTGACTTCAGAATGTGCTTTTCGCCACAGCGGCATGCAATTTTTCGACATCAGAACTTCCAAAAGTGCTTCAAGCACCTCATGTTTTGTGCATTTTCACTTCAAAATGCGCTTTTCGCCACAGCGGCGTGCAATTTTTGATTTCTCCTCTGAGCTCCGACCTCCGCACCCGCCGCTTTAACAGGCCTACTTTTGGACTGACCCGACACACGAATCATTGAAAAAACACAGCATTTCGTGACTTCTCTAACAGTTGGCGCGGATGTATCTTCTTTCTTCTAACTTTCTGACTATTGCATCTTCTGTCGACGGACTTGACTACTCTACTGCTGGTCTTTTCATCTGCTTTTCAACTCTCCATATTGTCGGAAGTTTCTATTTAAACTTCCTTCGATAAGTACAAATATATGCATACAACAAACAGTATGATATATATATATATAATTATATATATATATCTATATGTTTATACATTGTGGAGCCCTTGGCCCCTGACATTCATTCCTTTTACACCCGTTGCTTGACCTTGATGAAGTTGTACTGGTGCACTGAAACACAGCGCAATCGACAATGGCACGGTTGAGTGAGCCCAGGCCGCCAAGGGACGGACCCACTTCCGAGGGTCATAGTAACTCTTGTTGGGCTTGTCCTCACCCTCAGGGTTGCCGATCTGGCTCTGCAAGTAGCCCTCCTTGGCCTGATAGAAGTTCTTCAGACCTGGCGAAATGCCCTTGAGGCACAAGGATGATCAAGGGTGATATTTTGATGTTCTTTATCTTAATATATATATATATATGTACAGCACAGAAAAAGGTCTTTGATTTTCCTAGTCACTGCTAGTCTCCGCGATCTCATCATGTCTTGTGACAGTTCACCAAGGAGCCCTATCTTATCCAATGTTCTTGGGAGCTCACCTTCCCAGTAGGCCCACTGAGTGTCAGTATCCACGTTCATCTTGCACACCTGAGCCGGCAGAACATGGAGCTGTGAAGTTCACGAGACGATACAAGTTGGAAAGAAGTTGGTACAAAATAATTCAAAAAGATACAAGCACCAACAAGACGATGACATGGTTATACAGTACAGTAAACAAGGTTGTACAGTACCAACAGAAATTTTCTGCTTCATTCCCTCTTTTCATTTATCTTGGCCCAACAAATTTTGATTGTCAATTTGTTTGCCACGCCCTTGCGGCCCTTGCACATGGTTTGAGCCATGGCACTCCATTGCCAAGAGCAGTAGCGATGTGGTGTTTCTCGGAGCCGCTTCCACCGTGGAAAACGAAGAAGAGTGGCTGCCAGGCATGGGGTTTGCAACGCAAAAATTCTTGACAAAATAAGCTTCGGCAAACTGGGGAGGGCTAATGTATATCCCCCTACCCGCTGTATATGGCTACATTGGATGTTTCCACATATTTCACTTCAGTTCCATACGACAAAGTGCAGCTTCAACGCTGCATTTCAACCCTCATGAATGACTTCTCATCTTTTTGCAAAATTGCAGACGCGTCCGAAAGTTCCAACATCCAGAGCGCCGGCCTTGCTTGTACCAGTCTGCTTCTCAGCATAGGCTTGAAACTCTCCAAGCAGCTCAGGGCGAAGGACGACGTTTCCAGCCTCACGTGGGTTGGAAATTGTTTAGAATGTTTCTTTCGGCACATCTCAAACTTGGAGAAATACGAGAAATGAGGCTGTGACTCCTTGAAGTAGAGAGGCTTTCAGTGATTCAGGCTCTTGTGATCTCTTGTGTGAGTACACATCCTACTTCGTATCATCGCAGGGCCGGAATTCATGTTTTGAATAATTATATATATATACATGTTGTTTTTTGCCATCTCTTCAGTAGAGTCGTAGGTGGCGTTATTGCTAGCAGTATGGGCACTGAGCTGTCCCCTCAGTTGAAGAAGGAGGACCAGAAAAAGTTACGACCAGCTGGACAGTTCCACAGTGACGATCTTTGCCATGTTGTGCCATGATATAGAAGCGAACTTGATTGAATCTGCTAAGGCAACCTGCCTGAGTGGATTGATGGGATCACACACTTATTGTATTTCCTCCATGGTTCCTTTCACAGTCCTGCTAGTTGGGTCATCTAAGTCGTATCGATTCAAGCCATCAGGATGGGCCGTGTACAATCTCTGAGTAGGTCCTTCAGGGTGTGGGCCCTTGTTGGACTTGTCCGACATAAAAGTTTTCTCCAAGTTCGTTCTCCAAGATCCACCCGCAGACCAAATCTAGGTAAAGAACAGCAAACACATGCTGCGCCCGCGTATCTATCCACATCTGCTGATCAGCTCTGCAACACATCCAAGTTCCACTCGGCGCCTTGTAGACGCCATGCACGTTCCCAAAAGCTGCTGCCTGAGCTATCAACAACAATCGACTTCTAAAGACAAAAGATTGGCACATGATGCGCTTCACAAAAATGAATCAATAGGGATGATTTTGCCATTAAATGCAATTGCAAGTCCATTGCAATCTATTGCCTCTGCCTTAACATACCTTAACCACCTTTCTTGTGTGAAGCCGCCAAAAGCTCCATAAACGGCAATTGGCAACCTCTGCTTCTTCGAATCAATCAATTGGCGTCCAAGCGCATCGCTGGCTTGTAGACCCATGCGCCATCACCATGCAATCAAAAAAACCTACTGTATGCAAACCTCCTATGTGGATATCATTTGGGGCCCACTGGCTGCTTGCAACACTTGCCAGTGCAGTTTTAAAAGTTCCACGATTCTGAAGAGGACAAAATACTTCCATTGTCTCCTATGTAGTGTTAATGGAAGAAACACACCACTGTTTACTCCCTGACCAAGTAAAGGCTTGGTTGGAGCACATTCAGAAGGGTTTTCCCAAGCTCATCCCCCAGTAAAGTTTGCATCAAAGACGATTAACCCTGAATTCCAACTGGATCTCCTGCGCTTGCCACTTCCACGGCTTCCAAGGCCCCAGCAATGGTGAACATGGGTGAAATAGGATTCAATCCCTCATAGACCTGCCAAAATGGACGTAGATGGTGGATAGTTGCGTGTAGTTAGCATTAGGTGGAGCTATGCAATGTCTGGGCCACGTTCTGGGCAAGTCGGGTGAGGGCCATGTGCACCAACAAACAAGTCATGCGGTTGGACAAAAAAAACGTGAAAGACTTGGAATAGAGAACATCCCATCTAAAGTCTACTCTCCAAACCTTGTGGAATGGAAAGTAATCCACCTAACTTAACATGCACAAATGTCCCCTTCCCGAGACTAGTAAATCATCGTGGGCAGGGGCATCTAAGTTGTGGTATATAAATGTTTAGTGTTCATGTATATGTTTATACATAATATATATTATAGTACTATTTTTATACATACGCATATAATCGCATATGTATATATTCTATATATATATATGCTTAAGAATTCTTGAAAAGTTGTTGAGCTTTGAGTCTGCGTCTCTCAGGTTGTGGTGCCGCGGCAAGCCAACAAGCAATATACAGTAGAACATGTGTGTCTCTACTCGATATGATCTTTCTGTACGTTTGCCATTATACAGTTGAGGTGCTCGAATGACTTGCCTAGCATAAAGAGAAGGACGTGACTTCCTATATATTTCTTAATTGGGGTTTGCTATGCACCATATTCTTCTAATTGCAGTTATCATCATCTGATTCTTAAATCTCTATCCACTATCATCCCATTACAAGTTGCGATCTTTCGGAGGGACTCATCCTCCCTCCAAGCTGTGGATGGTCTTCAACAGTTCATCTCAATCTTTTTTTGCTTCTCCCCCTGGCCTTGAAGACGTCCTCTGGTGTTGAGTACAATTTGTCCTTGGATGCACCTGTATTGTCGACGCCATCCTGGCAGATCACCCTAGATTTATTTCGTTCCAAGAGTAGTGCTATCCCGATACATGAAATTCAGTATTTAAGAGGGAAGCACATCAGCATCAGTCAAGTTCTTGGCTGTTTGAACATTTGAGGAAGCGCAGGATGCAAATAGCAAAGTGTCCTCCACGCCGCCAGTGATGCCAATCCTGACGTCTCCGGTATTCGTACCATGTGGCACATATGATGACTGAGCTGATGCTGGTACGACCCAGTATGCATTCGTATGCATTTATGTGTACCGCGATGATGAACTTCGCAGAGGCAGCTGCAGATTGCTCAACTTTAATCCCTGACCTTCAGACCTGCGTGTTCTCTATCTTATTGCTCCAGCTACGCATTTACATTAATTAAAAGTGATGGCTGAGTCCTTTAAGTCGTTGAACCGTTCCAAGATGGCTTGCTGAAGGACTTTCAAGGGATAGCCCATCCAGGTAGCCACACAGATTTACTGTATACTAATGTAGCCGGATATAGCATGATCTCTTTGCTCTCCATTCTCAAGTTATGTCATCGGTTGCTGGAATGCGCCCATCTTGCATTGCTTGATTGCCCTAGCCCAAAAAACTTCAAAAAACAAGATAAAAGGCGTCCCGAGTTTCTGCTGAAACCCGACAGCCTCTTTCCAGCATCTGTCAATGCGCCCATGACGTATTTGCAAACGAACCATACTAAACACATCTAAACACCATGGTGGTGACATGATATATAATTGCATCATCACAATCATGTACCGTATCAGTACGTACATTTTGTATGCTTTTGTATCCTTCTCTGGATTGACCAGGGTGGTTGCAAACCTTTGCTTAGCACGACGTGCAAAAAGGTGTTCAACATCATACAGTTCCTCCACCAAACCCCCTGACAGAACTGGGAACAAGCTGCTTCACGGGGGTTGGGGTGCACATGATAATTCTGCCCCTCAAGTGATACTGTTTCGTGCTGTTATACGACCCCGCTGGGAGTTCCAACTCCATCTCCAGGATGCACTTCATCGGAGCCATGCCTCTGGTGTTGCGACCGTCACAGCTCTTTGTTGCCAACCCAACCATTGGAAATGTTAATAGACGTTCATAAATGGTTCAATGTTCAACAGGCTCCTGTGTGATCCTAGTTGTGTCTATTTGTATGGATCACATGGAATACCTTCGGGAATGGATTGTCCGAATTCCCATTGGAGGCACGAACGGTAGAAGTATGGCCAGTATGACAGTCAAGTTTGCATTCCAAATTCTCACATGTTGTACTGTAACCCAATTACAGTCTCAGTGCTTCTAGCATCTTCAAGCCCCATGAAAAAATGATAAAAAACGAAAAGAGTCTTGAAACATTGTGAAACATCTGACTGCATCAGTGAAGCGCGGGCACACCCATCCTCTTTCGGATGTCCTACGGTCCTACATACGTCGAGAAGGGATATTGTGACATCCATAGTCACAGTCATGCAGTGGAAAAATGAAAGTCGCAAAATCAACTCCCCACACCTGGCGTTCAAAAAGCGGACAAAACACACAGAAGCACTGAGTATCACTGAGTGCCACACGCGTCAGGTACTTCTTGCAAATAGCAATGTTCTCCTCATCCACTTCCTGCGGCTCAGAGGCTCCAATTATTTTGAACCGGTGGGAAATGGCGGAAATTGGTGGCAAGTGGTAGAATATATGCAGAAATCATATTGACATGAAATGACGCCCAATGCCACTGATCCATAGCGATTCCTCAGACAAGTCCAGCATGTGAGAGGAAAAGAGTGGCTCGCCATGGGCCTTGAAGAAAGCCTGTCGGTTCAAACTCCGTCCTCCCTTGAAAAGTGTTCGTTCTGAAAGAATATGATGCTCGAATATTCTGACAGCGGAGGAATTCGCAACACTGCTGGGCTACCAGATCTCAGCATTTTGGAGTCCAGGGACGGTGGAGCTACTTCCACTACTGTGTTGTGCAGTGCATTTCAACCTAGAATCCCCAGAATCAGCTGGAAATGATTTGGAGGAATATCGCGGAGTGACAGGGTAGGTTGCATGAAGATTCAACGACAAATCAAACTCAGGTGCTTTCGCAAGCGGCAAACACCTGAACAGCAAACATTACAGAAAATAGAAAGGAACAATTGACTTATTCATCCCACTTTGGCAAGTTCTTTGATGTGGTTTGCGTAGCTCTCACCTCGTCGGCTTCCAACATGCCATCGAACCAGGGCAACAACTTCTTTGCGCAGTGGTCTGAGTGCACAAAGACCTAAGTCAGAGATTGGACATGATTGGACATTTATTGTCACTGACATCATTGACAATCGTCCAAGATCATCCGATCGCGTGGAAACCCTGGAGCAGTCAAGGAGTCAACAGTTCAAAAAACTACCAGCAACTGAACAAAGGATAATAACACCCCCCTTCATCTTTGTCAATGGCGAAAGAGCAATGAACATCAATGAACAAAGCCAAAGCATCACATCTCCAATTGCTTGCAGGACCAGATCAGGGGTGAGAACCTGGGTTCCCCAGCTGGAACTCCATAGGCAGGCGCCACATGACGCACCAAATGAGCACCAGCCACTGCACCCAGGATTGAAGCCTGGCTGAGCCATCAGGGATGGAATGGAATCAACTCAAAAGCTGGCCCAATTTGTGGGTATCCGTAGGCCCAACTGGAATCTGCAACACTTTGTGGCCAGGTGATTGAATCCATTCAATGGATGCCGATATCCACCTTTTCACGCTGGATCCAAGTCTTTGATTTTTCCGTAATGACGACTCTACAAGTACACAATTTACATAATTCATTGAATTCATTGATAGGTTGAGCGTGCCCACACCTGCAAGACGCCCTTGTCGTTGGGAAGGCTCTTACCAGCCAAGAAAGCGGAACCACCCTGTCAGGGAAATGTTTTCACAGGATGTGACTGGGCTTCACTGGGCCACGCAACTCACTACTGGCGGTCGTGAACAACGCTTGTTTGGCAAAACCGTTTGCGATCCCCTTTCAATGGACAATTCCTATCAATTCCTGGCTTCCGTGTGTACCAGCATTGGGAACACTATCAATTTTGTTAAGCTTTAGGCGACCACTATTGCACCAGTCAGGTTCCTTCTCCATCTACTACTGGAACTTAATGACCATCCACTTCAAGTAGCAGTGGCTCGTGTCGTCCGAGTGCCGAAACCGAATTCATGGCCAATGTGGTCGGCATTCAAATCTGCCACTTCAAAAAAAACATCATGTTCCCTTTTCACATCTTTTCACCCTGCCTCTGAGAATTGGATCATGATGGGTCGATTCAGCGCCTGGACGTGGTCACATTGGTCACTGCAACGGCAAGGGCGACACAACCTTGAATAAACCTGGGACTGCTTTGATCCCTGTCTGTCCACTAAATTCATTTCTTATGCGTACGTATAGAGAGTATAGAGAGAGAGAGAGAGAGACGTATTATATCAAATGATAAAGTAATAGTGGTCATAATGATGATAGTCATACTTGTAGTTATGAGAATTCAGAATAACTGCACAGTAATCTGCTTCAACTGATCCTACAAGTATGGCAAGAACCCAAGCAGAAAAGAACAAAACTTGGAGTTGCTCGCGTGGCCACGCGCATGACTTGAAGATACTTGCAGTCCTGAGCTTTGCAGACCTGTTTACTCGGTATTGCGAGCTCGCAATTCGTCGCATACACTTGGGATGGAATTTTTGGTTACGTGGAGTATCTGCAGTTCTATGTCTTATATGTCTTCTACTTGAGATGAGCAAAACTTTATTGACTTGACATCGAACAGGAGTGCTGCATGCATTCATATCTTTACAAGGTTTTACATGTCACAATAGGTCTTTAAAAAACCTTGGCTACCTCGGCCGGCACCAAACGTGCAGCAAACGAAAACCAAACCTTGCCAGCTTCCAACACTGAGTTGATGGTGCCTAAGTCTTGTCTGGTCGACATGAACACAAGTCTGGCCTCAAGTCCCCTGATGTCACCTATGAAGCAATTGTAAAGTTACCCGATCTACGTTGTCGATCTACTGTAAAACAGTGTTACATCACCTTAATGCCTTATATTAAACACGCATATAATATAACCGCACTGCAAACGGAATGTACATGAATGTAGATCAGGAGATTGATCTTACATCAAACATGCTCTGCATCAAACCAAATACCATTCTATAATTATCTTCTTATCTACAAAGTTGCCATAATACAAAGTCTGCCTACATCTGTGATTTCAAAGTTTCCACATCTTCCAACCACATTTGGCAGGTCTCCAACCAGCTCCGCCCGATTGGGCCAACTGGCTTGTGCTGGTACAATTGAAGGCAGGGATCGCATAGCCTGAGGACAATCCACGGATTATTGATTTGCTTTGAAACAGATGAAGTGCATTTCATGCTACATGCGTCTTCACATGCTATTCAGGACCCTCAAACTTTCAAACTTATCTAAGCTCCAAGTGCATCCAGGCTGGCGCAGAGCTGTTTCAGCAGGCAGTGAATATTTTCTAGCGAAAAAACGGTGTCTGGAGACATCAACATCCACAGGTTCAAGTCCTGGAATCGCTTGGGTCAATTAAGCACACGTTTGACAGGGTACCATCCTGCGTGCACAGGAGGGAAAAGGAACTCAGACAGTGCGTGACTGTACCGTGTATGTACCTTCTTATCAAACAAGAGTCTTTGCACAGTCAATCAAATATCCAAAAACCTAAAGAAAGCGTCTCTCGTTTAACAAACTCTTTGACCCTCATCATCTTGTCCAGGCTTGAAAGGATCGTGAGACATCAAGGTGTATGTAGAATATATAATGTCTATGTCTGAATAATGTATGTCTATGTCTATGTCTACGTCTACTTCTACGTCTACTTCTACGTCTACGTCTACGTCTCCGTCTCCGTCTGTGTCTGTGTCTATGTCTATGTATATGTCTGTCTGTAGGTATGTTTGGTAAGTAAGTAAGTAAGTAAGTAAGTAAGTAAGTAAGTAGGTAGGTAGGTAGGTAAGTAAGTAAGTAAGTAAGTAAGGAAGGAAGGAAGGAATGAAGGAAGTAAGTAAGTACGTAATAAGCAATCAAGTAAGTAAGCAAGCAAGCAAGTAAGCAAGCAAGCAAGTAAGCAAGCAAGTATGTATGTACGTAAGTAAGTGTGTATGCATGTATGTCTGTCTGTCTGTCTGCATACATGCAGGCATGCATGTGTTTGGTTCCGTTTCCAGGGCCCATGGGGACCTTTGTATGACACACAAGTTTACAATGCATCCGGTTGAACAATGCCTAGCATTACAAATTCTGTGATTAGATGTGCTTTCTTGCCAGGGCCCAGAAACTTATGTATACGCATATATACTATATATTATACAGATTGTATACAGAAACATATACTCAATATCATAAATGCACACAACCGATACCCGCATCATCCATATAGGAACAAAATCAAACGAACCTGAACCGGGATGTCTCAGAATGTGGGATGGGGAGTTGGGCGAGCGCTGAGATTCCACACCATGAGCTTTTGCGTGCTGCAGCAATCCCCAAGCCACATCTCCAGTGACAACACCCGCCTTGCACCGGTGTGAAACAAACGCTGAGCTGTCCCAGGTTGCCTTGGCCTTTCACCCATCATGAACAAGTATGAGCATGTTTTGAATCGGACATTGTTTCCATTTGGTTGTCACTATCTGTCATGGCCGGCCGCCTTGGCAGCAACTCAAATGGTGCCGGCTCGAATTGCCGAATCCTTCCCCAACAAAAAAAACGCCTTGCATCCCGGCACATCCCAGAATGAGGCACATTTCTTGGCGTCCTGAAATCCCGACCAAGATTGGTGCGTTGGTGCATCGTGAACATCAATGCAAAACAAACTACTCAAAAGACTAGATACTGCGAAGGACCATGATAGGACCTATCCTTAAGGTTTGCCAATGTTTGCTGTATCTATTTGTGCATGTTCTCTCACTCAAGCCTCCATGGTGAATGGCATGACCTCGGCTTATACGGGCAGCCCGTGACTGTGCATAAATCAGGAGAAGCCACTACTTCCAGACACAGTATGTCAGTATGTAGATTTAAAAATATTTTAAAGCACACCATGGAAATCGCTTGGACGATGCTGGCCAGCCAGTACACTGCACCTTGCATGATTGTACACTTCATTTTCAATCTTTGCCTAGCCCGTGGTATTCTTTTCCACACTAGCTGAGAAGGACTATTACGCCTCTTTCCAATTTCGACATGTCTACACTCCAAAATGGCTTTGTAGATTAGACAGACTTTTCAGATCTTCTTAGGATACCTCCAGGACAAACAGCCTAATTATCCTAATTAAAACAGCCTTAGGCTCAAAACTTCCTCAAAGTTGTTCAGCCGCAATGGAATGCGGCCAAACACAACAAGGCAAAATTAAGGCCCGCACTGAAATGCGAGGTGACGTGAGCTGTCTGTGCTCTTGACCCCAGTTGCTACGAGCGTCTTCAAGATTCTAGGATCATTTAGGATGGGTTGATCGGATCACAAATCAAGGGCACAAATACAACTCTAAGGCTCAATGAAAACTTCATGAAATTTGGCAGGGTCGCTACGGGTGGGGTAGTTGTGTCAGCTGTGATGTGCTAGTGCTCTTTCGTGGCCTCAGCTCCCCTAGACCCGCAGGAGTGCTTTTTTCAGTCTGCAGTCCAAGTCAGTGCCGTAACAGCGATGTTAGATAGAAAGATAGAAGATGATAGAAGTAATGGTGCAAAAACATGAAGTCAGAAACAAACGTCCCAGGATTGAAGATGCTCTCACAAGGTTTAATTTGTTGACTTGGAGTTGCAGGATGGTCCATCTACTTTTGACACAAGGTTTCATCGCTTGTATTATGTACGTTAAGCTCGACTTCCTGAAAGCCTCAGTCGCTTCCACGAGCACACTTCAAAAGTTGACATTCTAAGGTCATCCAAACGCTTGAACATCCTTGAACCAACTGGCTCAGTAGTCAAAGTATGTCAAAGTGTCAAACGCACCTTCGAATTGCACTCAACTCTGCTCATGAAAACCTCAGTGAAAGAAGGAAAAGCGAGCAGTACGGTGGAAAACCGAATACCGGCATCCTGTCATCAGTCATCATAAATCGGGGGGAATACTGGGGGAGGAAGACAGCTCATCGGCTTGCAAAGGGCAAGCCGAGGAAGACTGGAGACTCACCAAATTGATTCTGCTTTAATCAGGATGCAGCAAAAATTCAAAAGACTTGCCAAGTGTATGTTCAAAGATAGAAGTGGTTTTCCTGGGTTGCAGGCATCTTCAACTGCAAAATACTAGCAAACCGATTTGCTCCAATTGATGGCAGTCATTGGCTGGCCTGCACAATGCGATGCAAACTACGATGGTGTCGGTGTTGTCCAACAAAATTCAGCTACCACTGGCAGCACAAGAGTGAGCATGCATGCTGCATCTATGGGTTTGCACCAAACATTGGAATCAATATCTCAATTAGAAACACATGAAACATCATGAAACATCTTCTAGGCCACGCTGCAATGCTGCCCTGGCCTTGGACATCCTGCAAGTTCACACCAGGAGTTCTTCAAATGGCCAGCAAGGATATAATATTGGAAGCCTTCCAAATGCAATGAAATGCTGCAAGATGCTGAAAGTATCTTAACGTTTCAATCGCATGGATATTTCCCTACAGTGCATTCAAACATGAACTTGGATGTATTCAAATAGATTCAAATAATAGAAAGCTTCCCCAGCGCTTTCCTCTCAGAACATCCTGGCGTCACATCTGCCTGCCACATCTGAATCTGCCACTGGAATTGTCCATCATACGTCCTGCGAGTTATGCATATAGAATCTAGAATTAGGCCTAGGAGACCTGAGGAGCATGTTCCAGAAGGGTGTGGGAAGGTCTGGACTGGCTGGTCTTCACTCTTTGTACATGTCAAAAAGAGCCCAAATATCAAATCAAATGCAAAGGATCGTCCTGGTCCATACAGCCACGATCTGAATCGATCTGATATCTATAGCTTGTTTCAAGTCGTCTCCTTTTACTTCTTCGCCAATCCAGCAGCTGGTCGGGCCGGTCTGTGATATTCACAGAATGGAAAGCCTACTTGCAAATGCTTCCCGCGAAGGTTGTGTGGGAACGGGAATGCTCTTGGGAGACACTCTGGATATTCATCTGCGCGCCAGATGGCTGAGCCATTTTGGCGTTTCCAATTGCAGATTTTATCATTTAGGGGCAACTCTCGTCTTGCCAATCCAGGGCGAGCAAATGCAGCTGTGACCAAGCCAGTTTTCTTGCGCATCTTTGGAGAGCGATGTAGCAGTGCAGTTGCATGCACCAACACATCCCCGATGTTCAAGACAGGCTTTGTTGCGAGTCGATCCAATTCTTCTTCAGGCACGGCTGGAAACCAGGAGCTCTGATCGCAGGGGCCGCCACCGCAGCGGGGTCGTGGGTAGGGCAAAAGGCCAGCCCGGAAACTGAGCAACGCGAGGTGGTTCACAGGTTCAGGCCAACTTTGCATTGTTGCTTCTAGGGTGCTTTGCCCTACAAGTACAGGCCCAGGCATGTCGTTGTACAAGGACACAAAAAATTTCACGCGAGAATTCCGAGTGTCGTTGGCTGGATGCATCACATCGCACCGGCCTTCGCCGCCGTCAGCATGGTACAGTGTCTCAAGGGTAGCATCCAGGGTGTGTGTTGCTCTGATGAGGTAACTCTTATCTTCGTAGAGTTCGGAAGCTATCTGACCGAGAGGGCCAAACAAAAGAAAATCCAAGAACTCATTGCTGGAAATCCACATGTTGACGTTGTTGGGACCATGGATCCCCAGTGATGGCAGTCTGGCCAGTTCTGCTCGCAGAGCTTCCACAGTGCTCTTTGGCAACAAGTTACGAAGGATGAGGTAGCCATCCTTGAGGTAGACTTGTCGCTGATCCTCTGTCAAAATCTTTGGGCCGGAATCGTAGAACACCCCCGTACGAGCAAACATGGACATACCGAGCTTTGGTTTTGGCAAGTTGCACACCTCGGAAGCTTGAAAACTGAATGGCTTGGACCCCAAGGACCCTGACGCCCGAAGATCGACAGAGGTGTCTTGGAGTTGCAAAATCACTTCGTTCTGATTCTTTTCATTCCTTTCATTCCTTTCATTTCTGTCATTCTCAGATCGAAGCAGTCTTCGTCCTCGCTTTGGCCCCGAAACGAACGCCTCGATCCAGGGCGTGGACAAATGACTCTGTTTCGGACGAGGCAAATATGGCCAGTCGAAACAATTGTTTTCCAGCTCAACAACCTCAGCATGCTCCATCAGTTCACTTGCTTCGTTGGGTGAAAACAGTGGTGCAATATTTTGCGATAGAAAGCAAAGCGTGACAAACTGGGATGGAGTTAATGGAGTTGCTCGGAATTCGCCCGCTCTTTTCTCGACACTGAGGTCTGTCAATATCTCTTCATGCATCCACCCGAAGGCTTGTACCGTGATGTTTCTGTCTTGGCAGTATTCCACGAGTTCTCTAACCGGCATGAAAGGAGCGAATTCAATCTGGTTTACTGAAGGCTCAATACGAGCATAATGAATCATTTCGTCAAGATGGGAAACTGTGTAATTGCTGACCCCGATTGAGAGGCAAATCCTTTCATCGAAAGCTTCCTCAAGAGCATGCCAAGTACCTGCTCGTTCAGCAGGAAGCGTGATTGCATTTCCTGGCACAAGACAAAGGTCTGCATAGCCACCGGGCATCTCTTCCTGAATTTTCTGTAGAACTCTTGTCGAGTGCCTGTAACCTAATATGTCTTTAGGGATCCTTGTGCTAAGAAAAACATTCTTGCGAGGGATCTGGCTTTCGAAGAGACTTCGTCCGAACGTTCGCATCTTTTGAAAATCTAGGACGAAGTGGCGATAGCCCACCCGTAGTGCGAAGGATGTGACTTCGAAGGCATGATGAGAGGCGTCGACTCCCAACAACGGCATGGATGGACCTTGATCAACTTGGTGCAAGTGCTGTCGGAAGCGCTGATTGCCATAACCCAGAAGTCTGCGCGTGGAGTTTGACTGTGCCTCAGCTACTATGCCAAAGCATGCAAAACCATGCGCTCTGCACGCTTGATGTACCAAACCCTTGTTGATTTTCAATACTTGTAACTGTACAATCGTATATAATTAATCGAATTAATCGTAGTAATTAACGACGGTAACCATAAAATAATATATCAAACACAATGATATATAATATAATAATAATCATCATCATTCTATCTACTTACGGTATATAATATATTCATCTTGTGATTAAAACGAGACAATGCAAAGTCTGACCCATACCTGTCCAAAGGGCAGCGCTCGAGCGGTATCTAGCTCCCAGTCGGCGGAAAAGACTCAAACAGCTTGCACAGCAGTTGCGCGAGAATTCTGGACTATTGCAGCGATCCCTTCTTTCTGGGCTTTTCAGCACTTTATCGAAACAGTCCTCGCTGTGATCACGACAAGAGCGAACACTCCGAGACTCGGCGAAGCTCCAGACAACGCAGATCCACAAAAACATGGCAAATCATGGACAATCGTGGCTCAATGCAAATGATATTGGAAAAGACATTGCATAGATTTGACGTGATCTGACTAGTTGATGGTGGTAGAGTGTAACTCCACCAAGCCCAGGTTCATGTCTTGGGAACTGCAAGGTCAGTACAATTGTAGTACCGGCATCCCTTGTATTGCGCCACAAATTACGCGGGTAAAGATAAAGATAGGTCAAGCTTGGTTCTCTGCCCGCAGTCGTTCTGGAATCTTTCTGCAAGCTTTCTGATGCTTTCTGTATCGCATGTGCGATCGATGCATGTGCAGTCCTACATGTTCTCTATTTTGTTCTTTGGATTTTGATCTTACATTTCTGCCCTGAACAAACAGAAGATTTCCGCTCTCAATGCACGCACGGTTGCAACATCGATGTGCCCACGTCTGATGTTGTTCTAGTAATCACTCAGTAGCAGTCCGGGGTCTTGAAGACAAATGGAAATTGAAGAAATGATAAATCCCGGTAGCTCCTCAACTGATCTCAACTGCATATTTTTCCAAGGCTTTAAGTCTGAAAATGATTGTGAATATTGGGGACACATCCTCTAGCACGCGTCAAGTGTCAAAAAGCAATGAAGGGAAACAACCAGATTTCGCAGATTTGGTATGTTGATCCGAAAGACTGTCTGAAAAGTGCGACTCTCGCCTGTGTCAGGTGCTCTGGGTTTGAGTCTGCCTTCCAAGGAAGGCCAATGCCACGACAGTTGTGTCAACTCGTTGAGTCACAGTTTTGAGAGCTATGATGTGTTGGTTGGTGGCTCTCTCACATCAGCTGCTATTTTTTCAGCTACTCATCTGGCCTACCAAGCACTAATCTTTGAAGCCCCGTCCTCCAGTCTTCAGCTGATGCATTCTTCTGAGCAAGTTTCTCCATGATGGCAGAATCCATTGTAGGGTTCAAGATGGTTCAAGTCACCCTGCCCCTTCGAACGAAAACACTTCCTTTTTCATACTCAGACTCAGCCGTGCTCTTTCTGTGGCTTGTTGCCACTTGCCACTCCGAAGCATCGAGGCAGCTCACACAAAAGCAGAAAATTCTTGAAGCAAACAAAAAATCCAACGACCTCAAACCAAAACGTCCAAGCTGTGAAGCTGAGCTTTTTGTGCCTCTGCCACTCTCATGCTTCCTTCACTGTCGCCGCGAACGCATTTCGCATTTCTCTCAGGGGCACTCGTCAAAATACGCTCACATGCGACACTGGCAATCAAGTCCTGCAAACGCCAGAGTTCTCAGATTGAACTGTAGGTACACTGTGGGTCCTTTATTGATGTGTATTTTGTCGTTGATTGTATATCTATCATACATGGAACAGTTTTGCTATCATCATATGTACTGTATCCCTTTTTAGCATCTATGTTGCATAGCTACTATCAAATTTACCGGGACTTTGGAGATTCTACCAGGACTCCTGTGGTAGACTTGTCATGTATGAGAACATTGACAAGACTTGGAGTCAAGCTTGGTAAATGTCAAGCAGGAGTTGATTTGTTCTGAATTCTTATGTACGAGTATATAAATCGAAAAGATCTGAAAGCGGTCCTATTTCAAATGCACTCAGAAGGGCATAGAGCATGGGGAAACAGGCTGTGATGAGCCATGGATGATAGATGACTGAAAACTCGTTGCCCAAGGATTCTGTGCAGCTCAGAGACTGAGTGGCAACCAAACCATATACTCAACTACTATCAGCAATAATCGTCAACAAGAATGGCAATACAGTATATTTATCAGCTGGACATCTAAGTATTATATACATCAATTTTACATCAACAGTAATTACATCACTTGCAAAGCAACTGATCCTTTAGATTGCAGTCTATTGCAGCATATCATATTGACCTAGTTCTGCTTCTAACTTTGGAAGGTCAGCCAAAATTCGACAAATCTCACTGAGACTGACTGACGCTGCTGTCTCGCTTGTTCCTTGTCTCCAAACTGCTCAAGGTCTGGCTTATTGTCCTGTCACGGAAAAAGGCCCTGATTTCTTTGACATGGAAGAATCTTTGCAGCTCTCCTTGCACAGCACATGCCACCCGGAGTAATCCTTCAGCTTTTGGATCAATGCAAAGCTGTAAAGCCATCCAATTTGATCCCGGTCAATCTTTCGAACCAGATCAAGCTGTCTTGTCTTGAATGTCCTTCACATTGCTTCGAAGTGCCAGGCGCTCATGCCTCGCATATGTACAAGGGAGTTTTGTTCAGCTTTTTCCCGCAACTTGATACCTAGAACATCTCGAATGATCAAAAGTGAAACAAGCTGCAGCTCAAGTGCGCAAGTATATTCAAGTATAATCACTCAAGTATCCACGCAGAAACTCAGTGGTGTTCCAAGTCTCCAACAGCTTTTCCTTAAGTGGGCGCATGGAGCGCAGGCCCTGAAACACGACACTGGAATGCTGCGAATCAGGATCATAGGTTGGAACGTTGGAGCCACCCTAACCCCACAGAGAAGAAAGTTT
The DNA here is from genome assembly GCA_000507305.1 of Breviolum minutum Mf 1.05b.01. Classification (NCBI taxonomy): domain Eukaryota; class Dinophyceae; order Suessiales; family Symbiodiniaceae; genus Breviolum; species Breviolum minutum. The sequence continues at coordinate 23,126 of DF239374.1, forward strand.
GAAAGTGGACAATCAGATATTTCGAACGGCTTGGAAAATTGCAATATGCAATTATACATCATTATACTTCATTGATTGGCATTAAGAATCATCCAAGAACACGTTGCTTTCTGAATTGCATACCGCGGCAGACTTTAACAATTTGGCGAATGGGTCGAAATTTGCGAAAATGGCAAAGTATAGATGTGTACGTGTAGACTCATAATATACATACATCACTACAGTAGTTACAGTATACATATCGTTTCATATCGTGTATATATATATATATGTTATTATGTGTTAATCACTGTATATTGGTGTTGTTTGTGTTTGAATCGTCGCCTCCCAGCGCATCAACTTTGCAGACCTTGAATGCTCCATCGCTCTGTGACCCAAGAATCTCATGGCAAATGCACGATTCACCGGTTCATCTAGATTCTCAAGAATTCTCCCTTTCTCCAAATGGAAACCTCAGGTGATGGCACACGACGTGGGCTTTGTCCAGCTTCCACGCAAATGTCGAAATATTCCGATCGGAGCTGATGCCAAACGGCCTCTGTTTGCAGAAACAAATTGATCACTAACGCCAACAACAACCATGTCCCTCTTTGTTCTGTCTACAATCTCATCGAATCTGCATTCAGCCCTAGATCAGAACATGTTTGGACTAGAACCAGTTTCGGTTTTCTGCCCTTCAGCCTCGAGTGCTGCATCATGCCGAAGCAGGGTATAGCAGGTTTCGCCCAAACTGAGCAGTCGGAGAAATATTTTGAAAAGGCGAAAGATGTTGGGCGCTATCCAAAAACACTAAAGCAAAATTTAATATCATGACGCTATGACTTCTATATGTATATATAATATATATATATATATGTATATATATCATATATATATATATGTATATTCCTGGAAAACAATTGCTGTCAATTTCCATCAACGTTACCCCTAAAAGCAGCCACAGTCGCCCAAAAAATGGCACACTAGGTTTTCCAGGTATGTAAATATGTAAATACAATATTATATATTCTGTGTTATATGAGACTTGCAGCGAGATGTGATTATCCACAGTACTGGATTGGCTCCTACACTCCCGGGGAGTGGACCAAATGCTCATTCACTCTGTGGGAATCACGGAATAGATTTTGAATAAAATCAAATAAATACAGTACCAATACGTCAATACGTGCCAATACATTCCCCTTTCTCATGATTTCTCACTACGCTGAGCTGTCAATGAGATTCAATAAGTTGTGGACAGTGAGTCTGTTGAGTTGAAAACTCTTTGAGTTGCTTCAATTGGAAGAGGACAGGACGAGCGAATTCTCCGCGCAGCTGCCAGTCGGTGCCAAGCCTTGAGCCTCAGCCAAGGTACGGTCAAACGGATTCGAAACATCACAAGTTGGAAAGGTATTCAGCTTGACAGAATTTGACAGATCTCAGAACTTGAGCTCGCGTACCCTCTGTTGAGACCTTCGCCAAAAGCTGAATAACTTGGCGTGGCCAAAGCTCTCCCAACCTCGTTTGAAGTATGAATTAAGGGTCACAGAGAGTACTTGAGCACTGCGCAGGTACCAAAGCCACAAAGTCTGCTCAGCCTCAAATTCTCAAAGCAACTATTTTCGCCCTCGGTTTCACTCACTAAAGGCATCTCGCGGACCTTTAGCCGAAAACTGTCAAGCTATGGTAGGCTAACCTAGATATTAGATAATTAATATACGTACTTACATAATACATATATATATATATTATAATTTAATATACAGGTATGCATTTGATGATGCAATGTGCAAAGGATTTCGATCCACGTGATTGATCTTGGAAAAGCTGCATGGCAAACCACATTTCTCTTACAAAGGCCTCACTACATGCGATCCTTCAGATTGCTCGCCCGCACCTTTCATGCGACCAAAATCACACCCGACAACAGTCCGGGTGTTTCAATCGACTGCGTACACGCAGTTTTTAAAGCTTACACTTTACATACTCACATTTGCTTTTGGCACTCGTGCCTGATAGATAAGCGCAAGCAGCATCAGCCTTTAGCGTGACTCGGTCACTTGATCAAGTCGCCCTGAAATATGGCTCTGGGATGCTCTGAGATAGTTCTTAGACGTTCAAACCTTGAAAAATGAAAAATACAAAAGAAAGGAGAGAACACTGTGACTGTTCATGTCGGGTACCTCAGCTTGGTCGACGAACAAGTGAACTTGGACTGCAGCCTTCCGAAAGCATAGCAAAGGGTAGAAATTCTGCATAAATGACCGTGTTTCTCCCATTTTCTCCTTCTTATGGCTTCATCATGCTTTATAGTGTCGCTCAATATCGCTCTTACAATGGGTTGTGAAAGCCTACCAGTGCCTATTCACACTTGAAATATTGGATGATTTCGCGGGGTTCTTATGGAACATATCGTGGCATGTGGCGATGGGTGAGGGATGGCGAAGGAGCTGAGAGAGGGTGCTCATGAAGTGCTGAGCGGGGGAATGCACCTGTGTTTCGCCCAAGTGAGGTCAAATCATGCTATCTGGTGTCTCGCCATGAGTCCCCCACGCTGTGCAGTCCAGATCATCAAATCAACTTGTCTGCTTCCTTTCAGTTACATCTAGCTGTTTGCCATACTCTGAATACTTCCAAACATATAATACAGACAACATTCTGATCAAACAATTTGTGCCCACAATCGATTCTACAACCATGCCATCCCATTCAAAAAACCAGAGACAGCTACTGCAGGAGACTCAGATCCTACAATATGTTGGAAGGGGCAAACTACAACGGCTGTGACAATGACCCTGACTACTCCCCCTGATGAAGAGATGCTATTAAAAATCTTCCAGATTCTACATTATCTACATTATCATAATGATTAGTAATGATTCAATGAGAACCGGCCTTGTCGTTCTGCCGCAGAAGCTCGCATCTTGGCCTGTCACTTGCGATAATCGCGAGCATGCATGTCTAAGCCTTGCGAAGCAGGCTATGGCGGATATGGTAGCGCCTCCGGCGAATGAAGTAGGCAAAATACTCAAAGCCATTGCTGTCCTTGCAAAATCGATCCTCCCCAAAAATGTCACTGAAATAGAAGGCTACAAACGCTACGAAGGCTACGAAGACAAAGACACTTTGGCAGCAACTCCTCTCCCAAGCTGTTGCAGCTAACATGCCACCCCTGGAGACACAGATACTGATGAAGAAATGCTGCACCAGTTGATAAGATTTGATTAGATTTAAGATAAGTAGTCTATGCCATCATTTACAGGGTTTTATGATGTTTTATGCATCCCAGGTCAAGCAGGATTTCCTCCACAAAGAGTATCACTGATTTGAGGAGCCGCAAAGGCTACAAATACAAAAATTAGATAATTAGATAAACTTCATAACTTTCAAAGTAAAATCGTGCAGAATCCATTTGAACTTGTGCTATTCCAAACATTGTCACACTGCAGCTCATCCCTGTCAGTGAAAACTTGTATAACATGTCTCGTTAAACTGCAGTCTTGCAGTGTTGACAAGTATAACACGGACGAGCAAGCTCCTTTGATGTATGACATGGCAGCAGGTTGCGCGGATAGATGGATGAAAATACATTACTGTACATCAAGATATCCTTCCCGACCACATCCAACACATCCAAAGCACGCTTCGCCTCCCCTGGAAGCACACGATCAAGAACCTTGTCAAAGATGAGCTGCTTACGAAGCTACAAAAAATTGGCGTCTGTTCAGTCAATTCTTCTGATGCACAGCTTGCCTGCCTCCATGCGGAGCTCAGGTGCCGTGTGAGTAAACCTCACAGGAATGAAAGTTACAGAAATTCGATTGAAGCTCTGCAACGAAATTGCCATGATTGGGTATGATGTGATTCACAAACACTGGCAAACCAAAGCTCCTTCACACGCACTGGAACATAGATCAGAACACGTACACTTCACGTATTATAAATCTATACATAATATCATATTAGCGGCAAACCTAGATTATATTATATATATACTTCGTTATACTTCATATTGTATACATGTCATCATGTGATTGTATATACTTCATAGATATACGTCATTATACTTCATTCCTATACGTATACTTCAATATACTTCATTGCAAGGTATAGGGCATTGAAACCCTTCACTGATTACATCAGCAGCAGAAAGGCGCTACCATCTCTGGTTTGGCGACTGCAATCAAGACGCTGCAGCCATACTGCATCAATGTGCCGTTTCAAAACTCGATCAACCTACGGAAAAGACATGGCTTGTACATAAGCGACGAGCGCTGAGAATGCTGCAGGCAAGGTTGTACAAGCTATCAATTTGAATTGAAATTCGGGAAAACGCAAATGAAAGCCACACCTCATTGCAAAGAAGTCCAATCGCATCTACCAGAATGCCTGTCTCGTGACAAACCGAAGCACTGCAAGATTCGGTGTGGTGGCCAGAAACGATCTACAGCAATCTACAGTATACAATTGGCGCAATTTCATGCATCCAATCACCTTTTACCGCAGTGCCACTCTTGACCGCCTCATCCCGCCTCATAATATCCCCATGTCCCTATCAAATCTTATCTCTACATGACAATTGATCAAATTTTGAGATTTTACTGATTCGCACGCAAACTTCCCGTGCTACAGTGTTGAAATGTATTGAATTATCAGTACCAAGGCCCGGAACAACCCGGCCGGGTCAACGCTTCAGAGTGCCCTTTCTGGAGTGATCGCAATCATGGTTGATAAGTCCCCACGACTTCGCGGGGTTATTCCCCGTATGAGGCCTCATATATACGGTGAAACATCACAAGCCTTGCGATGTTTTGCGACACGACTTGCAGAGCGGAATTTTAACCACGGAACATGAGCAGCACGAGATGCGCAGAAGGACACACACACAGTGGCCTTGAAATTCAGTTCTCAATCTTCATCAAACAATCAAATTGGCGCCCCGAAATCATGTCATAAAAATTTCATAAAATATCATTCCATGCGGCAGCTCAAGCTCGCCGTATCTCTTGGATCTCCACCTCCTCGGTCTGCAAGGTGGCTGCTTGGGTGACTTGCCGCCTTCGGTGCCAAAGAAAGGCTGCCGCGGCCGCCAGGAGCATTAGACCTAGAGCCACAATTTTGAGGAACGGCCAAGGTGTTGATTTTGATTCTGATGGCTTCGGTTCACCGGGACTTGGTTTGGAATCTTTGTCTTGGTCCTCTGGGTTGGGTGGAACATCCATCAACGAAGTGGAGGTCTTTGTGGTGAACGTGGTGGAAGTCTCTGTGACTGTGGTCACCGTCAGTGTGCTTGTGCTGGGCGGGTCTCGGAAAGGTCGAGGCATCTCGGCCATCTCCGGTGGCTCAAGAGGCTCCGTTGCTTCCCAGTCAATCTCATCGGGGAATGGAAGTTTTGCTTCATCCCCGCGGAGGCCCAAACAAGCGCCTGTATATGATATCAACTCCACCGTGGTATTGCAAACACTCTTGTCCACCACCAGCCGCATCTCTATGGCCTGATAAACTTGGTCCTCATTCAGTTGTTTGATGTAGCTGTACAAAGCCAAGAAGAAAACCCGATCCTTTACTGCGAAGCTCCCACTGCAGGCATTCGGGAATCCGTCCACTGGCTTGGAACAATTCATCGCAATCCTTGGGCACTTCGCCTTGTCTATGGTCAACAAGGTTACGCCCTCATCAATGTGCCACTTGAGACGCATTTCGCCAGTCTTATCCCACTGGTCGGCGGATGGCTTCAAACACTCACTCAGCAAATCCATGACTTCCTTCTCTGGATCATCCGACTCGCGGCGCATCCCCAATCCATCGCAAGTCATCCGACCAATGTCAAGGGTGCAACTTGTGAGTTTGTAGTCCTTGAACTCCCATTGCTGAATTGGGAACCCTTTGCTTGATGCTTTTGGAGGGACCGGTGCTTTTGGAGGCATCACAACCTTGGAACTTTCACCAAGCAGACCTAGACAAGAGGAGTCGGAACCAGTGGAGTAGAACGAGGAACAAGTTGCTCTGGTTGTCTGCAAGGTAACCCCAACAATGAGCCGTGTTTCTAAGACCCTGTCGAACTCACCAAACCAGCTCAAACGGCTGTAGCTGTACAGGCCAAGGTAGAGGTCAAGCTCATATTTTTGACGCTGCCATCCACGCCCTTCATAGACAGGAGCAAACCGCCTTGTTGGAACAGTGGATGTTGAAACAAAACTCGGATCTTGCAAATCGCATCCATCATGAGCCTATAGAGTTGCTATAGAGTCTATAGAGCAAACAAAAACTCAAAACTTTTGAGAGTAAGCAAAGATAGCAAAGTGAGACTCAAAATCATGCAACATCATGAAACGTGCCATCCAACACCGAGGATCCCCAGGGAACCACTGCAAGCATTGGGGAAGCTGTTGAAGGGCGAGGTGCAGTTCAAAGGAAAGGCGCGGCATTTGCGATCCGAAAGATCCATGCTGCACTCCGTAACAGCCGGTTGCAACCAGCCAAAGGTCTCATTGAGCTGGGTGATTGTATAGTCCTTCATGCACTCATAGTAGCATTGCATTGCAAGTTTGAATTTCTTGTGCTCAATCTTTGAGAATCTCTCGGCATTGGGTGTGCAATAGTATGGACTAGATCCCGTTCCATACATCGATGTCTCTATGCGATGCACTGTGCAACTGGCGTTGAGGGCATCTGCATCTGCCAAGGAATGCTGGACCATGCCGAAGCAGAACAACAGGAGGGGCACTTGCACCATTGAGACGTCACGAATGAATGAGAAACAGAAAACTCCCTTTCGAGCCACTGGCGGATTGAAGTCCGACTTGGCTTTTGTACAGCTGTCGAAAATCTTGACTAAAGCACTAGACAATCTACAACTGAATATGCTGTCAGAGACAGGTCCTGGCTCGTGAGAAGGCTGGTGGCCAGCGGCTTCAAAAGCATCAAAAGTTCCCTGCCGAGTTGCATCAAGAACGTCAAAGTTGCAAGAATTGATTGCTAGTTGCTGATCAAAAAGATGTGAACCGGCCCTCCTTGTCTATCACGCAGTCAAAGCTGCTGCTGTGAAAGGGCATCTCCCGAATGTCTGCAACAATCCACCTCAATATAAGAATCCATGGCTGTGGAAGTCAAGTTTCAATCAGTTTGTTCTCTGTGACGCCAGCTGATTGCGCATAGAACCAACATCTGTGCCCTGCATCTGCTGCATGGCCTTGATGATTTTGTTCTTTTGCAGTGTGCCAAGGCTGCTAAGGTATGTTTGCCCTTGGCAACTTGACAACCAAGCGCGCTTCTGAACAAACTGTCAATACATCAATCCATTGCATTCCATTGCCATGTTCCATGACTCCATGACTTTCTAAAATCGTAGTGTCCAAAAGCCGCAGATATCAACAAATGCTGGCATTGACTTGTCCGGCTTCTGAGCTTACATTCCCTGTTTCCGATCATCGAACCCGCAGGCCTCTATAGCAGTGGAACTGAAGTCAACATTCACGACTTGAAGCTCTGCTGCCAGGCAAAGAGGCTGCCTAGCATCCCAAATGCCAAAAACATCCAAAAACATTCGGATCAAAATGTTCAATCTTTTGTCATTTCGTGATCTTTTGGCGCTCGGCTCTGGAGTTACCCACCTGGCAACTTCAATTCCAAGAGTCGATGTCCCACAGCCAAGGTGTAATGCCTTCCGCTCCTTCGCTGCGCAAAGGAAGTGTAGTCAAAAAATTCAAACTACGGACGCAAGAAACAGCACCAATCCGTAGCAAATGAGGAATCAAAAAGTCAAAGCAAAGGTCAAACCTAGAGCCGTCACTAGTTCAATGAATGCTGGAACAGCAACATTGTAGGACACCTTAAAAGGATTTAAAAGGATACAGTACGTATGAAAGGCGTGCCCCGACCGGAAGCCTGATCTCTCCACGGTCTGGCTTTGCAGATTGTCTGGAGAGTTCCGCGCAGCAGAACCTGACAAGCGCGGTACACAGAATTTGTTTTCACAATTGCACAAAATGGTCAGGCAAACTCAGATTAGATATATATAGATATATAGTATAGCGGAGGTTGTTGAAGGCAAGAAAATTGGCATAAATGCGTCATGGTGTAAGAATGTCAGAACGAGATCGCACAAAAGCCTGTGAGGGATTCTGGCTATTGTCAGTGTGAAAGCGAGTGCTGACATCCAAAGGAAAAGACTAGAAGAAAATAAGTTGATCGATTAGTAACATCTTCTCCCAATGACTCAGAACCTGAAGATGGTTATATAAAGCAGGATTTAGAGACCTCAATTGCCTATGTTTGTCGACGGTAGCCAGTGCTTTCCTGGTTAAGTGTATGATTCAATACCTTCCCTGTGTGTCGTGTTTGCCACCAGAGTCACTAGAACAGGTCACATCGCTATGTTTCAATTATACATGTTTCAAAAGTTTCCCTTCAAGTGCTTACCTCCATGCACTGTTCCGGCTCGACAAACCATTCCTTAGGAACACGAGCGCAGCATACTGCAACTACTGCAAGATTGATTACAACTCTATACAACAACTATTACAACTCTATGTTTTTTGTTGCAGCTTGCACTGAAATGCGCTGATGGTCAATTGCGCCAAGACTCATGGGACTGACCTGACAGCGAACTTTTCTGGTGGTACTCCTGCATCCACGGAGCCAAGGAGCCAACAGCCTTGACATGCCTTGACAGTCCAAGATACTTTGCTATCCGACTAACCTGACTTCAACTTTTTGACGGACTTCAACCTCAACCCCTCTCCTCCCAAAAGCTCTTCTGCATAAATCGCGTTGCGCATGAATCTGGATTGCCTTGCCCGCAGAAACCTCATTTGGATTTGAGTCAGTGACTTTGATAGTCTTAAATAGTCCTAACAGTTCCTAGCATGTTCTGACATCTTTCGAGTCTGGTGGTTGCTTTGTTCCAGGGAGAAATCACGAAATCACAAGAGGCAAGACTTGGCCATGCCGTAGCAACTACATCCATGCAATTCAAAATGACCCAAGCTTGAGATGATTTGGCAATATGCCTCGTCTTGCAAGTGGCGCTGCGGCTTCTCGAAGAGAGCGTACGGAAAATGCCTATGGTGTCGCGGTGTCTCGTCATGTTTTCATACAAAACAAAGGTCTTTGAAGTCGCCTCTCGTTTTCATTTGTGAAGTTGTTTCCAAACATCAATTTCATTCAATCTCGACACTTACTTGTCTGTACAGGTTGCGAGCACGAGCCATTTGCAAGGGTAATTGCAGTCTTGTGCCGTTGTCACACTAGCGCAACACTAGTCGCTACCTATGGGGAAGGTATTTCACTCAACATACGCAGGACTCGGCTGTGAACGAAAAGGACTCGGCCACTACGCAACTCAACATGAATAAATGATATACAGTAAATATAAATGCCCTTTCGATGCACTTGCGGAAAAAAGTTCAATTGGGTTCTTTTAAGTGAGCAATGATGTGTGCTTCGGTGAGTACACCTGCAACTGGGGTTATCTGGGGTTAAAGAGATGCCTGCTAAGAGTAAAAGAACTGCTTCTGTCTCGTCTCCTCCACTGTTCATTTTGGACACATAAACAGTGTGCTTGCATGGAAGCCCATCTGCCTGTCTCTTCATAGCAGCACTGTGAGCGAGGGGCCTGGCAACAGATTCAAAGCGGCTGGGTGTAGTCTTTTCTGAGTAATGCTGGACACTCAATTTAGGACAATCCCTACACATCCAACAGATTCGAACAGATGGCAATCTTTGTACCCAACCTCCTTGCCATGCTAGCTTTTGGCAGAGTTGCCATGGCGATCATGCCCGAGTGGCGCCGGTGATGACAGCATGTGAAAGAACAACTTTGAGCACTGCTATATATATTGCCGTAATTTGATTCCCACGCCACAGTTGCTATAATGTAGACTATAGACTATAGATGACTATAGCCTCATGCCATACGACCCGTGGAATACTGCTGAGGTGCGTTGACGTGAACACAAGCAGAAGCTGTTAGAGAAGATACAAATGCCTGGCAAAACACGAGGGTAAACGATGGTAAAAACTTTCTTTCGCTGAGCTATGCTGGGTCGGCAACCCAACGCTTTGCAGGAATCTGTATGAGAAAGCGTAGCCTGGGCGTGGATGGAGAGGCTGCTGACTCTGGGTTTTCTGTTCTCTTTCTCTCTTTCGGCCCCGAACTCTGCGGCTATCTGATGGCTTGGAAGCGAATGCAAGGCAGATCGAAACGCTGCCTGGTCCGAAACCCAAAAAATCCCTACAGCAAATGCGAAATGCGGCCGCATCCAGCGGAGGCTTAAAGACTTGCCATGACTTGCCCCCTACAGCCTTGCCTCGAGCCTGCTGCACTTGGGACTTCCTGCCGTTCTGGTTTCTGAATTTTGCTTCTTGTTATTCTTGTTACATCACCATATCTCATCCAAAGCAAAGTTCGATGACAATAGGCGACCGTTTTGACATGGACAAATTTCAAAGTTGTTGTTTTCTTCCAAGGGTTGAGACGGGTGGACAAAAGAAATCAAACCCCACAGCAGGACATGTCACGCACACGTTGTTTAACTTTGACATTTGGGGACGGAGGTGTCAGTCCAATCTTTTCCTCAAGGTTTGAATATTTTGTCCATCTATGGTTTCACAATATACCAATACATATCACATATCACATCATGCCATTACATACTACCACTTCATACCACTTCTATCACTGCAAGGGTCAAGCAAGATCTGCTTCCCATCTGCAGTCCTGCACCCAGCTGCTTGAAATGGACCAACTCTTGCCGAACCTTTTTCTGGATACGCAATAGCGCCTGAAATGTTTCAACATGTGGGGCTATTGCCAAGTTCAGCCGCAATATGTTGGCCAGCATCATCTAGCATCAAATATCACAATGAAGTCGCTGTTAGGGCTTCCTGGAATGAGTTCTAACAATGTAGGGGTGCAAATCCTACACAAGGGAATGGAATGAAACAGGCGGACGCAACTTGTACTTGACTTATAGCTTATAATGCTTATAGCACAATAAGTTTGGAAATAGCCTGGGCATACAAATCCACAGGGTGCGCCTCCAAACTTTCGTTTGCCTGGAAGATCCAACAATTGAAGGAGCAGAAAATGCTTGGAGAGGAAAGTTCACAAGCTAAGACATGTGAACATTTCAGAGAGTCCGATGCGAAATTCTGAATTTTCATTGCTCACTCCGATCACTCCCAAACAAAAAAGTAGATTTGCGCCAATCCAATCCCCACAACTTGCTTCTGCACGGCTGAAGCCTTCGCCATGTCGGAATAGTATTTGCTATGAAGGCGAATTGGTCCAATGTTCACCTCATGAGGATAGAAACGGACGCACGACCAGTCAGAGTATTCGCAGACTGCATGTTCCCAAGTGTATTCGTACATCTATTCATGCCAGTCCCTTCCTTCCAATATTTTCTTAGCTGCTGCTCACAAACACCAAAGGAAAGTGTGTGCATGTGCAACGTGCTCATGTTGTCATATTTTCATACCTTTCCCCTTTGAGGTGTTCACTCCTGCCCTGTAAGCTACTCGCCCGGCTCTTCGATGCCTGCTTCAAAAGCACTTTGGAAAGTGAGAGAAATCAAAATGGATTTAGAAAGATTCAACCGTTTAAGGGGCAAAAACTGTCTTGGGAAAGTCATGCTAAACCATCGGTAAGTCCGGCTCCCATGCCATGGAGGTCCAGATTGCCCATCCAGCCTTTGAATGCCGAGGCCTGAAGGCTGAGCATCTGAGCTTCGTCGATTTAGTGTCCCAAAATGGTCTTTGGCGAATTCTGTAGACGCGTCAAAGCAAGTCATATTGAAGGTCATGTTGAAAGTCAGATACAAAACATGAGACAGTAAGTATTATATACATGTACATTATAAAATAATATTTACGCAATTTACGCAGTATACAAAGTGCTTAAAGGCCATAAATATACAGTATCCTGGAATCTGGTCTGCTTGAAGATGCTTGCTTTGGCTTCTTTCTCTGTTTCATTTCATCTCACTTGCAGCACCTTAGTTGACTTAAAATATGAATATTAAAGCCGAGCCTGAACTCTTGGCAGACTCACGGGCCTTGCCGTTATTTCTGCTTCACAAAAGATTGGAGCACAGCAAATCAGAAGGAAAATCCATGAAACACCAATGAACTCTCAACCTAAAGCGTTCTAGCATGAAAGATCGATCGTTAGAGACTGTATGCAGCAAGGCCAACATGCAAAGTCTTTCCAAAAAAGAGAAAGTGCATGGCAATGCGTGCCTGCCACCGTGCAGATTGAACTCTGCGCCGTGCCACGTCCTCCGGCTTTCTACGAGCTGGTGAAACACGTCTGCATACAGTATTGCTGTAAAATACTCAAGTTCTCAAGTCAGCTTCCAACTGGCCAGTCTGGTTTCCATGGCCTTTGCTTTTTGCCGCAAGATCCAGCGCTCTAACCTGTAAATGTAAGCAATGGAAAAAACGATGAAACTGTAATTGTCGCAAATTGGACTGAAAAAGCAGAAGGGATCATAAGGGTATGAACGAGTCAAAGGCTCTTTTGACCCCGGATCACCGATCCCTTGAAGCCCATAACATGGCGACATGTAATGAACGTGGGCTGCCCCGACGCTCGTCGCTGTGCTTCCGTCAATTCGTCAAGCATGCAGCGGCGTGCATTGGGAGACAACTGCCGCAGCAGCTTGAAGTGCTCCTGACATCGACTTGGTGTTGCTGTATGCTACACATATGCTACTAGCTGTGCTTTACATGTCACCACATCGTTGCTTGAACCTATTTGGGAAGCTTCCAGGATACGTGCCTTGCAAGAAGCTTTTGAACTTTTTGAACTGGCTTGGCATTTTTCTTTCTTGCCAAGTTGTTGCGAATGGGCTAGTGGTCGCTTTGCCTGGTGCAAAAAGGAGACAACATGATGCATATCGATACAATCGAATATTCATATTAATATGTATTAAGATTATATAAGTATGATAGTTACAAATCTACTATATATCATAGTACTATAGGTATAATTGCATCATATATCGTCATAATGGTAATTTAAGATGTAATTTGTCTGCCTACTTTGATAAACGAACTTGGATACGCTTGAGCACAAGCCCCAAGTTCTCGGAATACATGTGTGTTTGCATTTCTCACATCATCGAATGCTGAAACACTCACCCCAAAAATAGAGCCAAAGATTCACCATGCAATGTCCCGGCCTCACAAGAGCACATAATGATACACCTGAGTTGATGAGATAGACTGATAGACGCGTAATAAATGAATTATGTGCTTGGCTGAATCGAAGAAAGCACTGTAAGCACAGCCAAGCCACTGGGACTATCGACCGCAACCACCACCAATACCACCTGAGCTACCTTGGCGAGGAACCACTTCTGCTGAGAATTGCGTAGAACTGCTGTTTAGCCAAGTAACCGTTACCGCGACCGTAAACCTGGGCCGCAAAGCAGAAGTACAAAGAAAATTATTCACTATGATGCAATCTAAAGCACTTGCACCTCACAGTGGTGGCGAACATCTGAGATGATTGGAAGGTGAAAGAACATGATGATGGACCTCGGGAAAGACGTGTAACATCTTCCAAAGTATCCTTGCAGCAATCTCTGGGCTGGACTAGTACCACCATTTCATCTCTAATCAAGTACTTTATACCTAGCAGGTATATCATATTCGTATGTTAATTTCAGTGCATTTGACGTTCCAACTCCTGAGTTCTTTATGTCTAAATATGGCACTGCATGGCCTTTCCTCTATCAAGTTGGCTCAACTGAGGAGGAGACTTCACAGTGCAGTTCATGGCTACCTGCAGCTAGAGTAAGAAAATCTAAAAGTAACCGGACATATTATATTCATAGTCTTGAACACAAAAAGTTGTTGGAAATCGTAAACATTGCTTGCAGTTGCCAAGTGCAAACAAGCTGCAAGTGAGGACGCGCGGAAAGCGCACACAAGCAGAAAGGCAAAGTTGCAAAGAGCTTGAACCACATAAGACAGCATTAGACCACATCGCGACCTGTCCCCTTGAATTAGATATCTGTCCCTGCAAGGACTGTGATTCATCTTGATTCGCTATTTCATAGTGTTGGGAAGAGGGGTCGCCTTTCATGTAAGCCTGTAAGCCACTGAAAAGCTCTACAAGCAGCTAGACTCGTCTTGAGAACACTGCATAGAAACGTTTTTTCGATGTCAGAAGGAGTTGGGTGGTTGGCCGTGGAACTAAGAGTAAAACTTAACGAAGAGATTGGAGGATCTCAAGCGTTTCCGTTTCTGAGGTAGACTTCCTGAGTTGAATGGAATCACGACGGGCCTTCACCCTCTAAATGGCCGTCGGTGAGGGAATCCATCCTGCTATCTGCCTCAAGATGTTGACTTGGCGTTTGATGGGGTGTTGTGCTTCGTCTTTATGGTATGTGACTGTTCCAACACTTGGAAGAACCTCCTGTACACATCCTTCCACAGAAACAAGCGAACGTACATTGACATGCACATCATGCCATCATGCATGGTTTGGCAAGCCTTGATTCAACGCAGTTGCAAAGGCTGCATCATAAAATCGAATAAAACATACAAAAGCGTTAAACATTTAAGAAAGATTCATAAAATTTCATAAAGCAATCTCACAGCACTGGAATTTGAGTGGCCTTAAATTGAGATCCAACTTCTGGATCCGGTCCGGCTTTAGCGACTTGGATAGACCTCAGAGGTGGAGAGATGTGGACAGTCTCGAAATGTCTCGAAGCCATGGTTGGCCCTTGCAGCTTACAGACGAAACGCAACATGCGTAGCACTGCCCTGACTCTACAATTTGATTCAAGTTTGTTTATACATTCTCATAGCAGTCTCATCAAATCACATTTAACATATTTTAAGTAATATCATGTCACTACAAACCGAGGAGAATCCTTCCAGCCAGAAAACACTGCAGCATCATTACTACGAACGTTCCGACATAACAAGTCAAAGGGCAGGTGGTTGCTCTCAGCGATCTTTCAGTGAACGTCGCATTCGCCCAAGCAAAGCCCTTTGTGTCCGTGGGGCCTAGTGCAACAAGAAGCACCGCATCGTTCACATCCACCTATACTGGACCTATACCACATCCATACATATCTACGCCATACATATAGTGTACGTATATTAATCATATATTATAATATTATCATTATATTATCTATACCTTATGACCGTATCTACCCCCTTTCTGCAAGCCGAAAGCTTTTGGAAACTTTCAGAAGGGGAACCAGGGGGAACTTCATCGAATGACTTGGAAGCGGCCAGACAGGGCACCTCAGAAGTGCTCGATGCTTCGGTATTTTCTTCGACCTAAGGTGTTCACAACGCAACAAGGCTGAAGACTGAGTATTTTCTAAGTCTCTATCTTCTACTAATTCTACTAGCCACTAGGTACAATTAGTGCAGTAACTTGGGTTTCATATTTGGTTAGCTGGAAACACCTTCATCATTCTTGATATTTCCATCACTAAATTCAGTCAGAAATACCTAATACACAAATACTACTGTAGCATACTGTAGCAGTACATTTACTACTCCCTCTTGAATAGTCTTCAACTCTGGCATTAGCCACTCAGCGCAATATTGCCCTACTATTGCCATGAGTGCCATTGATACAACATCTCTGAATCTTTAGAGGCAGCAACAAAGCTACGTACTCCAGCATGATAAGAACCTGGCATTGATGGGCTCGGCTTCCACTTTCCCTTGGCCCGAATGGGCTGACGTCAACGACTGCCTGTGCTTATCCTCACTTTGTGCAGGTGAGGGCTGCGAGGGTGGGGAGCTCACTTGTTGATGTTCAATGTGTTCAGCAGACTCAGTCTGCTGTGCCTTTTGCTCGGTCTGCTGTGTCTCAGTCTGGTCGGTCTGCTTCATCTGCTTCTGCTCAGTCAGAGTCATAGAGGTTGAGCCCAATGAAAGGCTGGCTTCGGCTTCTGCATTTGCGACGGTCTCAATTGCAAGAGAACCAGTGGCCACAGTGTCCACTTGAGGCTCAGCAATGCTTTGTCGTATTCCAGTTTGGTGTGAGTCTTCCAACGATGTTGGATTCGTCGGGATGGTCTGCGGCACCTTTGAGACCATCTGTTCAGACCGGGGAGGCGTCTTGAAATTTGGCTTTTGTTCTCTTGGGAGGTGAGACTCAAAAGACCATGTTGCCTTGTTGATTGGCGCTGGAACACGAGGAGATCTTTGAGTTCCCTGTCCGACCTGCCCAGTTCTCAAGCAGTATCTGAAGAAATAAATTTTCTGTGCGACTGATTCAAACCCTGAGAAGGTATGTAGAAGGTAGGTAGTGTAGGGAAATGCAATCAAGTCCTGCATGCCATGCCAGATACATTAAAAACAATCCAAATACAGTATATAAAAATGCGGTTGGATGCGGTTGGCATAGTATATAGTGTTGATCAGTGTGGTACAGCTTTGTGCATGCACAATGTGGATTGTGGTGCGTAAAGAAAGTGCACCGAATTTTTTACTATAGGCCACTTAAGGAATCGCGGAGGATCACATGATGTACCAAACACATTGCAATACACTGGATGTTGCAGTGACGGATTGACTCTAAAATGCGCATCGCTCAGATGCGAATGCTTTGAGCTGCCTTTCTCTCAAGTTGCTCTCGACAACGACGTTCTGAAGCTAGGTCCTGCCAACTGTTGAAAGCAAACTTTGCTATGAGGGGTTTTGGCCTCCGAGACTTTCTCTTTGAAAATCTTTACTAAACAAATCTTGAACCCAAGACAATGCTTGTGCGCCATGCATGGCCATGCCACAGTCCAGCTGAACGCGAACTACCTCTGGTGCCAAAGCTTCTCGCAACCAGCGCCTGATAAAGGTACCAAACAAGGCGCAGGCCGTCAGCAGTCAGCGCTCGTTAGATCTCATTTGTGACACCGTTTCCCACGTCACTTGCACGTACTGAGGCCAGAGCTCCAAAGCATCCACTCGTTGTCGGGCATCATCTGCGCATGCAACAAAATACGCATCAACTGCTTATCTAAAAAATAAACCGATTTCTATCCGATTTCTATAGATTTTTCAAGGGCAGTTGCACAAAAAGGTCACCCACCTCGAATGATCCCTTGTCCCAAATGATTCGGTGGAAAAGCGTACATTCAGATGTTTGATTGCGATTGCCAAACGTCTTCCGGGCATTCCCCAGTTTTGGTTACTTCTTGCCCATCACTCGTGCACCTATTTCAACTCTCAGGATCTGGGCAACATCTTGCCACCTGGCAGGGATCAAAATCAATCACACGGGTACTCAGAAGTCTGACTTTATTTTACTTGATAAAAGTGAGGAAAAAAGCAAAAAAGAAAGTACTATATAGAGGTATCTAAAGGTGTAAACAAATGTAAAAATAATCGCAAAGAAACAAAAAACACTGAAAAATGAACGCAACGATTCCACACCCCAGGATTTTGAATAACACTCAAAGTATGTGCAGCTATGCGACAAATGATGAGACCGGATAAGACGCCTCTAGTTGGAGAGTACCATCATGTACAGACGATCTTGTGTATTTACAGACCAGTACCTCTTATATCCTCGTATTTGTATGTATTTGTATATCATATCTATGATTATCATTATTGCTTATCTGTCTAGTATATGCATGCATATCAGAATTGCTGAGCAGTCTGTCTCGTGTTTGTCAAGGAGTTCTGGCCTGGCGGCCGCTTCATCCATGAGCTCGCCGCGAATCAGCTGAAGTTGTCTCGAGACCTTCCAAAGAAATTTCAGGAAAACTTGAAGCAACTAAGAAACTTGGAAACAACTGAGGAACGCACCTTGAATATCCACAGTCCAAGAACGGAAGAGTTTGGAGCTGCTCTACACCCTTTTGACCCGAAATATGGTCCATGGACAAAATCCTGCGCCAGTTGGAATGACTGATTTTGACTAAAGCACCTTTATCCATGAGGTATTTGCATATATCTTATACTTATTATAGTTGCATATATATATATATATATGCTATACAACATCACCTGGTGCAGGATGTTGTCCATCGACGGTAGCTCACAAAAAAAAACATGCAAAAATTATCTAGTCTACAAGTATACGTATAAGAGTCAAAACTTCTCAAACGCATTCAAAACTTGAAGCAACAGGAGTGGCTGATCTTGGACTTTGAGCGTCACATGTAACCACATGTCCACATCCTGTCCGCAAGCTCCCTCATGACTCCCAAGCACCCTGGGGCCTCCAGAGGCATGTCCACAGGCTTTTGACGTTCCAACCTCAAAACACATCAAACCTGAAATTGAGAAACAAAAATCCTGGAACGATTCTGAACGGAAACTTCACAGATTTCTATATACCTGAAAGCTGCTGAAAGCTAAGTCCAAATCCCAGCAATCCGTGATTCTAACCAGGCAAGTTGTCGGTCACCTGAACATTCTCACTTATTTAAGCATCAGTTGCAGTACCATAGGAATCCACAATATGACATCGTATGACAGCATGATACCATATCACTGTCATATCATAACAGTACCTATCGATACCTATCGTATAGCAGGAAGACTGACCCTGAGACTGGGCAATTGCACGTTGTGAAGTCGAGTTGCACGAAACACTCAGAATGCACGTATCCACACAATTGTTTGAGCATACTTGCGCAAAATATCAAGATCCCAAAATGATGCAAAATGAAATAGAATGAAGATGCCCCAGGATCGCTCCTTTCGGCTTCTCGGGAATGCTGAGGTCCTGCGCAGGGCTGACAAAAATGATCAAAAGTCTTAAAGGTGCAGAAAAATTGACAATTGAATGCAACTTGGATATAGACAAGTATTGACAAACGTCGAAGCTCAAGCCTCAGCATGTGAGAGCCGATGTTGCAAGGAGCCCATTGATCGCTCCAAAGCTAGCAGCCGCACCCTCCAAAACATCGTCCATTCAAATGATGCAAAACCATAGTACAGGCGCGTACAGGCGATACAAAGCCAGGATGCACCAGCGTGAAATTTCAGCATACGAAACACAAGTCGATACGAAGTGTCTCAAAGGGTGAGGTAAGGCCTCTGATATCCCGGTGAGTTCACTACCAGAGTATGCCTTGATATGCTTTGCACGTGCTTTCGCCACCTGATCTCATCGGCATGTTGCCGTTGTGCTGTTGCAAGCTGCTCTTCCACAGCTCCTGATGCAGCTGACCGGGGCAAAATTAGAGCCGAACACAGCGAAAACTGAACACAATGTCCAAATCAGAAGTGCAATACACTTTGACTTTGCGTTGTCAAAGACCTGAGGGGAAACCAATGCCAATGGTCCTGTCGCTGAGCGGGTTGCTTGTCGAAGCGCAGCTTCGACCTCTGCTACTCTCAGCCAAAGGACCATCTATTTTTCCATATCTCCTACTACTGTATCTCCTACTGAATGCGAAATCCCAAAAGCTTAATGGTAAGACGTTGGGCTGAGTGAGGCTACGGCTATGTTGTACTACCTTTCTTACGAAAACAGGAGGCAGAAACGACAGGAACCGAATCTAAGCCACACATCATTTCACAATGTTCAATCAGTTTTGGATTTTAGGACGAGACTTGGCTAGCAATCCTGGCAGACTTCAGAGATCAGAAAATTGTCCGTGTCAAAAAATATGACATGTTTCACTGCAGCATTCAACAATCTATTTGAAAGACAGCAGCGGGGAGGGTCTTGGAGAAGGCACAGGCAGCAGTTTGACAGCCGGCACTAAGAAGATTCCGGCCAAAAAATACTATCATCATTGTAAACAGTCGTTTCATCACTATCTCGCTACCATTTGATTGATTTGCCTATGCTGTATATGTCGTAAATATACCGTCATCTTTCAAGATGTCGATAGCTGTCGGCTTCTCAGCGTATGCCGCCCTAAGGACTTCCACTTTCACCTTGAGTTCAAACGGAGAAATTCCTACCTCCCAATCACGCTCTTGAGCTGGCCCAAGCTGAAGCACTGAAGTCGTGCTGCTATCACAATGTTATGATTGAGCTATGCAGCTATATGCAGCTATGATTGAGTTACATCATGAGCTATGCATTGATCATGCATCTGTGATCATCGGAGTTTTGCCTGGATTCAAGGTCGCAGCGCCTGGGCAAATCCAGGACATCATACAAGATCATACAAGGACATATCATGACAAATAGATGCAATTTGATACAAATATATACCAATACATAATATGGAATGAGTTCGCATAACCCGTAAAAGATGAAGTCAGTTAGAATTTTGCCAAGTCTGTCAAGGCAATCAATGCACTGAAACTTAGCAGCCCACCGCTGAATCTCGAGTGAAAGGGCCTGAACAACGATCAAACGCTTATTAGGGTTATAGGTACAATGCGAGGCCTTTGGCACAGCAACATCCCAGAACTAAACAGTACTCAGCGAAAATTGCTCAAGAATGACAGGACTCAAATCCAATCATATGACTCATGATGGTCAAACGTGGAAATCCACTTTGAGGCATACTACGTAGGACATAGGATGACCAGGAAGCAGGTTGAAGGCGCATTAATAATTCCTGTCTTAAGCAAGGAGAAAGGATGAGAAAGGCACACCATCTGCCACCGCCTGCTCCAACGAGGCTAGATTCCGCTCCAAAGCCATCAGAAATGCCAGCAAAGGCTTCAGTTTGAAATGTTTGAAGCACCTAAAATGTTGGCAAGTTCGTTATAGTTCCTTATCACCACATACGCCCTGTATAGTTCGAGTTCATAGCAACACTTCCCAATAGTTGTCTTCGCTGTGCATAGATTCCGCACGTCTTCAATTCTGTACTGGAAGCTCCAAGGCAGCAGGCTGAAACTCCGTTGTATTTTTCTAGTTGAATCGTTTTCTCAACTCCAAGTTTAATGCACCATGCAAACCTAGCATTGCAAGTGCAACCAAATGATACCAAATGCACAGGCAAAATTTGGCACAACAATTCACAATGCCTGGTCTGCACTCGTTGTACCACCTTTTGAATGCTGCATGAATAGGATGGTGCATAGTTTGTTAAGGTCTTTGGGTTATGATCTGCATTTCTGTGCAACAGATCAAGGTACACAACCACTTTACCTTGAAATGTTTGAACCGTGAAATGGATCTTTGATCTGTTGCATCAAGCCCACTTTGTGAGCAGCATATCGGTTCCAAGTTTAAATGTTGTCACATGGCCCTGAAAGGATGACATATCTGCATGGTATTAGGCTGAAATGGACAGGCTGGGGACCAAGCCCGCGCAGACTGCGAATGATCCCCATCCATTTCAGCTGGTACAGCTGCTTTTGAAGCCAGCTACATTGGAAAATGGCAAGGCACATCAATGCACCCAGCGAAGCACCAGGTGCTGCGCCAGGTGCACCGATTCGAGACTATCAAGGAAAGAAAACGAAACAAATCAACCCTTCAAAATCCATGCAAAACACAAACATGACACATAAATACAAATAATCTTATTTTCTAAATATCTTTTGAACACAAATACTGGGGTTTGAGAGAAAAGATTGAAACAGAGTGCCACTTTGCCGATGCACTGCCACAGCTCACACTGCAGCCAAATTCACACCAGACACCAAGCATAGCTGTCTCCGAGTGTTCAGCTCTCGACACATCAATAAAGATTTGAAAGCCATCTCCTTAATCTTCACAATCCACATGTTCTTATGATCTCTTAGTATCTCTTGGGTAACTTGTAAGTATGATACTGCTTTTCAATTGGTTTTAGCTCATAAGATGTCTCTGAGCATCTGGGTTTGGTTTGTTCTTCCGCATTCAGAGCTCATGAGTGCAACGCGAATCATCTGTTTCCTGTGTGAAGCTCTGGCTGGACCCTCAACAAATGTCACTTGTGGCTATGTGACCTCTATCTGCAACAAGAAATGCGTTCTGCAGATGCATATGCTGCATAACATGCTGAACATGTTTCAAGAACATTCAAGAACGCTCCTGAACGAGGGCTTCCACAGGATCCCAGAAAGTTGTGTACCTTCAGTTGTGGAAGGGAATTTTTGAGGATCGTTTCAGATCAGCATCTTCACTCTACCTGACCTGTAGCACCTGCAAATGATTAATGTAAGTCTGTAAGTAATATGCTTTTTACGTACGTACATAGAGACTGCATATCAATCGTTGAAATACGGGATATGATTGTAACAACAACTATAGCAGTAGCATTAATAGTCACAATGATGATGACTCCTAAAAAAATGAGTATGATAAAGCCAATAATCAATACTAAGAGTACTACAGTATATACATATTCTTGTCATTTCAATTTGCCCCACACAAGTCCCAAACGAGACAGGACCGGAATGTGGGGCTGTCAGCTCAGCACAAAGTGTTGGCGCACGGAAAACTGTCGTCACTGAGGTAAACGACAGCGGCCGAGACATTCGAGTACCTGGAAGCTTCGGGTGTTGAGCTGTTCTCAATCGACCGACTCGCCGGAGCACGTCGACAGCAGTCCATGACAACCTTTGGCCATCAGAAAAGCCTCCATTACTACATCCTGCAGATGAGGCATGGTGAATAATCATTGCAAAGGTGGTATGCTTTGGGTACATTAGGGCGTCCCCTATCGTTTTCCAAGTCCTGTAATATCTACATGTATGCCTTAGGGGTATCGTTTTTTAGGGCGTCCCCTATCGTTTTTCAGCTAAAACCTTCAAAAACCCTGTTTTTGAATGTGACCTCAAATCATGAGGCAACACACGATAATTTACAACATGGCTCAGATGCAAAGGCAGATCTGCAAATATCTGCGCATTTATGTGTCGCCTTGAGGGACCTTGAATCAGTCCTCTGCTTTCTTGTAAGAGTCCAAGCTCTTGTCAAAGTGAACTGCCTCATCAGCACCAAAGCTACCCGTGAAAGAATGCACTCGTGCGAGTTGCGGTTTTTTAAACCCTAAATCATCAACCCTAAAGCGTGCCAAGATTTTCTTGCCTGTATCACAGATTCTTTCCCGCGTAGTGGAAAGCAACAAACGTTCAACGACAATCCCCACAAAATCCAACAGCAAAACAGCATCAAACACCAAATATGTCAAAGGCATGTTTCTGAACGCAATGCAGACGTGCAAAAATACAAAAGGAGCAACAAAATTCAAAATGCATCAAATTGTCACAAATCACAAACTGCGAGTACAACAATAGTACAACACTTGCAACCAAACCCAGGCCCCAGCAGGCAAACACTGCACAATATGCACGCATCTACGAATATTCCCAATCGGCTACTTTTGATTGCGACTCCTATCGCATCTTGCAAAGGATTGTACATATTGATACATATTGTACATGCAATGGTACAAAAACATACAAAACCTGTAGAAACTGCAATAAAATGTTTAAAATAAGCCCTGACCAGGCCTGGGAAGCTTCTGCTGGTAATGTCGCGTCGTAGGTAGAGACGACAAGGCCTCAGTCAGAGCAACCAGGTTCGAGGTGAAGGGTAAAAATACAAGGATACAAGATGATACAAGTAACTTACTCAGCCTAAGGACCGTGAAATTAAAGTTTAAACGTATTTTTCATACTAATATCAATATGGAATCCCCAAAAGTTTAAAGGTCAGCCATTGGCTGAGGGAAACACCAATGTCATGACACTGGAAATGGTCACTGATGACTACTGACTGGTGGTTCTAGCCTCAAGGGGGGCCCAAGAAACCGCCCAACAAATGGGAACATGCAGCTTCCAAACATGTTTGACTTGACAATACAATAACTTGATATAGCTCATAGCACGTTTCTGGAGGGGATTCGTATTTGGCTTGGAAATGAAGCTGGCAATATGGGCCGTAGTAGTATGCATAGTATGCATAGTAAATGTTTGTATGCAGCCGAATCACCTGATTGCTCCAAAGACTTTGCCAAGCGCTTCTTCAAAGAAGCATCGTCACTGCAAAGGAAAACACCATCCATGTTCCATGCTGCACACCTTTGAGCACGTTACGTGGATGCACGGTGACCATGCAAATAAGAACCGCGACAACCCCTGCATACTATGAACTATTTAGATTATCAAAACACGTACCATATCTTACCGTTAGTATCAGGTTCGGGCCAAGTCACTGAGAGACAATGCGCTTAAGTAGGCCACCATCTGACAGCTCGAAATTTGCGGCTGCTTCAATGACTTTGTCACTTCTGCGAATGTGAACCTCACATCAAACCCAGCAAACATCACGGCACAACACTGTTGAGACTTAAAGCTCAGGATGTCCACTCGATTCAGCTTACTCAGCTCCTGTAGTTCAAGGTTGGACTGAGGAAATGGCAGCGAGCCGTTTTCCCGATTTGAAGATCGAAGACATTCCTTGCTCCAGTTTCTCCTGAAACCTGGACCCGCGACGGATAACCCCTCACAGAGGTTTGGGCAATTTCAATTCAAAGCTCTTGCCTTGCTACTATGCTGACTCTATCTAACTCTGTTTCCAGACTTGTTTCAACCTACTTGGTATCTTGTTTAGGGATGTTTAGGGGCAAATCCGAAATGAGAAGCAATAATTGTCCCGTCCTTGGCTGCAGAACAACATTCCGCCTGCACAAGGCGCGACCGCGGGCAGCCTGCTCTGCAGGAATGCCCCCGTAGTCCTGCCATGCCCAGTATCCAGGACTTCTTGTTGCAAACCACAACAAGAAGTCCATGGTCGGGTGGGTGACAATACAATATAACAATGCATTAACCATCATGAATTAACCTGTGTCACTCTCCTAGGATCTCACAGGCAATCCAGTTTCACTAGGTGGTTCCCGGAACGTCGAGAACGGACTGTTGCTGTCATACGGTTCGGGCATTGAAACGATCATGTCATAAACTCCCTACTGTATCACCTCTACAATGTGTCTGATTGTTCGCCCAACTGACTACTTCAGTGTGAGCCGTCCTTTCTGTAGACCTCCTGCTTTGATTTTTTGGAATCAACAAATTTCCCGGCTCATTTTCTGAAATCATCCCATTGAATTGACTTAGTAGGATTCGAGTGTTGATGGCAACGATTTGACAGACAGAGACCCTGAAGCGGAGGTTCTACCCTACTCATCCCTACTCTGCTTGATCTTTTCTGATCTGGTGAAACATCATCCCAGAGTTCAGGATTCTCTTGCACGTGGACCAGTGCAGTAAAATCATAATTATCTGTGTCTGCCACATCGTCTCGCTCCCTCCGTGTTTTGCCTGAATGACACCACGGTAGTGCCCATAGACCACATGGTGCTTGCTTGTTTCCATATACCTCAAGCGAAGGTAAAAACCGGTCGCAACATCAGGGTGCATCTTTCTGAAGTGACCGAGCATTTTTGGCAAGTTGCTGTCCAGAGCGGATTGCATGACGGATTGCCTGGCAAACGAAGGCAAACAGACGTGGACTTTGTATGACTTTCTATGACTTTGTATGACTTTGAGACATTTTGACGCTCTCATCTCTCGACATGTCTATCATCACCTTGGAGGTCATCTGCATTTCAGCTGGCTGCATGAAAAATGCACTCCAGACATTAGGTTCTCCCGGTGGCCCTCGATAAAGTAGCTCTGTTGATGTCCTCATCAAACATCCCAACACTCTGATGTGAAGGCTAAAGACCAATTGAAATACACAAGCTGGCATCGAGACAAGAACTGAAGAGAATGAAATTGCAAACAAACAGCAAAGACATGGTAAATAAATGTAAATAACAAATACATCAAATACATCAAATACAAGGAAAACATGAGGCAATCCAGCAATCCACACTGAGCACAAAGTCCAAGAGTCCAATCTACAATGAGTCCAAGTCCCTGTTTTTCGCAGGTCTCCGCGTGCCCCAAGGCCAGGGAGAACATTGAAAAAAGGCCGTGTGGGTGTCGGCAATGCCAGATCAGCACCTTGGTTCGAATTCAAAATACTCAAAAATCGTTTTTAAATTCAGCAAAATCTATCAAAATCTTTTGTCAAGATCTTTCAGAGTGTTTTATGCAGACATGACGAAGGACTTTCCTTCACAGTGTCCCCACATGAGTTCAAGTCAGCATGCAAACGTTGCTAAACCTTCACAATGCGCCATCACAACCAAAATAAAATAGAGTACACTTCTGTGGCTTAGGTACCCGTCCCATACTGAACATCAAAAAGCATACAAGTTTCGGACTCTTTCTGCACTCTTCACAGTTGGAGTAGAACTCCCCGCCTTGCAGAAGCTACAGTAATCAATTTTGAATCAAAGCAGCAAATGACCGGAACACTAGCAAGAGATTCTGCACATCAGCCAGCCTCAAGTCTCACATCATTTGACTGACCTTGGGCAAAAGGTATAATCACATGCAGTTGCAATAGGCTAAAGCGGAACTTGAGGTTTGCAACTAGCAATGAGATACGCAGTGGTAGGATGTAGTAGGACTGAAACTCCTTTCATCTCATTTCGAATTGCAAAAAATCTGAATACTCTGATAAAACAGTGTCTTCCATCACTGATAAGGAGTTAAAGATCATTGCAGTTTTTATATATACATGTAATTAATTATGTATACGTATAATTATGTATGATATTCATAATGACATTTAATGAAGGCGAGCGGCGAATGGAAGGATTTGAGATCAAGCTCCAGGCATCTGGCCATATGACTGAATGTACCTTGTGGTAGGATGCAGGTTGGATGGATGCTATTGGATGCTATTGGATGCTGTTCACACTTGGAAGTAGTTTCTTAGTTTCACTTTGATTCGACTTCGAGAAAAGTCAGCAAACAACAAGTAAGACCTTATAAGACCTTCAGTTATGCCAGGGGTGATGTCAGGTTGGGACATTCCTATATATATTACAGTATATGATTACGATTACCGTTCTCCACTTTTGACCATTTTGTCCAGTGTAGGTCATGTCATCTATGAAGATCTCAATAGGTCCAAGGGCCCCGTCAAGAAGCGGGGTGCTTTTCACGTACCTTTCTAAGAAGGAAATCCATCTCCAGGGTTCCCCACTACAATCCACAAGTAAAATCTACCTTTTGCTACATGAAGGAGACTCTTTGGGACTACAGCCTTTTTAAAGTATGCTTTGTTCACCTCTTGGATACATTCAAGACATTTCAAGACCAAGTTTTTGGCTGTATTTGCTTTCCTGAATGCTGCTCTGAAAGTATTAAGCTTGACAAGCTGCTTTCGCACCAGCTTCCAATACCAAGGTACACTGTATGTGATGTGCTTTGTGCCTGAAAAGGGTGTTGCTATTGTTGTTGCTGTTGTTGTTCTAGCCAAGATGGTTGCATCGACTCATGCTGCCAAAACACCTGTTGCGGTTGCACCCGTCGTACTCGTCTCGAATGCGGTCCAGTCCGCCGCCCAGTTCTCCCTCTGAGTGGCAAATCTAATCCTTTCAATTCGAAGTGTTCCTTGCACCTGAAAGTCTCTGAAAGAGCCATCTGAGCATGGTGATGATGGCAATTATGACACTTGAAAGCTAATTCGCTGTAACTTGATGCCATGCTTTCTTGGCTTCTTGTGCTTTAAGCTTGTTTCCAACATGGTATTTGCCTGTTTGACTAAGGCTCCTGCCCAACTTCATACCCAAGCGTTGCGAAGTGCCTTCTTGAAGCTGGGGAAAAAAAATCGGATTGCTGAACAGTGCCAAGACCAAAGTTAAGCGCTGCCACTTGTACCGGCGCCGGTGATTTCGGGCCGGCACTGAGCCCGAAGGATGTCACCGCTGGTGACATGGGTGACATTGGTGAAGGAGGCGACATAGTTGGCAAGGCAGATCTTGAAGGAAAAGTCAAGGATGGTACAACTGGCACCGGTGCAATGGGTGCCATGGGTGCGATGGGCGCAATGGTGAGTGGAGTGTGCTTTACGGGTGCAACTGTGGCAACGGGTGCAGATGCCACTGGCGTCAGCATAACAGCATCTGTAACCAAGTGAGATAGGGCATGTGCATGTCCAGGCCCAGGGGCCGCAGGAGCAGTTGCAAATGCCCAAGGAAGTGAAGTCAACGGCAGACCATTTGGCCCAGTTGGCCCACTTGGCCCACTTGGCCCAGGCACCGGAAGTGAAGGAAACGACGACATTGGTGCCATGGATGGAACTGATAAAGATGAAATGCTGAATGGAGTGATTGGAGTTGACTGGACTGGGACTGCGCTGCCTCCATGGCAGAGAGTGCTTGCATCGTATATCTTGTCTCCCATCTCCTCTCCTGCAAACATCTTGAAACAGGTCAAACGAAGGTGGGAGGTGACTGGTCTGGTGGACTTTATACAACAAAGAGCGATTCATCAACCAACCCTTTGAACTTTGAAAGACACGCCCCCCAAGCCAATTCCAGGCAATTGATGGCTCATACATGCGTATAATGATAATAATAATAATAATAATAATAATAATAATAATAATAATACATACTGTATACATACATTCCATCTCTCACTTCTTCTGCCACACTATGCAATGCAACCTCAGGAGAAACAAATTCGTGGCAGCACCAAAGTTCAGAACGTCCCACATCCAAATACTGAAATACCACAAGTGTCCTCCAAGCACAGGCTAGCCACGCGGCTAGAGCCCGCCACTCAAAAAGCCCACGGCTACAGATCACAAACATGCACTTCCCACACCTTCCCACACCTTCCCCACATTTGCTTCATAAGAACACGATGAAATTCACGAGTACACTGTTTCGCTAGTGACTTACATGCCTGAGCCCTGCTGATTGCCCCTCCTGAGTGATCCTGGAGCTTTGCTTAGAAGATTTCATAAGGAATGAACTCGACTTTTTACATCAATATGAATACCAGCAAACTGCGTGGCAGCATTAACGCCAAATCAAATAGGCCGTGAATTGTGCACAAACCTTTGGTTTGACACTTTGTGCTGTGAAGCTCCATTTCAAGCTTCTTTTTCAAAATGACAACTTGAGATCCTCCACGTGCGTCGGGAAACCAAGGAGGTCAAGCACCGCTGCTGCATCCTTCCTGGACACCGGCAAATACCTTAGACGCCCAAGAATCACCTCATTGAAAGCCAGGATCTCCTCTTTGGAATACAACTCTGGCTCCAGTTGCAAGTGCAGGTGCTCCTCACAATTGCAACTGTGCGTGGAAAACCTGAAACCTGTCTGACCTGTCTTGCTGGTGTACATCCTATTTGGGGTTGCTTTGTTGCTTTGGATCCAGTTTCTGTTTCTGAATGTGCAGTGCTCCTTCGCTGCGAGACGCATCAGGGTGAACACGAGACGTTGCCAATTGTGCGCGGTCACATCTAAAGGAGGAGAGCTCAGTGAAAGGCGATCCAAATAGGTCATCAGCAAAACCTCGGCCACAAAGATCCTCAACTTGAAAAGTCCAGACAAACACTGAGAATTGCATGGCTTCAATATTGGAATATTACAAAGCTATATACGTTCTTCTTTTGGTCTCCATAATTTCATGAAAGATCCATGCACGTTAGGTGCAAAAAGATACAGTACTGCTTTGGAGAAGAAGAGGAAGTGCTTAAGCAAGGGAAGCAAGAAAAACACTCTTTTAGCTAGACCAATCTACTGGGGTTTGGACAGCCATTGACAAAAAGCTCGGCTTTGGATTCTTCGTAGGCTGTTCTTTCTCTTGCTCTTCCCACAAGCAGTTCCAGGTGTCCATCAAGAACTCGGCAATCTCAAATCGTCCAGGAGAGGCCGGACTGCGTTGGCCTCCCGGCAGCGATCTTTCCAATCACCAGAATCCAACAAGGAAATGCATGGAAATGCTTCTTTGGTTTTTCAAAGGGACTGGTTTGACCATGCCTGGAGTCCTCAAGATGGAGTCGCTGGACTCGGCATCACCTTGCCTAAGCATAGCACGAGAATATAAAATGCCACGAAGCAATCAGAGTTAAAGATAGTATAGATATGTATAGATATAGCACATCCGGATCCGAACAAAGGGATCCACTGCAATTCACAATTGCTACTTGACAAGAGACTTCATCTTGCTTGACATGACTGCCGCACAGGAGAGCGCTATCCCTTCAATAGTGACCTGCCCCTGCACTGAGGCAGCCATTACAGAATCGGAATCTGCCTTCTGTTTGCACTTTGTCTGTGAGAAAACATTCGATTGAAACTCTGGCGATTTGCACTTTCCTTTCGCTTCTTTCGCTTCAATCCGACTCTGACTCTCCGTCTCAACATGAAAAGACTTCGTCTCAGTCTCGTTCGACTCGTCCAACTTTGAGCTGCCATGAATTCCCTGCATGCAATGCATGCTGTGCAGTTCCGAGTCGTTGGCTCGGTCAAATGTTCGGCTCCATTTGGCTCCTGCATCAACAGCTCGTGTGGGGTATCCAGACAGGGAGTCGCAACCGCTGGCTAGTCGAAGTGCGCTTGAAGAAGTTGAGCTCAAATGCCTCAGCCAAACTTGTCAGGTCTAACATGTAGCCAGAGCCGAATTCACAGTCGGTACTTGGGAATTCACTTTGGCAAGTCCAGGATCCAGACGTTTCCAGTCTATCTGCTAGGAAGCGCACTTGCTCTGCCTCCCATTCAGACCCCTGTAAGAAAGTAATTTGAGTGGCCTCAAAACGCATCAAGAGAAATGATTTAACCTTCAAGACATTTTAATACATTTCTACATGAGGGTTGATTGGTTGTTTATTCATACACTCCGAGATATGACTGCAAGCGATGCCTGCGTCCCAGTGGTCACTTCCAGCTCGGCAGTTCGGGACCGAAAGTGTTGCAGTTGCTCAGCCAGCTGTGCGTTCTGGACCTTCGTACGAGCGGATCTACCGATGCATCAGCATTCATCAATTCCAAATATTGTCTCTCGCTCGAGAAGCATGTTATGGAAATCAAAGAAATTGTGCAAAGATGCACAGCATTACCAGTATCCGAATTGAATTGGCAAACTGCATTTTGTAAATATGAATTCATAGTATATTGCAGTATCATGCAGGTACAAGTACATACATGAAGGCACTTGTGTCATCAATTCACATCAGCATACATGATATACATGAGTACAACACATTGACACACATGGGAGGGAAATCATGGGAACACCGCAAATACCTCCACATACCTGTACGACATGCAGTGACATGATGTTCCTTCATCCCTTCCATTCTGTCCATTCTGTCTATTCTCTTCGCTCCTGCAAAGCTCTGAGCTCCAAGTTCTGTTGGCTGACCTGCTGAGCAAGATCCTGGTGTCGGGTGATCTATGGAGATTCGCACAGCTTGCAAGGCGCTTATGCTGCAACTTGTCACATGTCCTGGTTTGATTCCGCCAAGCACGTCAGCCTGGAGTTTGTGCTTCATGAAACAATAGAGGTACGCACTGCGTCATGTCTTCATGGATGCTTGCTTCCCCGATTTTGATCCCTCACTTCACACTTCACCCAAGTCTGAAGGCCCAAGCAAAGCTTTCTCACGATTCTTTGAGGCCTGCACACAATGGAAACGTCTGTATGAACCTTTTCCTCCAAGCTTTTACTTGAATATGATCGTATGAACATAGTACGTCGAAGTATACGTACAGCTATCAAGTTCTGCTTGCTTCAGAAGAAGCCCAGGAGAACAGAATACCTTGAAGCAAAACTCCGTCGGCCACATAGAATCTGGTGGCATACAATGAGCTATATTAATATATAATATAAGTGAAAGGTCTTTTGTTTTCGAGCTCCGCCCTCTACGGGGAGAAGGAGATGATAATGGGGTGGGGCATGAACTTGAACGTCTTTCCATGTCTTCCCTCTCCACAGAAGGACCCACACCGCTCACCTGCTCTCTCACACCAATGAGGGAAGCTTCACGAAGGACAAGTACTCCGCGTAGCAGTCTCGCCCTATGACCTTGCCAAGACTTTCTAGGGCAAAAGCAGGGAGCACCCTCACGTGGAATGATTGTTGTGAATGCTCTTTGATGGCTGTTTCTACAATCGTTACTTCTTCCGATGTTGGATCTGTATGATGTGATAAATAAAATGTTCAGAGGAGACTTTTGGATTACTAGTACTACCGGGGTACTGGTAATAGCAGGGGTCGGATACCATTTGGGGGGGGCCCTCGACACTTGACACGGGAACCTGTATTAGATATTATTAGATGAGAAGTATGGTATCCTCATTGGTACGGCCTAGGACACTTGGATAAAGAGACGCTGATTTCTTCAATCTACTGTAAACACTTTGAGCCTTTTGAACCAACCAGTACTCTGCCTGACAGATTACATCTTGCAGGATTTTTGCTGCGAACCTGGTAGAAAGGAGATCCCTTGTGTCTCCTTCACAAGCCCTTCGTCAGATAGCCTGCGCAGCTGAGACAAACGGACAAACCCTTGGATCAGGCAAGCTGCGCCCTCATCTGGTTGCAATCTCACTCTACCAGGCTCTATCAGTCAACTTATTCGAAGTTCCCTATCTTCACCTGTGGATTGTGGTAGCCTAAAACATGCATCAGTGTTTCGGGAACTGCTCATGTGCAAATGTAAATACTTTAGCGGGATGGCCACACCGTGCCTGCTGAGGCTTGACAGACTCTCTAGACCAAGATCCACGAACTGGTCAGCATATTGTGGAATTCCTAAAAGACTCAAGAAATTGCCCACTGCACTGTGTAAACTGTGTAAACTGCTCCTCATCTTCATGTTGCAGTCCAACCTGGAGATCTTTTCGTGATTCTCTGAATGCCCCAGGTTTCGTGCTCGAAATTGCGAACTCGCTGCGGGAGTAGGTGTAGGCCGTGTAGGCCGTGTAGGCTCATCTATATATGGAGATGGAAGAGGTTGACTTCGCACAAGATTTCCAGAGCGACAAGATGCAGCATGCATCTCCGGAGTCTCGGCACTCTCACGTGCGACTCCAGTCAAACAGGATTCACGAAGTTGGCCCATGGAACGTGATCCCGAGCACTCGTTGCCTCGTCAAGAGAGCTCAAGGTACCATTTATTTTGAGGGGAGCTTCAGCATTCCTATCACCACAAGCACTATCAAAATATATCGCCTACAGCTACATACAACTACAACAATCTACCGCAGCAATATATAATATAAGATATATATCTACTACATATATACATAATATATAACGTATATATACAATATGTTTGATTTGACATAGTGTCAAAAAATATCCAAACACCATGGTTGCAGATGCTCGCAAAAAACATGTTCAGTGCCTGTGCGGGATGCAGAGACATCAGCTCTGAGTGAAGCAGCGCAACCCAAACGTCTTCTGGAGCAGCCCATGGCATGCACCAAAAGCAGTGCGAAAAGATGCAAAAAGGTGGATTCTCAGATGTTTGATTCTGCGATGTCACCTGCATGCAAGATAAAGTGATGAAAATGCTGATGCTGATGCTGATGATGTTGATGAAGATATGATATCAACAAGTAACATTGAACAATCAAGACGTAATAGAACTCGTGTTATTTCAGCTATCAGCTCCCCAGGCAGTTGCAACAATCTCTTTCAGTAAAATCATGAATGATATTGTAAGATGTAGGAGTACCATTTCTATTCATGTATCATTCTGCCATTCGGAACATAATCTGAACGGATTTGCTCTCAGTGATCTTCCGAATGGAACTCCTGAAGCCTATCGGCTGGTAGCACAAGCATCTAATGCTACGATATGCTACGCCGATACATCCGATACACGTCACAGGCTGAATGGTAGTGTTGTGGCAGCCAGGTGGGGCCAGCTGAAGACTTCCAATTCTTTAAATCTCACCATGCTTCTCTGCATACTTTGATGCAGAATATGAGTTGGGTCTGTAAAAGAGGCTTCGATAAAATTACAGTCAGTGAAGCCAAAAGAGTCTCTCGGCCCTGACATAACATTTTGCTATAGCAATTTGCTAAGAAATCTAGTCCATTCATTACTGTCCTCCAGGCTTTCAAATAACATCAAGCCTTGGACTAGGTTCAAATCAAGAATTCATGCCGTCAACTGTGGAGACTTTGCAGACGCAATTTGCACGGCATACTTAGGTTGCAACCCCCCCTGTGTCAACGAAGAACAAAGCATCATCTTGATCGTCTCTAGGGTCCTGGATTTGCACCAAAACATTCCGAAACCAAAAGTCTTGAGCCTCGAAAAGTTCCAACATGTGCCAAGCACATTGCTGGACTTGAAGCAGAAATAAGCAGGACAGACTGAGTGTCGTTTTGTGTCCTGAGCAGATTCTGCAGGCACCTGCAGGATCTCGGTAAGGCAAACATCTTCTCAACAGAGGAACACATTGAAGGGCTCTCCATTGCAGAAATATGCAGAAATTATGAATATGAAAGACGCAGTGTCAGATTGAGAGCATGTCAGCAACATGTTAAAACACCTTGGCCAAGCACCGTGCAAAACAACTCAAAGGCTGCAAGGACAACTCAACAAGCCTCCACCGTCAAGCGCTCCTTCAACAGCTCCGAGGGCGCTATTTGCTGTGACGACTCTGTGCGCTGGCGTTTGGTTGGAGGTGCCGAAGCACCTGAGGCAAACGGGGCTTTGATTTGCTTTGGGCCAGATTTCAAACTATGTAGGATTACAGCGCGTTATAATTAGATGGCACCGACCATTGATGAGATGGCGCGATAATTGGTTCATACAAGCGAAAAAAACACAATGACAAACGCTGCCCCCATTTCAATCAATGGTTGTGCCTGGGCCATGCCATTCTCAGACAGTCATGATAGAGCAGAATCCGATGGGCTGGTCCCGTTTGGGATTAAACTCAATAAGACTGAGTTTATCCCCAACTCCAACACGTTCAACACGTCTATTTCAGGGTGTTTCAAGGCTTGGCCTTCAATGACCTCCCGAATTCGCTGAAGTTTAGTAGTATTCGCTGAAACAGAGCTTGATGGATAAAGGCGTTGCGCCATCTACAACACTGTCTGGACAAGGCTTCCGACTCTCCGGGAAGGTGCCATGGTAGATCTAACGGGACACTTACTCTCAAGGAAGAGTATATAATACTGTGTATATATAATTTGGATGTAGATATATAGATGTAGATATATACACCTGTCTAAACGGAGCCAAGTCTAAACATATATATATATATATCATTACTGTCTAAACGTAATTATGTAGATATATACACCTGTGTGCAGAATTCTTGTGCAGCATGAAACAACAAATTGCCAACCTTGTCCGCCAATGCTGTCTGAAATATCCACCTCGGGACAACTTGGAATCAAATGTGGATCGACTTGGACACACTGCAACACACTGCAACACACTGCAACACACTGCAACACACTGCAACACACTGCAACCCAACCTCCTGATCTTCTGCATGGTCCTCCTCTTCCTCTTCTTCCTCTGCATCATCCTCCATCATTCCCAAGTACGGATCTGTTTCGGCCTTGTCATTCCAACTGGCATGGCCAAGTCCAGAGCAGTCTCAATCCACACACAACACAGCACAAGAGTACAGCAGATGTGCAGTACCACAGAGTTGAGACTTGGGATGAAAATACGCGCAATATTGCGTAATGATGCATCGGTCTACTGCAACTCTGCACTACATGTTATTGCGATCTACGGTTGTCAAACAAAGCTGCTGAAATCGTGTCTGTGTAGGGTAGAAAGGTAAGTCGCAGGCAACATCTGCATCGGGCAATTCATCCTCAGGAGAGCCTCCAATCCTCAGGCTGTGTTCCAGCGGCATTCCAGCGGAGAAAGTTTGGGCAAACCTGTTTGGAACTTGCAACGTTCTGAATAATTAGATCACGGCGATGATGATGATGATGATGATGATGATGATGAGGAGGAGGAGGAGGAGGAGGATGATGATTGCGATGATGGTGCAGATGACTGCCACGGCTTTCCTAGCGGAAGTAAAGGAGATGAACATGGTTCAGCACAATTAGTGTAGGTACCATAACTCTGGGTTTCAGCTGTCACTTCTTTTGACTTCTGGCGTATGACAAGAAGCTTTTAACGCAATGGCTTTTCCATTGCTTGCTTGAAATGAAATCCCCTTGGCAGGGATATGCAAACTTGATTGTTGTCTCCATGGCAGAGACCGATTCTCATTTTTGAATTCAAAATCCTCCTTTGATTGATGCATTTAAAGGGATGGGAGGAGAGGGACATCAAAAACCCTCTTTTGATCCGAAAAGCCACCAGAAGTTATCATGACACTTCAACCCAAATTTCTAGAGAAAGTCTGGGTTTCAGCTGTCACTTCTTTTGACTTCTGGCGTATGACAAGAAGCTTTTAACGCAATGGCTTTTCCATTGCTTGCTTGAAATGAAATCCCCTTGGCAGGGATATGCAAACTTGATTGTTGTCTCCATGGCAGAGACCGATTCTCATTTTTGAATTCAAAATCCTCCTTTGATTGATGCATTTAAAGAAAAATTTCTTCTCTTTTCATCGAAAATACCGACTTTCCACGTCCCCAGACCTTAACTCACCGAGTTGAAGAAGGATTCCAACTGTGAAGAAGCTTTCGAGCTGAAGGCGTAAAGGTCATACGTGGTAAGAAACTCAATCCGTCTGATATATATATACGAGCGACACGGGCGTGTGACCAGCGCCCTTTCACCAATGCTATTTCCATCGACCCGGTGGCCTGGAAGAGGTGAGTTGCCCCACCCCTCCGCAGGCTATAAGGCCTGAACTTGTGCTGAAGCAGATCGAATTTCTTGGCATATTGTTTAAAACGATCTCGGAATGCGGATCCCGAATAAGGCCAAATGGGAACCTTATCCAATCCCTGTTGTTGCTTTAATTGTTTCAACGCTGTCAGCACTTCCAAAGTGAAAGGGTCATCAAACGATACCATTTCTGCCACGTTGTCACGTTTGCCACTCTTTGTGTCACGTAGACTGACGATTCCTTTGGAAGCATCTAATAAAATGTCTGCCGTTGCCACCTTCAGAATTTCTCCTGTTCGGAGTAATGCGAAAAATCCCAGTAGTAATAGGCCTGCAAATATGAAATCACAATGATCAACGGCGTAATAAGCCCATGCGTAGATAATTGGTTTTGTCAAAGGGGGAGCCCTGTCAGGTGACTCCAATTTCCTCCATGTGCTAAACATTTTCCACGACAGAGGCAATTGGCGTTTGGTCCACGGCTCATAATGATGCAAACCGCAGAGGGCATCTGAGATCATATGAAGGGGGTCACCTTGTTCCCAACATTTTTGTATCCAATTTGCAATTACCATGTCCAAATCCAAAACTGAAT
This sequence comes from Breviolum minutum Mf 1.05b.01, assembly GCA_000507305.1. Taxonomy (NCBI): domain Eukaryota; class Dinophyceae; order Suessiales; family Symbiodiniaceae; genus Breviolum; species Breviolum minutum. Next base: position 60,226 of record DF239374.1, read on the forward strand.
CCACATGTTCGAGCTCAGGCAATAGCTTTCGAAGGCCCAGAAAATAACGTTCTTGAGTTGCTTTTGTGATGGCAGCATCCCATAGCTTAATACATCTTCGTTCCTGCTGCCGTTCTTTACGTGTCCGCCTGGCACTAAATGTCCAGCGAACGGCTTTCCCCATCTGTCGGATTTGTGGTGCTGTCAACGTGTGCTAATATCAAGTAAAGACCATGACTGAGTAGAAATGCATTCAATTGTTTCAAAACCCTTGTAAGCTGTTTGCTTCCCGAACGACCCTTGCTAATTATGGATAGGCATATGTAACTGTCAGTGAGATGAAACAAACGAGCACTGGCAACTTTGAAATGACTGACTTGGTATTTGATGGCCAGGAATATACTGCGGAGTTCAAGTAAGTTAATATGTTCTTTTGTTTGCCACTTCACCTTAAAGCAAGCTTTCCAGTCCCACCAATCAGCTTCGACACTTTGTCTTGGGTGAGCTTTTGGGTTCAAAAACTCTCCTGTTGAAATTTTAACATCAGAACCAGTATGATTTGTACGAGAAAGTAGTAATTTATTGAGAATCTGAACTGTTGCTTCCCCCGCCAATTTGGAACCCCCATAATTCAAGCATCTCCCAGGACTTGCCACAAATCTGATACCACACCTGAACCCGGGGCTTAATCCCATACGTCTCACCAAATGTGCATAGCGTACACGTGTGATATAACGTTGACATAATGCAAATGCAGGAATTATAAATGAATACATGCTGAAGCTGTCACCCAAAAGAGAATTTCGTTCATCATCATATTGCTGGTACGATTTCTTTATATCACTGGCGCTATAACATAAGGCGGTATGCTTCCAACCATATCCGAGAAGTATTTCTTTTTCTTCTGCTAAAATAGTCCTCCAGGATCCTCTTTCGGTCCAAACAATGAATTGTGAAGAATATTGATACGGTGGGTATCGGAACTCATCAGCAGCCCACCGCGACAATGTAGGCCCGTCACAACGGTCTACCCCTGCAGGCTTGTAGGGTGGTGCATTACGCTTGATAGCTTTCATGCAGGTGGGTATCACGGCGTTGGATTCACCACCGGGCCAAGTGCACCCAGGTTCCAACCACGCAGATGTAGGTGGGTAAGAAGCTTCTGCATGAACCACTTTCCATCTTCCAGTTTTGTCCGTCCAAACATCATCCATGACTCTGTCCAAGTACTCTGTCGTCCAGCACAATCTCGGTCGTCTCATTGGGACGGCGTCAACACAGTCAAGATAATATGGTTCTAGCTGGAGAGCTGCTGAAATCTTGTCGCACTCCTCCGGCCGCATGGATGCCACATTTTCGACCACCACTTTTACCAATATTGCTGAACCACCTTCTTCTATCAAAAGTTTCCGTATGCGAAGCACCTCATAGAACAGCGAAGATGATTTTCCTTCCAATCCTTTTCCTCCAGCACGGACCGATGATAGGTCAACGCAGGGAAATCCTGCCCATAGATGAATTTCCACCACGCCTAGGTGTTCAGCTACAATGCTCTTGGCCATCTCCCTGTCAAATTTCCTAACGTCAGTGTAGATTTTTGCATGGGGCCATCGTCGGCTCACCACTCGATTTGCTGGCCCATGAATGTCAAAGTGCAAAAGACCCAGTGGCCTCACTCCCAACAAATCATAAACTCTAAATGCCCCTCCGATGCCGCCAAAGAGTGATACAACCACCACCGGGATCGTAGGAAAACTGTCGTGATTGGCTTTAGCGCTCTTCACATAATCTTCACCAATCCCTGTTAAATTGCTAGCCACGCCTACTGCACCACCCCTGTTCGAAGCGTCCGAGGCAGTCATTCGTTCGGATACGGGCGCTCCCAAAAACGTATGCATAAGAGGTATTGAACATATGCACGTCATCAGCTCTCTGCGCACCCCCAACACTATATCTTGCTTGAACTTCTTTCCCGAAATAAATTCCCACGTTTTGTCGAGGATGCTCATGGTGGGTCTTCGAAACTGCATAACGTGTATCCACCTCCCAGCTATAACTTGTACCAGCCTCTTCGACAACTGTGGTCGGTTTAGGACCCATAACGTTGCTTGTATGAGTCTGAGAAACCTTTCAGGTGATCCTCCAATTGTTTGATTCTTCCCGTCAATAAAGGCCCCAAGCTCGTGCGCTGTTCTTATTGCTACCTGTTTTTTCTTCTCAGAGCTGATCACGCCGGCTTCGCTCCATGCTCGTTCCGCCAGTTGGTGCAACTTGTCACCTGCCATAATCGGGTCGTCGTTCTTGATGGTCTGCCCCGCAGCAAAATTATCAAGATATATATGCCACCACAAACGAGATTCTCTTCGAGCTTGATGAATTATGCCCACCATCCACTGTGGGACCGGCTTGGATCGTACCAGCTGCGATAAAGGATCGATCTGTGCTGTCTGGAGTATGCGTTCGCTAATTTCTTGCATGATAGCAACTGAAGATCCCCATCCCATAGGCAAAACTCGGCACGCTAATGCCATCTCCAGTGGCTCTGCTCCATCGCTTGGTCTTCTATGCCTAATGACGTTGAATGCCAAGAAATACAACCATGGGTCAGGGATCTTGAACAGATAGAATGCATTCGACATGTCTGACTGCCATACTCGTATTTCTTCGTCCCCTTCCAATACGGTGCTCATCCAAGAGGTTATACTTGGTAAGTTTTGAACTGCCCCTGAAAATTGTTGCATTATGGAGTTTGAAGGCACCAAATTCATTATTAGCCTCAACACTGGCCGTCCGTCATCAATTAACGAAGGTTTTGCAACACCAAATAAACCGTTTAATACATGCTCCCCACGGTATTTGACAACTGAATGTAAGGGTACCCAAGAACAGACCCCACGTTTGACTAACTCATCAGCAATACTGTCGATTTCCCCTGCTTCGGCATGAACTCTTCCCCTCAGTCTCGGTAAAGGTTGTCCTACATCTGGCAAAATAGACTTGTGCGGGGAAATCAAAAGGGACTTCGTACTTTCAGAAACAAAATCAAGTGAATCAATGGCTCCCCCATGATCTTTCGGGGGTAAAGCAGGCATGACTTGTTTCAAAGTTAATTTATGACATGTACCCATTTCTTCCCCTTGGTAGTTCACTCGCTTTGTCAGCAAATCTTTTTCCATGAGCGGATCGATCGGACATTCAACATGGCCGTGGCAAAGCAGTCGGTCAACCGCTTCTCCAACGGCAATCACTACTTTCTTCTCTGGTGCATTCCATCCTCCAGGTTCAAGAGGCCGGCAATATCCCCAGAGTGTATTGCAGCAATAACATGCTAAAAATATCCAAGACCAACGTCCCCACTCACCGCCAAACTGCCTTGTAGATATCTCCTCCAGCGAGCTATGTTTCAGCTTCTGTACCAGCACCTTTAGTCCTCCCTCACGGATAGGAAGGGCAAACTTCTTCGAGGTTGCCCGGTGCCATACGCCAGATTCAAATATCCGTTTGAAAAACCATGCAAAATTCTCTGTACCATTTCCTGTATGATAAACCATCCAAGCCAGAGCGCATCCTGCACGTTTGAGATTCGTACACAGTCCCGCTATCGTCTCGAAAGGATCTTTCAACATGAATTCCCGGAAAGAGATTGCGACGGCTTTTGCCAGCAATGCTCCATCCACTATGCTTTCTTGTCTTCGGGCTTCTCCTTGTTCGCTTTCCAATCCTGGTCGTATCCCTCGGATTGGTACCATTTTCCCTTTCCTTTTCCTTTTCCCTTTTTCGTCTTTCCTTTTTCGCCTTTCACGTCCCCTTTGTATTCCTGTCCACTCCACCAATCGCCTTTTCCTTTTCCTCTTCCTCGTCCGTAGCCACTCCATAAGTTCCACGCCTGCTGGTTCTGTACCTTGGATATCAGCTTCGTGTGTTTTCTTGTAGCTAACACCATTGACGTGGTAGCTGCCGTCGTGTCCTCCATCGGGAACAGTTCCATATGTTTGGCTGTTCCCCAGCTCTGATCCAGAAGTGCCTGATGTATCGATATGAATCTCGCTGCTAACCCATCGCCGGTTCTGGCTATGTCCCCGCTCCTCAACACATCTATGCAAGCTGCCAGATGATGAAGCTCTCGGAGTTCTTTGAGGTTGTTGGGGAAACTCGGCTTCAGATGTAGCATGAAATAGGTCATGACCCGGACTCCTGAAGTCAAAGCTGTCCCGTGATCCGGCACCTCCGTCGTGGCACCTTGATCCAACTGCTCCTTCACGTGGTTGGCCAACATGGCCAAAATCGATCCCGGAGCTTGACGGCTGCGTTTCTTCATCGGCGTATCCAGTTCTGATTTGCTCGAGCTGCTTTCCTCCTCGTCTGACGAACTGCTGTTCGAATCTTCGGAGTAGCTCTCGATCACTCCATCGCTCCTCATCCTCCGTCTTTTCTTGGCCTTCTTCTTCTCTTTCTTGCTCTTTGAACCCCCCGTAAGGATCAAAGCTAGCCTCCTGCATCTTCTTGGTCTTCGACTCCTTCTTCTTCCCGTGTTTCCGCTTTTCTTTCGACCTTTCCTCGGCGGTATGCACGGCCTTGTCGACCAGCTGTCGCCTCCAGTCTTTCGAAGAACTTCCTTTTATAGCCACCACCTTTCCAATGTCCTTCTCGGTCCTCCTCACTGCTTTCTTCTTCTCCTTGAATGGTTTCGATCCATGACGCCTTCCACTCTTTGACTCCTTCTTGACAGCCAGGTCTGCAATGGCCATCGGTGGAACTGGAGGGAAAGGTGGTGCCGGGGTTTTCGTCTGCCTCGGTTCCTCCACAGAGTCGGATCTCTCTTCTTCCGGTGTATCGTCCTCCCTCTCTTCTCCATCTGAAATCATCACTGGCTCTTCCACAGCGGCGGTTCCAAGGGTTCTGGCACGCACTTGTCGTAACCGATCCCTCAGCTTCTGTTTTGCTGCTTCGGATAATCCTGGCGTCTTGTTGCCCTTGGTACCTTTTCCAGGTGCAAGGCCTCGACCAGCACGTGGTTTTCTTTTCTGCTTTCGTTCGCCAACGGGGAAAAGCCCCCCGGTCAGCTCTCGTTCCATGATCTCCGCATGCCATCCTCGAGATTGTGTGCGCATAGATCGACTGATGTAATCTGCAGAGATAATATCCCGAAACTCCCAACGTCTGAGGTGCGTAACATGAACTGCTGAATCTACATCTTCTCCTACGTCTGAAATCGCACAAGGTCCAGACAGACAAAGGTGTAGATGGCCGCCCACAACGTTCATGCGTCGCTGCAGCTTTGTGAACAAAGTCACGTCTTCGCACCCCATGCAACGAACCGTTACCAAGATACTTCCGTCGGATAAAATTCTCTTGTCGAACACTAGGAAAGCAGCCCAAAAATCCCCTGGGTCCTCGAGATTGGTGCTCGGCAGATAAACTTCCAGCACCTCTCCTCGTTGAGGATCCAGATTTGACCAGGCTCCTCCATCTAGACTGGCGTCTTCCTGCCCCATACGAAATTCCGTCATCGTTGGAGTATTGAACTGTCCAACCAATTCCTCCCCGTGTCCAAGCAGCTAAGTTGCCAGTGATGAGCAGGGGGTTTCCTGTGTACTCGGATATGTGGATCGGTAGCCAGTCTGTGAAGTCTTTGATGTTTCCTTCCACCTCTACGTGTACTTTTCCTTCGACCGTGTTCCTTTCGCCTGCTTCTGTCTCGCTCTGAATATCCACCTGAAGCCCGGCCACTGCCAGCTTCAGAGTGATGATGTCCTCGGCGATGTGCCGGTGTGGGATGTCGATCAGGTTCGGGTGGACGACGTGACCCTGAATGAATTGGTTTGTGTTCAGGAGTTGGCGATCGCTCTTCTTCTTCCTCCTCTTCGCTCTCTTCCCCAAGATCCTCTTGCAGATCTTTGTCACTTTCTTCTGCCTTTGCCACAGGAGGAGGTGGAGTTGTGCCTCGGGATCTTGGTAAGGGAGCTCTTGGAGTTTCAACTTCAGAACCTCGATGTGCACGGTGACTGCCAGCACCCGGGCTTGAAGTGACAGGGATAGCAGCCTCTGCACGAGATAATCCAGCACCCAAAGCACGTAAAGCTCTCACTTGTCTTACGCAGTTGAGTACCAAGTCGGCTGCCAGAACTCTACAGCCACTGACGTCCCAGTGGCCTGAGAGCTCACGGCCTAATGCCTCCCAACTCGTGCAACTGCTGCACCAACTGTCACCTTCTACTGCCTGGGCCTGTCTACACCTATTACACACAGGTCCAGGCCTACTCGACATCAAAAACCCTCTTTTGATCCGAAAAGCCACCAGAAGTTATCATGACACTTCAACCCAAATTTCTAGAGAAAGTCTATGAGTGTCCCAGATGCCCTCGTTCCACCATTGCGCACCCATCTTCAAGCAATGTAACAATTCGTACCGTAGTCAATGGTGCCATGGTCTGTGGAAATGCCTTTGACTCTTTGTCTCAATCCTGCTCTTTACTTTGCTACTATGCTACAGTAAATATGGTTGAAAGTGAAGTAACGTCCTAGCATTCCTAGCATCCTAACTGTCCTAAGGGAAGTGGACCGCATTGAAAAAATCTAGCTTTCGTGCGAACATTAGAGCACAACATATCATATTAATACAGTTCGCGACAAGCGACATTTTGAGTTCTCCAACAGATTTTGTTTCATCACCTTCAGCTGTTTCGCGACTGCCATAGTATCTGCGCCCCACTTTAGCAGCAACTCCTCTGATTGCAATCATGACCACAGCAGATGGATTCTTTGCATACTTCAATCGATGTTGGCAAGACCTCAAGCCAAAGCCGAAGACACGCGGCACTCAGGTGTCTCGTAGCGACGCAAAGAACTACAGCATAAATGGCAAAACACAAAATGGATGCACAACACTCCACCATGGCTGAATAGCACATGACGTGACACTTTAGTTGCATCGGGTTGTGAGCTATGCAATTGAATACGCCAGTAGGAGCAGCAACATCGACATCTGTGTATACTGTGTACTACGGATATACATCTGTACTTATGACTACAATTCAATGATGCCTGGGCTGTTCAAACATCACAGCATCAAGTAAGCTCAGGGCTCAATGACAAAAGCAGCTTCATCATCTTGCAACTTTAAAAGGCACTTTGCAGCAAGTTCATCAAGACCAAAGACCCGGATGAATTTCTCCAACGGTGCTTCCACTTTCTCGGTTGGAGAAGCTCTTTCTGCATTTTCCACGGGTGTGGAGCCTATGGGCGGTGGAATGCCTGACTCTTGAGTTCTCCGCCAAGGAGGGATAGCTGTTGAAGCTCCAGAGCCTCCAACTGCTGCTTGGCCGTTTCCCATTTTCTCTCTTAAAAGCCGCGCCAAGGTCTCCAGAAGCACTGCTTCTCGCAAAGCTTCCTCGCTCACTTGACTCACTTGGCTGACTTGGCCGATTTGGCCGACATGGCCGATCTGGCCAATTTGCCCAATCTGGCCAATTTGCCCAATTGGGCTGTGCCCCATTAGAACCGGCGGAACTTGCATTGGTCCTTGCATTCCCTTCAGACTGTTAGACTCACAGCTGCGATTTCAGCCAAAGCTTCTTAGTCATGACAAATGGCTCTACCTAAGAGCCAATACAGCCAGCATTTTGAGATCTCTTGACATAACAAATGATTGATGCCCACATGCACAATCATGCGGATACAAGGTCATGTGTTGAGATGTGTTCAGTACATGACAAGGTGAAGGATGTGATTCTCTCGTTTTGTCTGTGAGCATCTTTAGCTCTTAGCTTACGCGCACAGGAAGCCGAAATTCCTGGCTTCTGTCAAGGCACGAAGACATTAACATGAAGCTATGGTCGGAGACCCGGTCATGACCTCACTGCTTCATGTCCTGGGCAGTTGGGGAATTCTCAGAGTGCTTCGAAGATCTTCCAAGTATGTGTCATGTTCTTCCTTTAAAGTGCTGACCTTGTAGGTGGCGCAAATCTTCGCTTTCATGATGTTGATCCGCTTGTTCGTGTCCTAGAAGGAATCATCAGCCATGAGCAGTAGCACATGCTTCATCATTGTCATTGCTCCACAGTCACATCGAAAGGGAAGTACGCAGACAAAATAATCCTGGATGAAAGGTGGCATTCTCGCAATTTTCCTTGGAAAACGGCGACAAATTGAAAGCACGCACCCCAATCCAAGCAACAAGGCACTTTGAGTATCGGGAAGTCTGAGTCAAGAGCAATGACATCACACTTGCAAATTGAATGATCCATCTGGAATCCCTGCGAAGGAATTACCTCAACAATAATTTGCATGTCGCTTTCAGTTGCGTGGGTGTGATTCTTCTTGACAGTAGTGCTTACACATGGAGCATGTCAGCATGTCCTTCAATGCCTTTAGTGTGCTTTGGCTTTGCGTTGAAATGAAAGCCATTGAAAGCCATTGAAGTGAATTTGCGCCTGCGATATCTTCAATCACTCCGGCAGGGACGTAGACCCGCCAAGACCCAGCGCTGAGGCCACCATGAAGTGAATCAGTCTCGCACAGTAAACGACAGAGATAACTTCACAGCTCGAATACGAAACGCGAGGTGTTCAAAATTCAAGGAATATAGGAATGTTAGTCGAAGAAAGTCATATATGAGAAAGTTCAAGAAAATCATAGAGAATCTATCTAGGAAAGAAATGCAGTTCTCATAGCGGTCATAACATGTGTGTCTCTTCCAGCCGTCGATGGTCACTGAGGTTGGGCACGATCATGACCACTCTGTTGTAAATCACAAGGTCCGAGGAGTCGATTGAGACCTTTTGGCACGCAGCAGAAAGTCTAGGGTAATCATACGTAATCATAAGCGTGATAGTCATGTGTACACCGCAGGTACACAAGGTATACGGATGTATACGGTGTACGGACTTGACTTATACGAAGTGCTAGATCTAAGAAACTTTACATACAAATATATATATATATATAATAACAGGGGACAACCATGCAAGTTACACAGGATGAGTTAGATCAGCGTTCTAAGTGTCGAATTGCGGGAAGTTTGGTGTCAATCTGGACAAGAACCTCAGAGTCAGAAACATGAGGCCATGGCAGTTGAAGCCGAAGCAAGAAGATCAACAGTCCCATTTCCAGCCTTCACAAATCCGTCGCGGGTGCAAAAAAATCAAAACAAATCATGACAAAAACTATGAAAACATATACAAAGAATCTGATCAGGAGCACTTCTCGAGCCTGAATGTCTTCATCAAATATAAGGGATATGTTCACCATAGTTCCAACCTCAGAGCTCTCACATCTTTATCTTCGTGTGCTGCGTTGGGTTCGCTTGCTGAGCCTTGAACGCCTGCCGCATTGTGAACTGGCACGGTGCTCAACAAGAGTGGCGGCGTTGAGTCGTAAATCACGTGGGCATCCATTTTGGTCGCTACCATGTCGGTGTACCTGGTGTGATGACAACAAAGGTGAAAACAAAACTGACTTTGTATGAAGTGGGTTTAACCAAATGAAACTCCAAAATTCTCCAATCTGCGCACCCAATACCATTCTTCCTTGACAATGCCACTTCTACGCTGTTGTTGGCAGCTGATCTGGTGCCATCGTCTTGGGCCTGCAGAACAAGCTGACGTGCCAAAATGCTTTATGGCCAACGTCAAGAAGCCCCTGCGCTCTGACTTGATTTCACATACAGCTGTTTTAGTGCCCCACGAAGCAGTAGACATCATACTCGGTGTCCCTGGACACAACAACTTATACCACGCGAGAAGAAGCGAAAAGGCCGCAACTCCAGCATGTTCCGGTGCTCCGGCCTTGTGAGTCCTTGAATGATCACATTGGTTGATCCAACCTCCAAGAAGTGATGGTTCAAAAGAACTGCATCCATGAAGCGCATGAAGTCCATAAACTAATCCAGATCCATCAAGTTGAAACAGCGCTTCACACAATGATTTTTTGCAGTGGTATGCAATGCAGATCAATGCAGCATTGCATCATTGATGATATCAACAGGCAGCTCCCAAGGATGATGCTATCAATGATGATTTGAATCCAGTTGCAACCTCGAGCGCACACGTGCCACAGCTGTTCTCTGAGAAAGCACATTAAAGCACTATGCAAAAGCGAACACTTGCACGGCCACATTGTTTCCTGAAAAGTGCTCGGTTAATCTTGTTGATTCAATATTCAAAGTGCTTGCTCGGAAAATTGCTTTCCAAATCCTGACTTTGAGTTTCTTCGCTCCTATGTTCTTCCAGCTTCTGCACATGTGCAATCATTCTCTGCGGCAACACCTACGATTGTAGCCACTTCGTCCCAGAATTCACTCTCTCAAAATCCAAAGAAGTCCTTTTACCCTATCAAAGCAAGAAGACAATACTGGTACCATTGTTCTGCACTATTACTCACAAGTTCTGTTGTAGATGCAGTCCAGGTTCTGAAGAAAGATTTGTCTTCAAGCCTTTCTGTTTACTGTTGGTGTTCTGGAACGTGCTGCCATGAAACTATTTGGGTGATGCTCGGAGGTGGTAGCAACTCGTGGACTGCCGCACACCAAACTGTTCCAGCCTAGTGGGCACTTTGCAGTTGCTACCCAAACACGAAAAGAAGCTGCACGGAAAATGATCAGGCGCTAAACATCAGAAATAAGACTACATGTGACTATATGTGACCATAATATATAGCTCGCCTCGTCCATCGCCACAGTTACAGTCACTGAGTCCTGCGAGGTCAAAGCGGTCTTGCTAAGAAACCAAGCTTGCCAAGCCCGAAAAATCTAAAAATCATTTGATATGATAGCTATGATTTGTAAACCTCTCAGGCCTGTGTGTAAGAGACAGCATCAAGGACAGTGATGGTCGGAGGCGTTAAGTCCAATGTGTACCTGTTCCGCTCAAAAAAAAGTCTACAGTATATGTCTGGTAAATGTCTTGACAGGATACAGTATCCGCAAAGATCTTCCAATGAAATGTTAATGACGCAAGAGGGCAAACCCGCAACCATTGCTCGCCTTCCAGTAGATTCGGTGAGGATAGGGCTGCCCTTCAGGCTTCATTGCTTCATTATTGTGACAGGTGATTCAAATGATGAATGCACGATCAAGTACATTATAGTCCAGCATAGCAGGACTGGGCTTCAGCGAGCGAAGCAAGCAGCGTTTGTCTTTGTTCTGTGTTCTGAGTTGCCTGGTTGTTATCGCAAGAAGGACTTTCAGTAGGATCGCGCTGCCAGCAACCGCCGAGGAGTTCGTCATCCTCTGCGACGCAATAGACGTAGTACAAGACCTGAACTTGTCAAAGAAACTTTAAGGCATACCTTATACATACCTTCATGAAACGTGATGCGTCATCATGTTTGATCTCAGCGGACAACTTCACAACACTGCGATACACTCATCAGACTCACACTTAAGCAAGAAGAAAATGAGCTAAAACACAGTCTAACACATGATCTGACATCATCCAATATGCACGTTGACACAAGTCGACGCTTGATGGGCCTCTCGAGACAAGCCGGTCACCGTAATCTCAAAGTTTCTGAAGGCTGAACCGGAGAAACTTCTCAGAGCCGAGTCCGAAGGAATGTCGAAACTGCAAAGCGGTGAAGTGAGAAAGTTGATGCTGAATAAATCTCTTAACACATCGATTTGACACGATTTTACATCTCCATTTAATTCTGTGGCAAGCCGGGGCAGGACAACTTCTTGATGGAAACTGCCAAAATCTGAAGCAAAACTCTCGATCAAACACGATCAAACATAAACAAAGCACGTTTGAACCACATGAAAACAGAAAACAAAAGAAAACACAATCCCTGGTTGCAGTGTCACAGAGTGCATTTGCCACAGCCTGAAGGGTCCGCCCGGAGCTGCCAAGATATCCCCAAACGTAGCATTGGCCGCAGGATCAACTTGATACGCTGCACCTCAACTTCGACACGTTAGGGCCAATCGTGGCGAAAGTAAGTACTAAACTGCCAAAAAGTATAACTAGCAGAGGTGAAAGCAACGTGTCGAAACGACACTACTATGCCTAACATGAGCAGACTTGGCCGGCTCTGAGATGCTGGCAGTGAGCAGTTCCAGGCTCATCAAGCTGCAGGGTCACCGTGATTGAGTCCTGTCCCACATACTGGGAAGCGAGGCAAGCCATTTTATCATACCTTTGCAGTTCTTATAGTCCCTGCATCGAATCATTGTTTGATTCTTCACCTCGATCAAACGACAAATTTCAGCCCAGTTGAGATGGGCCCATGTATTAAAATCTCCTCGCTTCGAGATTCCACGTCAACAACAACCAGAACCGGTGGAGTCGCGTCCCAAGTGCGTACCTCAATTGAGACCGGTCAAATCGGCAAAAGCAGCGGTTGTTCCAAGAACCAAAACGGAATTCCAAATGCCAGTAATTCTACTTGGTCAAACCATGCTGTCAACTTTCACTGAAGATAAGTCGTTGCTATGGCTATGTTTCAAGTCCAAACAAAGTCTGAGATCCTAGCCATGTCCATGAAACCTCCATCAGCATTGCTTGCAAGATTTGGTGGGTGAACAAGCTGAGCAAAGCGAGTTCCCACATAGCTCTGAACCTGGGACCATTTGGATGGCTTGGATGCTTGGATTGCACATGTCACCATTGAACAGCCTTGCAAATGAAACTGCACGTGTACCAATTCTCCTCTCGTTTTCAAGGGCTGAACCATATAGTTTGGAGCATCCTGCGTCGTTTGTTCAAAATGACTGCTTTTTTGTTGGAGCATGTGACTTGCTCGAGCAAGTATGAAGACCCCCCAACTCACTATGTCCCTGAATTGGAAGAGTATTTCAATCTTGACTTGGTCTTGCGAACTGTTAGTGCCTCGAAACCGCAAACCGCACTGGATCCACTTGGCCAACAGGTGTGAATTCGGGCGCTATCCTGCATGACGCTGGGGAACGGGAAAACAAGCGCCACAAGCGTCACAAGCACCGAAGCATTGTCCTTCCCCCAGCAGTACACGTCGTATGCTGTACCCATGATCAATGGCGGCTGATCGGCCCGAGCAGCTAGCTTGTCGATGTTGATGAATGAAGCCGCAGAGGCCTGAGCAACACTGCATCAAGTCTTATCATCTTTGTATACCAATACCGTCAATATCCACGATTCGCATGGATTCAAATTCAAACATCGCAACATTCGCAACAAACTCGATGGAATTCAGACTTTGAGAATCCACACTTCGCCTCAGGAGCCATCTCAGGTCCGGACGTCATTCACAGAACTATAGCCTGCCTGTTCGATGTGTCCAAAGTGAAGATGGGAGGAACCCGAATCGCTTCGTGTAGCCCGACCTCAAATTCCAACTCTGGCTGTATCGATGTCTCATAGAATCCGGTACAATCAGAATTAATCAGACCAGCAGTAGGTACTACAGCCAGGAAAGTGCCTCTCAATTTTGGTGTGGTAGCATCTCTTGACACATTCGTAACTCCGCTTCAACTCTCCCATGGTGATCAACGCATCTGAGTGTAGAGCAATAGGCAGTTCCAGGCTCGTTGAGTTGCAGTGTCACTGTCAACATATTCTCGCTGACTCCCCGTACCTGAGTTGACTGTCGGTCCTGTCGGTTGGCAAACCCAGCGTGCAAGCGGATGTACATCTGGGAGTGGCATGAATGCATAATCCGAATCTTCTGGCGTTTGTCTCAAACTTGAGACAGGGCACACCCAAAGTTGCAAAGGTAGGTGGGTCAACGTCACGAGTGATGACATGCCCAATGGTATCCCGCACTGCTTCCATATCTGTTAGCCTCAAACTTGGAGCTCGTGAAGAACCCGGCATGTTCTCATTGCTTCGGCCAAGGAGCAGTTCAACAGCAACCAAAAAAAAGTATCAAACAGCAAACATGAATTCAATGGATTCAAAACAATAACAAATATGACATATATAGTTTTAACTTTGTGTATATATATATAATCATCATTTATACATATCTACAGTACGTAATGATGTACAATCTATACTCTGAACAGATTCGACACAGAGCTCTCAGTTCGATACGTATTAACATTTGGTGGGACTGTGCAGGCCGGATCAGTGCAGCTTGGATTGGTGGCGATGTCTTGGCCACCGCAGTATATCTCATATGCAGTCTCCTGGCCACTCAACAACCACTCACGTTTTTTTCACGACATCACCACACGGTCTTAATATCCTTTTGACAATGAGTAGTTACGCGCTGTCTTGAGTAGTAAATTCAAGAATCACGCAGGTTTGCTTGAAAACTGTGAGTGCGAGCTATCAGTACAAATCTCAGAAACATCTAAACTTCTTCAGACAACAGGCCGGCCAAGACCGAAATCAGTGGCAGTTCTACAGTGCCGTAGGTTGCAACGGCTACCTGAGAAATGTTGTTCTTACACCGCACCAATGCATTTGGGCATGACTTGCACTCGATCTTCAGAACGTTTTCTGTAAAACGAGTACATGTAGAGATCTCAAGCCTCCAGGTTCTGATTCACGTCTGTTTCCGACACGACTGTTTCTGTGGCAGCACCATGTGTCCATACCTGAAGACAAAGAGGTGTACCAACCGAAAGAGACAAAACGAGCACAAAAAAAATCGCAGAACACTTGACCTTTCTTGTTTAACATGCTTTGACCCTTTCGCGCACCCAACTTGTACTGACAATCGTCTGGCCAATGGTAGTAGGGCTGAAGCACCAAAGAGTTCCTGCATGACACGAGGTCGTGCTACTACAGGAAGCTTGGGATTGTAGAGCCTTTGAGATGCCCCAGCCTGGCTCATCCATCTGCAAGATCCTAGATTCCGAGCAACGCCATACTCTAACTCTTGCAACGTCAGCAGCCGGTACAATGTACGACACCAGGCTTTAGACCATTTGTCAGATTTGTCAGTAAAAGATTCTTCAAAAAAGTACCAAAAAGTCATCAAATCCAGACGCATGAAAGAACCTGAGGTCCACACACAGCGATTTGACCAGGTTCTGCAGCACTGGCTCTCGTCACGGTAATTTGCGGAGGAGTGAGGTCATTCACTTGCGCAGTGAGGATGGGCAAAATGTTTCGATTCGGTTGCCTGGGCGAAGAGCTGTTTCAAAACATGTCTTGCTCTCATGGTCACAGCTCTTTGCAGTGCATCGAGTGCCCAACTGTGGATAGACGTTGTCATCCTGTCGTTTAAACTAAGGATTGAGCGAGGTGAAGGGGAAGTTTCACCACAAAGTTTCCACATTTCAAACCTTTGCAATCAACTGTATTATATATAATATGTAAAGCATATATGGGAGTGTTTTCACGTGAAGATGAGAAGTTGTGAATGGAAGCATGACGTGGTGTGTTGCTCAAGTGAAAAAGGTGACAGGATAGGACTGCCATGAAGGTGGAGACGCTTCTGTTGGCCCTTGTGTCTCAATTGATACAGGTTGGTCATCGAAGTGTCCCATCTTTGTTTGATTCATCTCGCCCTCAGATATCTCCCGCACTTCATCAGAACGTGACTTTTGATTGCCACTGCTATTGCATCACTGGAAACCAGGACTTTGGTAAATCTGCTTTCATTCTAGCATTGGTGAGCGTTGGGAGTTTTTGCTTGGGTCGATTTTTTCTGAGCCGGCCATCTGGGCCTTCTGGCAGTCCATCTCCTAGGCGCCGAGGAAATGGCGTCTTGGTCGAACATAGTACCTGGGTCAATCCTGGCTGTGTATTACTCTGATGACACGGTCTGGCATGAAAGGATTGCTCTGTGGAAGTCCTCTGACAGTAGTTGGATGATACTGACTCCTGACAATGATCGATACATTGAAGACTTGAGAGGAGACGCTGTGGATGGACCTCAGCGGGTGAAGGTGAAAGGACATGACTTTCGTTACTGGAGCAGAGTGGGGGGTCCAGCTTACAAGTTTGCTGAGTATCCNCTTCCTGGCGCTCAACCATCCCGAAGGCCACGTGGACGAGGCCGTGGGTTGGAGGCGCCTAAGACATCATGAAATTTGACCTTCCTGACTCTGTGCCCCGGGAGTCAGGAGTTGCACGTGACCGTGGGGTATTGCCTTCTGGTTCATCGATGTTTCCACTGCCTGTGAATGAGATGGGGGGGGTGAAGAAACATTCTGCTAGACGGCAAGCACAGCGCCACCAACGGCGATTCAAATCAGAATTCGAGCTATGTGAGACGGTGCAGGCTCTCAATTGGTTGCATGGTTTTGATTTCACAAGCCAGTCCTGCAAAGGTTCTATGAATCCACTTCAGAGTCAGGTGGTTGAACGAATTCGTGGACTGGTTGAACGTGCCGGAGACCTTGGTGGCCTTCAGCATCCTTTCACACCGGAGGCAGCTCTGAAGAGTTTGCTCCAAGGGAGGTCGGATTATCATGAACCGGCCACCCCGATTGCACTCGCGCCTTTCAACTTAGAGCTCATTTCACTGCCAGCTTCTCTCAAGGAGGCTCCTCATGCTGAGGATTTGCTGCCAGAGAATGACCGTCTTTACCTGAAGGAGCAAGAGCGCATGTTTCGACCCGATCATGTTAGTCATGAGTTTTTTAAGCCATATTGGGATCCTGCTTTGAAGCATAGCCCTCATAAGTATCGGTCTTTCATCAAGAAGTTGCATAGCATTGATTATCTTAGGTATACTTTGCATCCTGTTGAAATGGCCGGGATCTTTTTCGTTAAGAAGAGTGATGGTCGTCGCATTCGGATGATTGTTGATGGTCGTGGGGCCAATTTGCGATTGAAAGATCCACCATCTGTCCCTTTGAGTACCGCTGAAACTTTTAGCCGAATTGAGATGACAGTCCCTGAGGACTTGGTGCATGACCCGGATGGTCGTAAGCAGTTCTTCTCTGACATTCATGTTTATGCAGCCTTGTCAGACGTGAAGGACTGTTTCCACCGCATTCGTCAGCCAGATTGGATGTGTAAGTTGTTTTGTCTCCTACCGATTGAAGCCAGACATGTCGGTCTCACAGGACATACTTTGGAAGGGGTTACGCTTCTTTCAAATGATTTGGTTTACCCAATGCCCGGTTCCTTAGCCATGGGATGTTCTTGGAGTTTGTATTTCGCACAGAAGATAAACGAACACCAATTTAGTATCTCCCCATCGTTAGGTGACTCGGAACTCATTCATGATCGTGGACCTCCTTTAGTCATTGATCCCCAGGATCCCCATAAGTTGAATCATTACGTTTATGTTGATAACTTGGGCATCATTGGGCAGAGCCGTGAACTTGTAACAGAGGGGTTGAATTCAGTAGAAAACCATTTCAATTCAAGTCAGCTGCTCCTCCATCCGGGGGAGGTCCACTCAGAGTCGGTCAAAGCATTGGGCATCCAACTTGACGGATCACGCAAGACCACTCGGATCACGCCTGATCGATTGCATAAGGTGCGGAGTGGCATTCGTGGTTTGATCTCTCGAGGCCGGTGCTCTGGCAGGGTACTGGAGATTGTCATAGGCCACGCCACCTTTTGTGGCCTAGCATGTCGCTTGGTTCTCTCCGTTTTCCATTCATCGTATAAATTCATCGAGAAAAACTATGAGCACGTTGCTCCTCTTTGGTCGTCCGTTCGTGATGAATTGAGGGCCTTTGCAGGGTTGATGGTTTTTCTAGAAAGTGATTGGACTCGAGGGTGGAACACACTTGTGACAGCATCAGACGCTTCAGAGAAAGGGTTTGGAGTTTGCACAGCACACTGGACGTCCATGCAGGTTGCTGCAGCGGGTCGTGTGCCAGAGAAGAGTCGTTTCAGAAGGACAGAATCCCACAGGGCACGGGAGTCGGCACTAACTGCAGCGGGGTTTCATCAAGAATCTTCAACAGGTAAGTGGCTAGCCGGGGAAATTGATTCACAAGAATATCTTGATGACATTGGTTGGGAGTGTTCCCCTTCTTTCAAAGAAATTGATGCACAGCTTCTTCATAAAGAACTTTGGACCCCTAAACTTTGGGGCACTTGGAATCATGAAGAACACATCTTGGTTTTGGAAGCTAGGGCCCTTAACAAAGCTCTTAACCGTATCGCCGTCACCAAGTATGGCCAAGATATCCGCCAGCTGCTTTTAGTTGATTCAATGTCAGTGGCCCTAAGTTTTGATAGATGCCGCAGTCGTAGTTTCAAGCTCCTTAGACAAATACGTAAGTATGCAGCAGTTTGCCTAGCAAGGAACATTGACCCACACGTTCGTTGGATTCCCAGCGAGTTCAATTCAGCAGACGAACCAAGTAGAGCAGACGGTGCTGAGCCTTCTAAGACACTTGTTGATCAGATCCCTAGACGCTATGCCTCCTCCGCAGAGAAAGAGAACTTTGGAAATCCCGGAGACCAGTTCAAACCCGGGGGTCAAGAGGCTCCGTGGTCTGCCTCCAGGCCAACTTGCAGAGAAAGTTTCAACTCCAAAGCAGACACCGACTTTGCAGAAGAGTTCTCATCAGAAGCGGTTAGAGACCCAGCCTCATGGGTTGCCAGCAATGGATTTGACCAAAGTGAACTTGGAGACAAAGAGTTCAAAACGTCCTGCTCCTCGTCAACAGTCATCGGGAAGTTCGAGCTCTTCAACGGAGCCGGTGGCCAGGAAGAGGGAAAAGACCCTCGTGGCTCGGAGCAAGCATCGGGTGAAGAAGTATGTGGACGACGCCATGGAAGCGGCAAGCCAAGGGCTCTCCTTGTTGGAGAAGAAGGCCATCGGGAAGGATGCAGAACGCTACTACACCACAGAGTACAGCCTGTTCCAGTCCTATGCCTGCAAAAATGCCTTGAGTTTGCAGAACCCATCATCGGTGGATGTAGCCATGACCAAGTACATGAACCATTTGTTCTTGCAGGGTCACCCATCTCATCGTGGGGACAAGCTGATGGCGGCCTACATGCACCGGCACCCGGAGTTCAACCGGTCTGGATCCAGCCGTCTTCCTCACTCATTTCGAGCGTTGAAAGGTTGGAGAAAGTTAGCCCCGGGTTCATCACGCAAAGCCTTCCCTCTGGCAGTTTGGTCAGCCATAGCCGTAGAGATGGTTCGTATGAATCTTGTTCGGATGGCCGTGTTCACAATGACCTGTCTTTCAGCATACACCAGGCCCAGCGAACTTTACCGGTGCAGGACCATGTCGTTGATTCCACCAACACAACAGATCACAGACCATTGGTCCCTTTTGCTGAATCCAGAAGAACTTGTGGATCGCTCAAAGACGGGAGAGTACGACGACAGCATTCTGTTAGACTCTCGCTTTTTGAAACCTTGGGCTTCAGTGCTTTATCGGGAGCTGAAGAAACAGCCTGCACAACAGCTCCTGTGGGACTTCGATTATCAGAGCTATTACCAGGCCTTTGTCACTGCGGCCAAAAAGATGCAAATAGAGATCACTCCATACAACATGAGACATTCGGGCCCGTCAATAGACCGAAGTCAAAACACCAGACCACTACTGGAAGTGCAAAAGAGAGGACGTTGGAGAAGTCACAAGAGTGTCACTCGATACGAGAAGTCGGCTCGCTTAGCAGCCAATTTCAACCAGTTGCCTCTCAAGACTCAGCGTCATTGCCTTCACGTAGAATCACTTCTAGGGGATGTGATGCTGGGCCGTACCAAGCCCCCAGCGCCACCTTGAAACGTGGTAATCGGCCTGGCAAATATGTTGCAGATCTTTTTGCTGGAGAAGGTGGGGTTGCCCACCAGTGTCGTAGATTAGGATACAAGGCCAAGGAGTGGGAACTAGATAGAGGTTTGCAGTTTGATCTAACCAATAGAAAAGTTCTCAGGAAACTCATTGGTGATGTCAAGAAAGGTCGTGTGTTAGCCGCAATGCTGGCCCCTCCTTGCACCACGTTCTCGATAGCCAGAGATCGAACCAAAGTTATTCGTTCCCGAGAATATCCTTGGGGGTTGCCTGCAGATCAATTGACACCCGCCGAGTTAGAAAAAGTTGTTGAAGGCAACAAGTGTTTTGAAGCAGCATTTGAGTTAATTTATCATTTCAATAAACATCGCGTGCCATGGCTGTTAGAAAATCCAGCAACCTCAAAATGCTGGCATTTGCCACCCATTCATGACCTCTTGGATAATCATGGCTGTTTGTGTGTCACATTAGATTTTTGTGTCTTTGGGGCACCATGGAAAAAGGCAACAACCTTCCTTGCTGGTCAGCTTGACGCGCAGGACCTTGGCAGACTGCAACATCGGTGTCAAGGCCGGGGCGGTTTTTGCTCACGCACACAGAAAAAGCACTGGCAATTAACAGGCACATACCGTGGGAAAAATTTGACCAAGTTGGCTCAACCTTACCCAACTAAGTTGTGCCGACAAATAGCATATGTGTTAACAGCACCCTCCCATTACAATTAATTACCCCCCCTAGATAACACTCATTTGACTTGGGTCGTGTCTTGGGATGAGGCTTCAGCATATGGCTTCATGGTTTTTATCACTGGCAGCTGCAGAGATTGATGTTTTTATTCCTCACCACTTGGAACGATGGTCAGTGTTGAGTTTGTTTTCTGGTCGTTGCTTCGCCCAGTGAAGCATTTGTATGTTTCTTGAGCAAACCAATGACAAGATCCTTTCGTTTGATGCAGTGGCCAGTTGGGACGAAATGCTACGACTGTGCGAGACGCAACATGAGAAAAAGAGACCGCAGCGAGAATGTCAACTGTCCATCTATATATATATATATATATACAGTCATAAAAGTCATATACAGTAAATACTTAATCAATCCCTCTTCTGAGAAAGAAACAAAACGACACGACTTGACCTCCAAATGGCAGTGGACGTCATAGGTCTGGCCACGAAGCAAATTCGGAAGTGTCAGCGTCAGCCCCGAACCTGCACAGTATCCAGAGCAACTCAAAGATGCTACAATCTGACGAGGGCCACCAGGTACTTAATGAATGAATGAATGATATTGAAGGGATATCAGGAATTGACTCAAACAGCAAACCAAAAATGACTAGTCGAGTTGGAGTAGAGTCGAGTAGAGTTGTTGATCGACTTAAAACTTCGACAGCTCTCAGCCAGTGGCAAACTCCTGACGCAAATGCATCTGCTGAGCCTGAGGACATGGCCAACTCAGGTGCATGCACATCATCGTTGTATTGTACATGCATGTCTCAGACCATGCTGGCCATGCACTCCACTGCTGTAAGTGTCCAACAATTCTGAGACTGCCCCTCCAATGCGACTGTGCTGATATGTGGCACGTCTTCACCTGCACAAAGATCAGCATGAAGGTGAAATACGTCACAAATGGTCCCTCATAATCCCGTGTTTCTTGTTTTATTGTTATCTTTTTTGCTGCGTTCCTTGTAACTGAGTATTTGGCCTGCCCACAAAGACAAGCAGTACAGCGTAGACGCCTGGATTTCGAGACGAATTGCCAACGGGAAGCAGAATTGCAGCAAAAATGCTGGATTGCCTTTTTAGATCTTTTTCGGCTGCGCACCTCGTCCACAGAGAAGACCACTTCCAGGCTTGTTTCCGAGGTTGGAGGAGCATGGATTGACCACGAGGTGACCGTTGGCCTGAGCAAGAGTATGTGAAGTGATGTGAAGTGACTTAAGTGGATTTGTGTGTCTCTCCAGTTGTTGTGCCTTTCCCTTTCCCTTTCCTTTCGCGTTCCCTTTCCCTTCCCTTCCGTGCTGCAAGAAAACTCGGAAAAAGTCTCTGCAGTATGGCAGCGTTGCACGAAAAACAAAGATATCCAAAGATCAGTGAAGATTCAACCGCTCTCAGTTTGAGTAAGGAGAGAACGCTGTCAGGTCCAGTGTCACTGCTGTCTTGCCAGAGGCAGTTGCCGCTGACAAGAAACTCTGCACCTGTTTGGCAAGTTCGGCTGCCCCAGCACTGCAGGTGCGGCTATGATGATACAAGAGAAATATATATTTGTTGTGTATTGTTTATTGAAGGATGGGGGTAGTAACGTAGCACAGAAGCAAAAGAACAGCCAATCACTATCGATGGACCCAATGGATCTAGGGACTCTCTCTCTCTCTCGCAAATTGCCAGATCATGAAAAAAAAACATGCAGCTGCCTGGGCTAGAGTGACTTTGTTGGGCTGAGGAGTGACAAAGTTTGGCGATCCACGACCTGCCATCTCAAAAATGGCACAAGAAGTGGATATGACAAGAAATATTGAAATGGCACATATAAATTGATCAAATTATTATGAAATTAATCAAAATTTTATTAGTAAGACTGTACCCATGGCCACCAGAGGTGATGACCTAGATTCTCATAGCAAGTCCACTCGCTATACACTGATCTCCAGAAGGGCAAGCATTACGGTAGCAAAACAATAGCAAACCCAGCACTGCAATCTGTGCTAAGTCGTGCTGGCTGGACCACTGTCATATGCAGCTTGGGTGCGAATGTCCCAATTGTCTTGAGCAAAGCAAAGCATCATGAACTGTGTCCTCAAACAAGGACTAGCTGCAACAAACTCTGTAAAGGAACCAAGCAAAGCTCCAAGGTTTTTTGCAGCAGTATGTACGGTGTCCTCTTTCTGAATATGTGGGCAAGTGCAACAGGCCGGAACACATAACGACACAGATTTATGAATCAATCTGCTCATGTGCTGCACTTGCGGCACTCTCCGACCAAGGTCTGTACTCAGCAGGCAAAGGAGAACCAACACCTGTTGCCAGGGCAATCTTGTTGACCTCGATGTAGACCTCACCCGAGCAAAAGCGGAACAGAATGAACTGGATGCATGATGGCACAGGAGCTCAGGGCGAGCATTGCAACGAGTCAAGCAATGAAAGCAAGTGCTGGTGCGAAAGCAATTTAACGCAAACTGACCTCACTACATCTGGCTTGATTTTTAAGATCCAAGCCGTGACATAGCCACTTGGTACATTTGCCATGAAGGTTGTCCCTTGTGCCACAGAACCTACCAAAGTAAAATGGTACTCAGGTTTCCTTTATCAAGAAAAAATATCCTTGCGTGACTGCAGGATATTGATATGTGAGTTTCAAGCATCTTTCAATCTGAGCCAAGTCTGTCCAGCCTTTGATGAAGTCTTCATAATAGCATGGGGAGCTCGAGCTATTATCTTGCAAGTCGCTAGGTCGGCAATAGGACGAAGACGCTGTGTCTGGCAGAGTGGCAGCACACCAAACCTGGACGCTCCCAGCAAAGATGGACCAGCAAATTGGAGCAAGAGATGGAAGCAAATTGAAGCGCTTTTAAAAAGACTTCTCCAACTTGCAACAAAAAATAAAATCTCTAAAGACGACTGTGCTCTTTTGATGCTCTTTTGCACAATCCAATAAATAAGGGAGGCACTGTGCCCGGCTCACTCAACTGCAGTGTGACAAGGAGGGCTTCCTAAGTGCTTTTTCGGACAAATTAAAAGACTCAATGAAAACCCTACCACACTGCCACACACTTGAATCTTGACTGGGAAACCGAAGCAGAATGATTCCAGGCGTATGAACGTATGAAAACAACGTCATTGCCACTATTGGAGATCTATTTATAGTAATAGTATATCATGGTCATAGTCCAGAACAATCAACCTTCGTTTTTGAAGCTGCATACAGTACTACACGGCATCTGTTTCAAAATGATTTCCGCGATAGCCTTCTGTCGAGGATCTTCTGACAGCGCATCAAATGAAGTCAACAGCATCTGTGGCGGCGTGGTGTCGGTCACCCAAACTCCTTGAGTGTAACCACCCTCTGGTGCAGTGGGAGACTGCACTGCACTGGCGACATATGCAGCTGTCATGTAGTTGGGCCGCGCATATCCAAGTGTAGAAGTTGCAGAGTCCTAGTGGCTGTCCATGTCTTGAGAACAGCTTTCAGGCTTTGAGTTTTGAAGGAGTCTCTTCAAGGAATATAGCTTGCAACCCTTTACATGGAGCAGTCCTTGGCCCAGCAGTACACATCGTACTGATACCCAGCATCAAGTGGTGCTACTTCATCAATCCGATTAGTCAGAAGCGGGTTAACATTCTCCAGATTATTCATTGTGATCGTTGCATCGTTTGTACCATCAAAGACCGCGTACCAGTTGGCTGTCCGCACCCTGGCACAAGATTGGATCATACATTTGAATACATTGGTACGTTTGTACTACATTTGGCCATATCCATGACACTTTGCAACACACGGGCCTGTTGAGCGACATGTCTGCAGCTTTCTCGCCAGAATCGCTTCTGGTAACTCTACAGTAAGCTGTTCCAACCTGACATGCAGAGACACAGGCTTCAAGCTTAAGTGGTGACTTGAGGCACATTATCTTGCCCTGACAATTAAAAGACAGAGTCACTTACGTTTCCTTTCTTGATCATGTTTCATAGTGTCACACATACAAACTGATAGACAGATAGACATACATTACACACATACATTACAGACAGACAGAGATAACACACTGCATCTATATAATCATATATTGGGCTTGTTGCTAAAGACCACAGAGCCCTCCCGGACAAAGAACCTCGTTGAGAGCAAATGAAATCTGCAAAATTCCCTCGCTCGCAGATGGGTCTTGGATTTGAAGCTTGGTGAAGTTCGGCGGCGCCTCACCAAAGCAAGGAGTTTTGTGAAGGAAAACTGAATGATTTTAGAATGGTGACATCTTGGTGAAAACAGACAAATGGAAAATTACTGTACTTACATGCATATTTTTACAAAAGTAGTAGTGCTTGCTGGTCACATGTTCTCTAGGTTGCTACCCGGGTACTAAGACTACTGGCCTCATCCAGCGTTTTCAGAGTGCCAATGGTCTGAGCAAACCCTTGCACAAACTGCAGCGTAGTGCCTTGTGGACCTCCCAGCGCGAGCTCAGTTGCAAAAATCTGAAAGTCTCGTTGTTGTAATGACATCTTTAATGTTTTATTGAAGATACTTGGGTCATGTTGAGACATCAAAATGTCAAGCGGATTCAAGCTCACTGTTGCCAAGCCTGCAGGAGATACATA
Source organism: Breviolum minutum Mf 1.05b.01 (assembly GCA_000507305.1). Taxonomy (NCBI): domain Eukaryota; class Dinophyceae; order Suessiales; family Symbiodiniaceae; genus Breviolum; species Breviolum minutum. Next base: position 85,099 of record DF239374.1, read on the forward strand.
GTCTGCCGAGTTGTTGGCACTGTCGGCCTGGCATTGCACCGCTGAAAACTCTGAACAGCTCAAATGACTCAAATGACCACCCGCGACCATACGAAGACGCAGTGCTCTGCCTGGATCTTCCAGTCATCTTCCGCATAACAAAACAGCTGGTAAAAAGTTTTCTGCTCGAGGGGAGCTTCAGCTAGCATGTCCTTCTGCAGAATTTTGTTGACCTCAACCTCAACTTGTACAAATGCCTGGCATGGATGTTTCGGCGCAAAAGCCCATCTTGACGAACACAGCCCAAAAGTGTGCAAAAGGTCAAGGATGCCTTGAAAGCCAGAAATAACATAAACGTCTATATACATCACATAAACCCATGTCATGAACCACGACAGGATATGACAGGATATCCTGACATGCCGCAACATTTGATGAGACATCTGACCTATGTGGTGAGATTTCCATAGACATCTGATGTCATCTGATAGCAAGGTCAGGCACTGATCTCCATCCCAAGATTTTGCTCCAGCCGCACTAGCCTCAGGGACTCGAGCGTAGAAGCTCGATATGTTGCCTTTGATGTATTCCTTCCGAGCAAGTCAGCAAGTGGTTCAAGGAAACTGATGTTTGCTTTGATTCTTTGATGTTTGTTCATCAACTCTGAGGGCTCGGTTTCGCCAGCATTAGGAATGCCTGCAGTTCTTGTAAATATCCCTGTATCTTGCTGTCCTCAAAGTAGCAAGGAGACGAAGGCGATGAGTCTTGCAGCTCACTTGCTTTGCAGTTGATGCTGGTCCCGACCGAGTCCAATTCGGTTGCTGCACACCTGGGTCTTCAAACGCTTCCCAACATCTACAACAACAGTCACATCATCTCACAACATCTCACGATGGAAAATAGATAAAATAAAGCCTTTCCAAACCTCACTGGGGGGGCTGCCAAACCGTTCCAGGCTCATCCAGCTGGAGTCGAACCTGAACCGAAAGCCGTTTGCTCGAAGGGTGCCCGAAAATCTTCCCAGCAATTTGGTGCTTCAGTTGTTTGTTCAACTTCATTTGAAAAATTTGAAAAGCAAGAAGTGACTGGTGCCTGCAAGGTTGCAGAACCTCAGTTGCGATTGCAGCAGCAAAAGCATAATCAGCCCTGAAAAATCAAAAGTCAATTGCAAGGGAGGCTGCGGCTCTTGCATGCCTTTCTCAATTCAACCTCACCAAGCCTGGATTTGTCACTATTTACTTGCCCCCAGGATATGTGGCTCAACTATAAACTTGGATAAGTGGATATAAGATGAAGCTGGCTGAGTTCACCACGCAAGAAGTATGTCTGGCTTAAGGATGTGACTCAATGCTTCAGCCATCACGAGGAACACTGTGGGTGGTGTTGTGTCAACGATCCAAACGCCTGGCACCGCCACTTTTGTCGCAAAAATCCACAGTGATAGCTGCACCCGAGCACAAGCAAAAGGTTATCAAATGGCCGGAGAGTCATCAGTACATCTCATCGTCACAGGCGCTCTACAATGATGATACGATATTCAGTTCCACCTTTACAAATAGATACTGTATACCGGTACCGTGTAGTATGTATTATACTTATTCTATATCCTGTGAATTTTACAGCTGTGGCAAAAGTTCAGTTTGCAACTCTTGGCAGTGGTCCTGCTGTCATACCACCAGGCAATGTGCCATTGATGATTTCGCTCTGGCCAACATCTGTGTTGACCTCAAGCTTTGTTTATCACAATCTGAATATGAAGTGCGCAAGCTTACTTCAAAAGAATTGCAGAAGCACGGCTCAAAAACTCTGGTCTCAAGCCGAATCATTTTGGTCCTCATGGATGCGGATAGAATCTGCATAGGGCTCCAGCATATGCTTCAGTTTGACCGTTGTGCTGAGGATACCCTCTTCCATTCACAGCCTCATCATGCGCCTCAAGTAAGTCTGAAGGAGTTGCAAGGCTGTGCAGTTGGAATCAAACCATCTGCAAAATGCAACTGATTGCTGATATATTTTTCGTTCACTGAGGAAGGTACCCAGCAGAAGATATTGTACTGATACTGCTCATCAAAAGGAGCAGTTTCGCTGTCAAGGACTGCAATCGAAGGATCTTGCCTTAAGATCTCGAGCTATGCAAAACAACGAAAGCACTAACAGCAATCAGTCATCAACAATCATCACGATTTGACCTAGAATCTGATGAATCCGCTGTCCAAAGTACATAATACTATTTCAGCTGTGCCTATTGGAAAGATAAGAAGTGTCCGTGCTCCAGTGCAGCCCTAGTTGCCTGGAGGTCTGTGTCATTGTGATGTTCTGCTCTTGGTTAGAGAAGCTGGCAGACCAACGAGCTGAAAGAATCTCCAAGATCCCCATGGTGGCATCAGGAGCAGAGTCAATTCGCCTTGCACGACCTCACAAACTGTTCATGCAACTTCATGCAAGTGATGTATTGGGCTGCCACATTTGAAAGTACTTGATGAGTGCGAGAAAAGATGAGAAAAGTATGGAAAGGCGTAGTATATCTACGTAATATCGTGCACCCTTTCTCTTTTCTTGCTCACGGTGAGACAATGTGTAGCAACTATTGCAAGAATCTGGTCCAATATGATCCTATATGCCATATGCAGAATGGAAAACTGAGTCCAAGACAATATGCAGTGCCCGGCTCGTTGAGCGCAAAAACGATGACAATACGGTCGTTGCTTGCGGTTGGATTCCTTGTTCTATCATCAGCGTGAACAGCCACAGGGGAGGCGCTAATTTGGCTATCTACCAGCTAACTAGTCTGAACATTGGAATTATTTTTTTTGACGTCACTCTGCCCTGTTAGTTTTTGCATCAATCATGTAGCCCATCCATCAGTCGTCATTAGGGCTGGCATGTAAGCAAGGGCCATTCTCTTTGCAGAAAAGATTCTGTATGAACAGTTTGGTAAAGCTTGGCGGAGTTTCATCCAATGTTGTCCTTGCAACAATGCTATGAACAAAAACCATCGGGTTTGAAGCACGCTTTCTGTGAGCCTGGTGCCGATATGTGCTGTCACGCTTTGCACCTGCGAGAAAGGCCTCAGGGCAACTTTGTACAGTGAATAGATCCTGACCAAAGACACAACGACCCAACGCAAAACCTTGACCCCATGACAAAGAATCTGGCGACTTGTTTGGTGTGGTTGGTGCGACGAAGTTTGGGCTTACAGTCGAGCCCGTAGTTTTCAAGACCTGCCGTGCATGATTCAATGATATTCAATGGATATTGATGGATTTGGGCAAGTAGATGCAGCATTCGATTGTCAGAATGTCGTTTAATTTTCTGTGACCCAAAAAATCAATGCCAGGGAGACCCAATCATCCTCTGCGAAGCAGAAGATCTTGTACGCAGTCTCAGGCCTCAGTCCAGAACCCCTGCGTTTGTCGCAAATTGGTCTGTCATGGCCTCTATGGTTCTCTGTTTCTCTCAGCTTCCAAAACCCCAATTTCATTCCGTGGTCCCTTGTTTTCCGCATTGTCTTGCTGCAAACCTTCTAGGCGAGCGTCCTCAGTGCCCTGTTTTATGGTATTTTTTTAGCATTTCCCAAACCATCTCTTTCCAACAATGCTAGCTGCTTTCTGGAATTAAAAATCTTGACAACTTTAACATTTCCTACACCATCTCTCTCCAACAATGTTAATGTTTGCTGCTTTCTGGAAATCTTGACAACTTTAGCATTTCCTAAACTATCTCTCTCCAACAACCCTTGCTGCTTTCTGAGCGCATCTGGAACTTCGATCAGTTTGCCTTCGCGATGCTAGGTGAGCGAGGCAGTGGCAAGAGCCCACCTGCAAAAAAAACAGGAGGAAGTCCTGAAGAAAGCCAGGGTCTTCGGCCAATCGGTTCCATCAAAGCCCAGAGCATGCATTGATCTGGATGAGGATAGCGACAAAGAAAATGAAAATAGAGATCAACACCCCCCATCGTCTGTTGCTGCGTCTGCTCTGTGCCTGCGGCCCCTGTGGCCGATGCCCAGAATCCAGAGTGGGAGGTGAACAGTGGTGATGAAGAGGGGCTGGGTCTGGGCTTTGGCCTGGAAGAGAGAGAGAGAGAGAGAGAGAGAGACTACGCTACCATAGAACTATGTAGAGTTGGTCCGTATGGCTTGTACAATATGTCACGAATGAAAATGCGCAGTGGGTAGCTGCTGTGCACGGCGTCGTCAAGGGGGATAGACTAGAATGCGCTGAAAGATGAAAAACGAAATAGCTTGCCACTGTGAGCGTGAATTGCCGGGCGCAGTCTGTATCTGCGCTTATCTGCGTTTTTGTGCTTGTCTGATATAGCTGCTATCTTTCATGTTGAAATTCATCCCAAATCCCAAGAATGTGCATCCAAAAGAGACCTGCTACGGCCATGACCAGACTCATACAGCGAGATGCTACTTTTAGCGATTTGCCTCCACTGGCCACATGCTCAGTACAAGGGGCACCTGGCCCCATTGATCAATGAAGATCCCATTCAGTGCACCATTGTGGGATCTGAGTCATTCCAAAGTATGGCCACTTACCCAAAAACGCGTAATGAGAAGACTTGCAGCATCACTCATCGGGCCAACTTCGCTTTTCAAGATGGTGTAAAAATCAACACCCTGGCATTCCATCAAATGCAGAAAGCTGGCATCTACTTGGTCTCCAGCAATTTTGGCTTCATAATGCAATATCTCAAGATGAATCTGTTTCGATTCTTGCGTGGCACTCTGGCCCGTGGTCAAGAAACATCTGTCAGAGAGATGTTGCTTCAGGAAGGTGATCGTTCAATCCACTCACAATGTTTCCGGAACTACCTTTAGAAGGTTATTTATGCCTTGGCCCGCAGATCACTAGGCAGTGCTGCGCCATTTCCCTTGGCCCTTGGATTGACCGTCTTCTTTCATGAAGTTTACTCATGATCCACCTCTGTTTCCTCCATCTCGAACTGCGACGGCGCTATCCTTCGATGGCCATGTCGGAGTACACCGAATTTGCCCTATGAGCCTGCCAGAACAGTTGCCGCTCGTGGCAAACCCAAAAATTTGTACTGCAAGGACCAAGGCGCATGCACAGGTGCAAACAAAGAAAAAGTGAGAATCCATCTGAAGAATCGAACAGCTGGGTGGCAGCTTGTCATTGACCCTCACTCTCACCACGTGGTAAAGCAGCACACGGGCACATCGTCAACGGAGCCACCAAGGACAAGGTGTCCATCATGACCCTTCCACAAGTGAAACCGCACCTTCTCATCCATGATGACGCATCCCAGTTTGAAACCCATATCAAGAGACAAAGCACCTCCAACGCAGTGAAAAAGGCATTCAATTCCATCAAGTGCTATGCGGTAGATGAGTTTCACAGAGCGAATCGCACATGCTCCAGAAGAAACTCACCAGACGAGAGAAGCAGAAGCTACGCAATGTTCAGACCAACATGTCTGAGGCCTTCAACGCCTGGATCCGCAAGGAAAATCTTGAACTCTATGACTCTATGAATTGCTTCAGTCATAGATTCTGGATGCAGGAGTCCATCAAGTTTTGGAATCGCAGCATGAAGACCATGCCCAAGCAAATCACCTGGAGATCAACGGCTACAACACGTAAGCGCAAAGCAAGCAAACAGACATAGAGATGTGAGATTGCCAGATCTAGCTGCAGGTATTGGACAAAAGCTTGTAGATAGACCAGGCGTTGGGTATAAGATGCATGGCGGATTTAGGGAAGAAAATGGAAATCTGACAACAAAAACCAAAAAACGCAAAAAGAAACAAAAACACACACACAGAAAACATTCCAGGCACAAAGCCAGGATGAGCCATACATTTCCTCAAAAAATTGTGTTTTTTGTTGTTTGTTTTTTGGGTTTTGGGACTGCACATTCAGTAGTGAATCTGGCAAATGCTTGTATGGACAGAAGAGTCTTGGAGTGCACTCCTGCAAAAAACAGGACACCCCAAAAACAAGGACACTCACAGCTCTCCTTTCAGCAAATCAAGTGCTTGCATGACAAGAACTGACTCCAGGTTATATGTCAAGAAAGGCACAACAAGGGGTTGCTGCCATTGCGGTCGCGCTGCCAAATCCTGATCAAAGGGAGATATTTGGAGTAGTTGCAGTGTAGTTCGCCAAATGTTCGTCTCTAATTCTGATTATGGAAGCGTCAGAAAGTGTCAGCAGTATGATGCCACATACGGAAAACTCTGAAGTTCCGGTCCTGTTCACTTCGACGTCCACATCCCTGAAAGCCGTAGGAACTTCCATCATAAAGACCGTGTTGTCAGACTGACTGCCCTTGATGAAGCTCTCGTAGTAGCAAGGTGTGATAGCATCATCCGGTTGAGTGTCCTCAAGTCATGACAATGCTCATCTGTCATGGCTCATCAAACATGGTTTCCTTGCTACAGTGCTATCCAGGCCTGGACTTCGCTCTCCTTGCAATTGAGGAGATCGAGCGAGGTATCCATCTCGGCAGCTGCACACCTAGCAGTTCCAAGCAAAATGAATATGGACTCTTGATAAATTCAAAGGCTGGGTCAGCATACAGTCACCAAAACATATCTACGATCAGTGGGGGCCAAGTGGTACTCACACAGACCCACATGCCAGCTGTCACCACATTGCTCAACGACCAAGTACTGAGGGGACCAGACTTTGAGGGTTGGTAGGACAGCCTTCCACTTTGTAGAACGTCTTCAGCAACTCTATTGGTAAGTACAAGTATCCATTCTTTCTTAAAGGCACAAAACATGCAATACTTATCTTCCTTGCCATAAGCTTGAAGGTTATTCCTGACCATTTCTGTTCTGCCAAGCCGCCAAATGGTGCCTGGCTCATCCAGCTGCAGGGTCATTTGGATGGTGTCGCTGGAGATAGATTCAGCTGACACATAATTGATGGTCGGTGGTGTAAGGTCTGTGACCCAAAGTCCCATAGTGGCTCCTCCAGCAGGAAGAAGAGGATTTACCACTGGAGCGCTTACATATGTGTGGCTCATGTAGTTTGGCCGGTCAAATCCAGTCGTTGTCTGGGCATCATCCTCCAGGCACGGGAAGAACTTGACGCGGAATTGATTCATTTTGATTCGTGTTGATTCTATGTCATCCTGAGACTTTTCAGATTCCGATCAAGCTGCCTGATTTGAGGCAATGCAACAGTAAATCAGGTTTGAAGCAAATAAAAGGTCAAGCATCAAGAATCCGGCCTTGGCCCAGCAATAAACATCATATTGAGATGATCCATAAATGGGCACCGGTGAAGTCTCGAATGGGACAAGACGTCGAATCTGTGTCATTGTGATTGTAGCTGCAGGGTTCGGTGGACCAGCATGCTCTGCTGACCATCTGGCAGCTAGGACAACGTTGATCTTCACGTCCGCAGGAGTTGCTCCGGAGTCTGACCTGAAAGTCTTTTTCCTATCTGAAACAAGAATTTATCAACAAACTCAGCACTCACGAAACTCCAATCCGCCTGGTCGGTCGGCAGTATGCTGTCCCCGGCTCGTTCAAGGCAAAGCTCACGACAATGCTTCCTTCCGCGGCCTCCAGTCTGCACCAATACATGGGCTTAGCATGGCTTAACGACTAATGAATGTACGCTTCGGCTTCTGAGCTTCCCACTGTTGGATCCACTATAGAAAGTTCAGTAAATACAGGTGGTGATTCATCCAGCGTTTGGATAGTGCCAATTTGTTTTCTGATCTCATCCACCATACTTTGCGATGATGTGCCAGCGGGTGCATCGGCGGAGCTATAGTACATCTTGTTCGGTTGCGATCCCAGGCCTTAAGGCTTAGTGGTTACATGAGGTTACATGCACTTCAAATTAGTGGCTTTCTGGGACCTTTGGCTGGCTACGTCGCTACGTGGCTTAGGCCAGACCTGAAATGACCTGGACGGCCCAACTTAGACCAGTGCCATCTGTTTCGTCGTCTTCAGCAAAACAATAGATGTGGTAGTCGGTTTCCTCCTTGAGCCCTGAGATGGAAACTTGGACCTGAGTATATGGATCACCAATCATTAATCATGATGAATCGTGATGAGTGAAGGCTTTGGACAGTTTTTTGATGTCGCGTACATCGTTTGCAAGAATCCAAGGCAGGAAAAAAAGAGACAGGTATAGNCCATATATAGCGACGGACTGGAAGTTAGAATGTGGGATCGGGCTACCTAATTTAAAAAAAAAACAGTTAGAATGTTGGCAAAACAGCTGCACTTGGAATGACGGTCATATTAGGTAATATCACACCCACAGATGCATTCTAAGTGTCAACAACACATGCTAAGTGTAGATAAAACATTCTAAGTGTAGACTCAAAAAAATACACATTCTGAAATATTCTTATCTTACATGAAATGACTATTTAAGGTTTTGGTATCTGTTTTTGTGAGCAGCCTATTGAAAGCTCCAGGAAAAACAGCCAGCAAAAAAGAAAGATCGTACCAAAGACTCGAAAATGGTGCAAACGGTTTCTTTTTCAATTAAAACTTTAAAAAGGAAAAAGCAGCCAGCACGAAGGAAAGTCCTACCAAAGGTGTAAAAAAAGAAAAACCGCAGAAAACCTTGTATTCAGCACGAGTTTTCAATGACCTGTGTGGAACAGTCTCTAAGCACCAAAAAACAGGAAGACCAGGAAATATATAGAAAACTATGTGTATAGCGCATCTTTATCGGGGTGCGCCCGCATTCTAAGTTTTTATTTTGTAGTAGATATCCTTAAGATTGCAATTTTGAATGGGCTGCATTCTAAGTGTTAAATTTGGGGCTGAAAATGCAAGAAATTTGATGACATTTGCAATTTTTTCCTGGAAGCAAATCCCCCGATCAATTGAAAATTCGAGCGAAGCAGCCAGCAACAAGGAAAATTGGACCGAAAACCTGAAAAAGTTTTAAATCAATGATTTTGTTACAGTTAAGTTTCAAAAGAAAAAGCAAACAGCAAAAAGAAAGATCCTACATAAAACAATGGAGTTTTAAACTAATACTTTTACTTAAACTTTTTTTGGAAAAACCAGCCAGCAAAAAAAGACAAATTCTAGCAATAATTCGAAGATGCTTCAACTGTTTCTTTTTCAATTAAACTTTTAAACGGAAAAAAAACAACCAGCACAAAGAAAGATTCTACGAACGGGCTGCATTCTAAGTGTTCCTTTTTGTGCTTTAAATGCAAGAAATTTGCAGGATTTTTCCTGAAACCAGATCCCCCGATCACTTAAAATTCGCGCACATACTAAGGCTCCAGGAAAAAAACAGCCAGCCAAGAAGTAAAACTCGACCAAAAACCTGAAAAAGCTTCAAATCAATGCTGTTTTTGTAAGTTTTTTCAAAAGAAACACGCAGGAAAAAGAAAGATGAAAGAAGAACAGTTTTCTAAGCACCAACAAAGCAAGACCAGGAAATATATCGAAAACTGTGCGTATAGAGTGTTTTTATGGTGGTGCGCCCGCATTCTAAGTTTTTGCAACCGTTGTGCACGCAGGCTCAAATATTTCCAGTGGTCATTCTAAGTGATCTTCTGATGGGCCCGGAACTGCATAAATTAATATCTATATATAT
>DF239374.1:95499-111909 GCA_000507305.1 Breviolum minutum Mf 1.05b.01
TTTTTTCATCAAAATTTCAAGTTATATAACATTTTTGATCATCTATTATCATGCCAAAATCATCATTCTAAGTGTATGTTTTCACCGCATATATCAGTAAACCATGTCAAAATCACCCTTTTTATCAGGTACAGCAACTTTTTTTTTCTATGGAGGTTGACCTAACGTCATTCTAACTTTGAGTCCGTCGCTATAATCAGTAAATAGTCAAAATCTATGCGAAAATGGATGAAACTGAAAATGGTGGAAATGCTTTATGCATACTTTCTTTTGTATACAATAAGTACTTCAGTTCTGCTATCAAGTCTTATTTCTTCTTCAATGCTTACCTAGTGACGCTCCGGCTAGTCCGGTAGTTGCTCTCATAGTCCTGAAGAGAATCCACACCATCCAGCGCAGTGTCCTGGCCAACCAAATATTTGTGGTGAATTCAGATGGCATTGGACAGGACACTCGAAACCTACGTGCTGTTTTGTACATTTACACTTTCCTGCCTTCCACCCATCTCCACATGACAATCTCTTGTCACTCTTTGAACTTCTTGCATGACTTGAAGGACACACCAAAAGAATCCAAAAGAGATAAGAAGGATTAACAATGTGACAAAGATGTGTAAAGGTCATCAAGATCGTCAAAAAGTTTCAAAGGTCCTCCACGTCATCCAAGTCGTAGATCCAAAACGTGCCACATTGTCGTTCTGGTAGCTGGCTCTCTGTGCAGTTCACGGATTCTGCCTTGATCAAAGCCTCGAAGTTCGCGGAGATCCCTTGCCGCAAAACAATGTCAAGATTGAGTCATGAGTCATGGATCTTTTCACTCGTGTGTCGGCCGATTTCACTGCATGTCAAACAAAACTTGAAGCGCTCCTACATGCCTACTTTATTTATCCTACTTCTGTCGGCACTTTAAAACCCCAAATCACAAACACTTGCATGTGCTATAGGCCGCTCTCTAAGTCTTGCAATGCATGAGACTGGCCTGCAGGCTCGCTATCAAAGGCCTTAACGGAGAAGTCTCTCTCATCGAGAAGATATGTATATAGTTCAAATATAACGGAACCCACAACACAAAGCAAAACACTAATGCAAATCATAGATGGTACTGGATGCAGCAAACAATGTGTCAAGCTGGCTATGCCAGCTTGAAGGATCAGGACATGCCAGCCAAATTGTCGTTCATCCTTGGCTATCAAAGCCTGTTTTCAACTGAGGTGTCGACTGCACACCACAGTTTGGCTCCCTCATCAAGTTGAAGAGTGAGCCTCACAAAGCTGAAGTAATTTTCCTAAAACGTCGGTTGTAGGGCAAATTGAACACGGCAAACTGCTGTGGCCGCTGCTGGATAATGCTCGAACTAAGTGCTTCCCCAAAGAGGATGCTGATGCGTGGCGGGGTGGCCTCAACGCTTACTGTGGGGAACAGACGTTTGTCACAAATCCATACAAACCCTTGATAGTGGTGGCTATGGCGCAATATGTCCTGTGCATCAGAGTGGGGGATTTCCCTAGTGATTCTTGTCCCTTCCTTCGACCTGAAGAGAGATGTGTTTGTAAGGCCAGTGCATCTGCCGTACGGACCAGCGTGAACGAATCCAGAATCGCCTGACACAGTCATCGCAAACGAGGACCACGCTCCGACTAGCTGTTGGACATGACACCTCTAGATGACACACGAACTCCGCCTGAGCACCAAATCCTGTTGACGAACTGCAGCCGAGGCAAAGCACGTCTAGGGCATAGCAGTACACCTGGCACTGACATGGGCTTTGCGATCAGTATGTCATCAGTTTTTGCGAGACTGCAGAGCCCACCGATTGATCAGGAGTGTTTGTGCTTCGTGATTTTGGAAAGTGTTGCTCTTTTACGTTTAGGTTCGGATGCCATGCATCCAAAACTGCCCTTTCACACTGCCAGTTGCAAGTTGGACAAAGCAACACAAGTATTGAACTCATATTAAAACGACGACTGGCATTACAATCCTAGTCATGACGCCTCATAGTCAGTGCCTCTGACGAGGGGATCTCCCTCTACGTTGTACGCTGTGATGTTGACCTTTTGAGCGCATCAAGTTCGAGAGACAAAACATTTCAAAATGGTTTGATCGGAAAAGCTTGGCTACAGTGCAAGCAGTAGAGCAAGCTAAGATGAGAAGCATACTCATTCTTTCCTGGTATGTCCTCGTTCAGTAAACCTGCACCCCTTTCTCCCCACACCTCCGCCACAGAGTTTCCATCGGTTTCTGCATAGAATCCTGTTGCCAAGATCTCCCAAGCCTGCGAGTCAGATCAAGTCCGAAGTTTTGGATTCTCTGTCGGCACTTCCCTTTCGAACAACATGATACATGTCTCTTCTGTTTCATTTTTTTTGTTTTGGTTCCTTTGTCGAAGGGTACGGACCCAGGTGGCTTCATGCGTGTACGAATCTTGACATGTGTATATTTCAAAATGTATTGTACAGCATATCGTATATATATATATACACATATTGTGTATTACGATGTGAAGGTATGTAATATGGGTGGTTGTCAAAATGTTGGTTCCTGGATTGGGCGGTAATACCTCATTTACATTTGGGCCCGCTTCATAAGTATCTTGTGGGCTTACCAAACCTTCATTTCATCAAAATCCATCAACAACGAAATTTTGTGTGGGGGGCGCAGTAGCGCGGCATCTTTTTTCAGTCCTCGGTGCTCTCAGTGCTGTCACTGGTGTCACTGCTTTCACTACTGTTAACCTCATTTGGGTCATATCTTTTCCGAAAGTGATCTTGTTGTCTTTGCTTTTTTGCCCGGCTGTCTGCTAATCTCTTTTGATAACTTTATATAACCCTTTAGACCGGGAATTTTGAACGCAAGCCATGTGTAATACACATGTGCAAGAATTATCTTCTTCTACCATCTCTCCATATCGCTGCTTTTTATGTCAAAGATATTTGATATTCCCCTACTTTCTATTCAGAACTCACCTGGAAGACTGATCTCGTTGCTTTCCACGCAGCTCGGCACCTTGAGTAAAACGTTCTCCAGATTCTATGTTTGACTCTGCAAAAGATCCATCATAAATCATGAAATATCATTAAAAATCTAGAATGGTAAACACAGTGTAAACACTTACCACATGGAGCAGAAGGCCTCGTCCCAAGCTCATTACTGTCCCGTCTGGGGCTCCTGCCAGAGTGTGCCTGCTTCGTTCAAAGAGAAGAAGATGGTAATCGTACCCTGTCGCCCAACGGGATGCACATTGGATACCCTTGGTGCTACAATTCAAGTGTCTTCTTGAAACTCTTAAACTTGCACTCCCAGATACTCCCAGTTCACCCACAAAAAGACTTCTCCTGGAACATGTTCAAGCCTCCGTGGTCGAAGTGCTGTGAATCGTCAAGTTTGGAGCTGTGAGATCCAACCTTGGGCAGCAAGTTCCCCCTCACCAGATTGTTGGCCTTTTCATGCCTTTCATGCCTTTCCTGGTACTAACAAGCAAGAATTTGTAAGATAGAATGAGACAAGAACGTGTAACATCATGTATACCGTTACCAAACAACTTTCATGCACAGTTGCAGCTGTGCAATCTACGAGTCAGAGGCACCAGCGTTGTTGCTGTTCCAAGTTCATCTTTGAAGGCAGTCACCGCTGCCAAGGTCACCTGACCAAGGATTGCGAAAAAGAGCAATCCTAATGGGTCAGTGTTTTTATCGGCTTGCTTCAAAGAGGACTATCATGGACTATCTATCTTCTTTTCAAGGGCCCGGAATGGCCAAGATTTCAATGTTTGCGATGTATCAGGTATGTCAGTGCAATTCAAACATCTACATCCGGCCATTTCTTAGCCTTGTTTCTCGCTTGTGGTGCCACGAAGTTAATGGACCCCGCGATCGCCTTGGAAATCGTCAGTCATACGCCGAAGATTGTGATGCTGTGAGATCCCATCATGTTCTGATGCGGAAGTTCGACATCAAGCGGTGCACTCAGCAAACATCCCCAACCTCTTCCAACCAGTCATCTTCTGCGAAACAGAAGACTGAGTAGCCTAAAGAAGACCAAAGATTCCAAGGACACAGTGCCGTCCCATAAAGCGTGGCCCAACGGCATGGAATTTCACCAAGTTGGTCCAAGACAATGCACAGGTCGCACTTTACTCATAAGCAAGGAAAAGGATGCCAAGGCACAGGAGTCACTTAAGATCAAATTGATGTCAAGTGTGAAAGCATGTAGCACACTTTATTAACTGTCTGTCGTACCTCGCTTTTGTCCAACCCAGCCTGTCTTTGCCAAAAGATCTGTGGGAGTAAGCAATCCATCTCTGGAAGGCAGTTTGGTCACCTGCAAGAAGCCACTTGTTTCTTTGGATTGCTTCTGATTTATTGCTGAATCAACGGGAACCTCCACTTCGATATCTCGATCAGCTTGATGTACCTCAGGCATACGTTTCCAAGCGCCTCCAAAAAATCTCGGCTTGGCTTGTTGAGGGAGGCTTCATGCACATCTGGGTCTGAAGCCTCCTTCCGGAAGACGGCGGACGAATAGCCCTTGATGTACGTTTCCTTGGATTCGCTGCTGCAAATTCAGAATTTACATCCTTCCATCATCTTCCCATCTTCCATGCACTTGCTGCAAATTTAGTCAGTGAGGAATCCTTGCAACGTGATCGAAGCTCTACTAAGCTTTAGGATGCCCTTCCATGCTGTGGGAGCATGGTTGTCCAGGTCCAATTCAGGCTACCAGCAACTGGTACTCAGGACGCTTGTGGAATGCTTCAAACTATTCAACTATTCAACTGCATTCAAGAATCCAGAAATTGGAAACATTGAAACATCTATTTGCCACACAGAAATCATGTGAAGAAATGAATACCAAGAGTCAAAAAAGCAATCTGCGGATGGATCCGAGTCTTGCAGCCTCAGGCAACTGCATTTGCTCCGAAGTCACATACTTCAGCCATCTTCAGCTAAGGCTTTTTACAGCAGTTGAATGGTTCATTTCTGATCGTTTTTAAATTCTATTTGTATGTGTATGATGTGTATGATATTTATATTATCAAATATCATAAATATATGTATACGATTGTGAATGATTCATCTCCATCTTGTCTTCGACTTGTTCTATCTTATAACATCATATAACATCTCGGTCTCTGGCTCGGTGTCTGCACAGTACCCTGCGCTGGAGGAATTCAGAGCTGCCTGGCACCACACTGTCCCTGGCCTCAGCCGCTCAACATGGATGTGATATTTGTGCTGCTAAAAACTTTGAGATGATGATGGTTTGATTTGCCTTGACTATTTTGCCTAAGATTTCTATCTTTGCGTTCAACATCTCTCATGCAACAAAGTTCTGTGCTATATCCGAAAGAGTCATGTGAAGGGGCGTCCTTTTTAAATGCACATGCCAATTGTCTGAGCAAAAGATGCAACCGTCAAAAGCTCCGGATAATTGAGGTTGATAAGTTAAGTGGTTAAAAAGGGATAGAAAATACAGGAAGTCTGAGGCAGAGGCTCGTTGAGCTGAAGAGTGATGCGCAAAGTGCTCTCGTCGGTGATGGCACGCCACACAACAAAGTTCATTACTGGAGGAGTAGAATCGACAACCCACACCTGAAAACCAATTCATAACCAAAATGCAGAAAGGCCCACAGCACAAGGCGATCGGAAAAAACACGGCTGCCCACACCTGGCTTGTCTTAGCACCTGCCGGAGACGAAGCACTGCCAACTGCAGAGCCTTCGCTCACAGGAAGTTTGACTAATTTATGCTGTTGAAGCGTCTGCACATTCTCTGCAAGTATTCAACTTCGGCCGAGCCAATATGACTGTTGCGCTAAGCCGGCTGCTCACATAGGCTTGGGACATATGTTGTGGTTTGGCAAAACCAAAGTTGTCCTTGGCCTCATCCTGGAGAGTGTTGAACCCATCCAGCATCAGAACTTAGATTACAAAGCGCCAAGGTCCGTAGGCTGCGTTGCAACATTGGTTTTTTGTTTGCGGTGCAGTCCTGAGCCCAGCAGTATACATCATATTGCTTTGCCTCATCCAGCACCTCCAGACAACATGCAATACTGCACGAGTAGATGCAAACTACGATAGTTTGCGCAACACAGAAACGAAGCAGCTAAGTCAGCTAAGTATTTGAGCTTGCATCATTTGCTGACTTTCACGCTTGTACCATCGACCAATACAAGTACATCCTGAATTGTCAAATCCTGGCCTTCAGTGATGAAAGGTACGTGCTGGTCATGACAATGCTGCTGTTGGCAGTTTGCAGTGGGTTGTGCACAGCCGACCAGCCAGCAGCTAGGATGTGGTTGATATTCATGTCACTCGCTGCCTAACAGAGAAACAGAAAGCACTTGCGGCACTTGGTACTTAGTTTCTGCACAGCTTGCGTGCTCATGTGCTTCAGACAGATAGAAGAATCGTGGAACATCCAAGTTCTCTACGTTCCTGCTTCAGAACATTAAGTTGTCAGGTTTGGTATGGTTAGGTGATAATCGCTGATAATTGCAATTCCCTGCTCGCCACCTCTGCGCTATCACTCCTCACAGGTCTGCAGTATGCAGTGCCGGCCTGCAACTGTTCGTGCGCAACCAGCAGCAGGTTCCCCGAACAACATGCACTGCGCGTTTTATCATGCTTTATCGTGAAACAAATGCGAAAAAAAAAAGCGTGTTTTCTGGACTTTACCTTGCTTCTCCGTTTTTGCTACGAGTCTGCACCTCGTTGAGGGAGAATATCACTTCAATGCGATCATTAAGTGCTGTTGGGTCCTGCAAGACCAGGATGACTCGAAGACATTTTGAAGACACTCGTTTGAACAAAGTCTTTTTCTAGAATGGCAACGATTGCACAAGTCTTGATAGAAAGGACTGCCAAGTTCTGTTGATTCTAAGATGCTTCGCTCCGCAAATCTTCCAAACTTGCTGTCCTGGATCTCCAAAAGTGTGAAGCTCGGTGGTGAAATGTCCAGAGTGCTTGGGATGAACGAAACGGTATCACCTGGCATTCGGAAATTGGTCGTTTCATGGAAAGTGTCTATGCGAGTGCTGACTTTCCAAATTTGACATCATTCCCGTCAGTCCCCACCATCCGCCACACACACAAGTACTCCTCTCAACATGACATGTTTAAAATTGAAGAAAACATGCCAGCAGAGCTGAAGTTTAGAACGTCTTCCAGCGATACTTTGTTGGGCATCGAGGGATGACCGCTATATGACTGAGAGCGAACGGAAGCACTGATTGCGTCCGTCGGCCAATTATCTTCTGCGAAACAATATACCCGGTAGGAAGTCTCAGGAATGAGGAAGTCTGCGGCTGACAGGTCGACTCGCATGATCTTGTTGACATTCAACTGAACCGAGGTATAAGCCTCTGCAATAGTTTTGATGACAGATGACGGCAGCAACAGTCAAAAACTCCCAAACAGCCAAAGGCCTGCGTTTTTTCTTGGTTGCGGTAACTGATTTCAAGGAAGAATCCATCAGCATAGCTTTGCAATTCAGTCAAGACAGTCAGCATTCTTCTATCATCTTGATTTCTCATTGATTTCTGAAATCTTCGATATTCCCACCTGGGGCACTGCTGCCATAAAGCTTGCACTCAGATTTCCCTGGCACAAGGCTCTAAAACACTTGTCCGTATACCTTGAAGATGCGTAGATCACATATGATTATGAAACAAAAGCTTAAAGTAGACTTTTGACTCTGACAGACTAATCATTATACTAGTCACGTCCCAAGTTCATCATCTCTTCTTTTCTGTTCAGTATGCTAAAGGTTTGCATTTCTTGGCCAATGCTTTGTCTGTCGTGCATCATGCCAATCATGCCTTAATAAATGTCTCATATTCGCAAAGACTTGGCCCAGAGGAGATCGAGAAGCTGCCCAAGGGAGTCTGCCCATGGAGGCAGTAAGTGGGATCCGATGCAGTTTGCACCGCGGCACCTCAGCTTGCCTACATTTCTAGAAAAGCAAGAAAAACATGTCGTGTGAATCGTGGGAATCTTTTCTTTCTCCATAAGCGCCCCACACCAAATCGTGCCAGGCTCGTCCAGTTGCAATGTCAATTGCAAGGTGTCTCCAGAAATTCCCTCTGCGCGAACCAGGAGCATCATCGGCGGCGTGGTGTCTACGACCCAAACTCCTTCGAAAAGCAATGCTTCCAACTCGAACATGGCTTGCAGAAAACTTATTCAGCCATTCATCTTCTCTTGTTCTTGCTCTTTTCAACCATGTCTTACATGTAGATTGTCATGTGTTTGTGCTCATTGCAATATGCTATGGACATTCCGACTACACTGCATTATGTGTCAAACCAGATTCATTCGGATTACACACTAGACCGGCAAACTCATTGAATCTGCAACTCGCAGAATCTGCCAAAACCTTTCCTGGACTTCGACCGCCCTGGGGACTGGTGGCAGACTGCACATTTGCTCCTTCAGCACACAAGCACAGCTTGATGAAATTCTAGTCATGAACAGTTCCCACCAAAATCCATGAAATCACTGAAACCACTAAGAGCTTGGCTGACATACTGGATATCCATGTAGTTCAACCGGGGATAGCCATAGCTGTCGACTGCGGCATCCTCTGCCCAGCAATACCTGCTTTCAGGGCCAGATAACATAACTTATTTAATGCAACTTGTACCAAGCACGTTTCAGCTAAAAGATTGTGACTAGGCTGGTTGAACAAGACATTGTCATATTTTTGCCACTTCCGACCCGGCGGGATATTTTTGCATTCCTGTTTAAAACTTCGAGATTCATTCCGACTCAATCTTGATCCAATTCCAAACCAAGGAACACGTCATATTGGGATGACTCCATGATAGGAGCCACTTCATCATCCCGACTTGTGAGAAGTGGATTTACATTCTCAAGCTGGGTAATTTCAATGGTCGAGATGTTGCTACCATCATTCTGTGCCATCCAATTCGCAGTGAGGATTCGGGTGATGGTCATGTCTGCTGCTGTCTCACCAGAATCTGTACGAGTTGCCCGGCAGTATGCAACTCCAGCTTCATTGAGCTGCAATCTGACCACAATTTTGTTGTTGGCCAAAGTAGGATCCTGGATATCCAAAAAAGTGAAGCTAGGAGGCGCTTGGTCCAGCGTCGACACAACCCCTGCCAGATTGGCGAAAGCCACTGCGGCTGCCAGTGTAATCTTCATCGGCTCCGCTGGTGCCACAAAGTTAGGGGACTTCTGCACAGCAGCGGTTGCCTGCGGAAATGATCCATGACACAAGTGGCTTACTAAGCAAGCAGTATCGTTATATTTTGAACTTTGCACTCAGAGAGTCTGAAAGACTTGAAAAACTAGCAATTTGAACGTCATCTTAAAAGAGCTTTTGGCAAACCCGGCTCCTGAATTGGCCAGTCGTCTTCGGCAAAACAAAAGATCTGGTACTGGTGTTCGTGCTCCAAGGGGAAGCTCTGCTGTTCGTCACGAGTGACTATGCGGTCAACCTTGCGAGGCTTAGAAACCCAAAACATTCCAAGACAGAAAGAGTCATACAAACTCAAAATCTAACAGACCAAACGACAAACGACCCAACATGACCCAACAACCAAACGGATCCAAACGGACCTTAATGTCTACATTTCTGTATGGCTCTGCAATCTCGGCAGAAGAGGCGACCTGAGGCTATGTGAACAAAGCGCACAGAAGACAACTGCCGAAGCTGCAAAGGAATCCAATACTCAATGCCCAGATGTACTCAATACATCTCAATACCATCTCAATAGCTCCATATCCATCCCTATCCTCCATCATATTTCTTCTTTCCTTCTGACATCTTACTCCGTGCTCCCTTCACAACATCTTTGATTCCACCCAGCCCTCAAGCCGGTTGCCTGCAAGGTCTGCTGGCCTTTGATAAAAGTCTCATAGTGGCAGCCCAGGGTAGAGTTGCTGGTTGACATGTCACCAACTGTGCAGAAAGTGGAGTTGTCAACCTCCAATGGAGCACACCTGCAGTCACTACAGGTACCAAACTCTTCACAAGTTCTACCTTTGCCAAAATGCTGCACCAACCCTGCCCCCCTGAGCTGTGTGTCAAGCACAGGTACCACTGAGTCCCGTGCCATACGGTGCCGGGCTCATCCAGTTGCAGGCGAATTTGGAGGGATGATTGGCTGATGGCAAAGACTTCTACTAATCTCAGAGCGGGTGGAGTTGAGTCTACCACCCAGACATTGGATGTGAGACCACCGGCAGGAGCAGAGGGCGATCCAACTGCCTGAAATGGACAATTTGTGTTTGTAAATGTACAAGTGCATGTGAGCTCAAACACTGTCTCAGCAAGGCAACCTGTTGGTTGGAAAATGCATGTTCCCGGGCCCCTCACTGTTCTTACGTAGGCCATCGACATCCAATTCGGAATCGCCAAACCACGACTATCTTGCGCATTGTCTTTCGCCACGCAGTATCTCAGGTTTTGATATTGGGCTATTGCGAAAAGATATGTCTCCCAAAGCTTCAATTCAATGGCAGAGTGAATGGGTGACATCACTTTGAGAGTGGATTTTGATTACGTTGTGCATATCAGTGTTCATTGTTCATTGAACCTGCACCTAGAGCACGAGTTCCGCAATGTTTGGTTTAGCTCGTAATTGCTATTAGTCAAGAAGCATGTCATACTGAGAGGCTTCATAGATTGGCTCCGAATGCTCTTGAAGATTTTCCAGCTGGGAGATGGTCAAAGTACTTAAAGCACTTGAATTTCCATCATGCGTTGCAAACCAACGCGCACTGAGGATACGATTGATGGTCATATCATTGGCCGTTTCTCCCGAGTCGCTGCGAGTAGCACGGCCTCGGTGCAAACTTTCAGTGGAAACGGAGTGACGACGTTGCACTGAGGTTAAGGCAGTAAGTAGTCCCCGCTTCGTTCAAAGCAAAAGTCACCACTATCCTGCCAAATTTGAGCGAAGGCATATACTGATTGTTGCAATCTAATTTGATTCTATGTACATTTGTATAATTACATTCATTCATCGAAGGAAGTTTAGAAGTCTAACTTCCGACAATATGGACAGTTGAAAAGCAGAGTAGAGTAGTCAAGTCAGCAGAAAGAAGATGCAATAGCGCGAAAGTCAGAAGAAAGAAGATACATCCGCGCCAAATGTTAGAGAAGTCGCGAAATGCTGTGTTTTTTCAATGATTCGTGTGTCGGGTCAGTCGAAAAGTAGGCCTGTTAAAGCGGCGGGTGCGGAGGCAGGTGCTCAGCCGAGAAATCAAAAATTGCACACCGCTGTGGCGAAAAGCACGTTTTGAAGACAAAATGTACAAAACACCTCATGGTCGGAGCACTTTTTGAAGTTCTGATGCGCGCGAAGCACATTTCGACGTGAAATGCACAAAACACGCCAGGTTCGGAGCACTTTTGAAGTTCTGATGCGCAAAAATTGCACGCCGCTGTGGCGAGAAGCACATTTCGAAGTGAAAATGTACAAAACACGTCAGGTTCGGAGCACTTTTTGAAGTTCTGATGCGCAAAAATTGCACGCCGCTGTGGCGAGAAGCACATTTTGAAGTGAAAACGTACAAAACACTTCAGGTTCGGAGCGCTTTTTGAAGTTCTGATGCGCAAAAATTGCACGCTGCTGTGGCGAGAAGCATATTTCCAAGTCAAAATGTTAAAAAAACTGACGGTCTCGGAGCTCTTTTTGAAGTTTCGATGTCGAAAAATTAGTCAGTTAGCAAGTTCGTCAGGCAATCAATCAGTCAACTAGTCAATTAAAAGTCTGTTAGTCAAACAGTCAGTTAGTCAGTTAGTCTGTTTTTTCATTCGTCAGTGAGTCCATATGTTAGTTAGTCAATCAGTCAGTTAGTCAGTTAGCTAGTTAGCTAGTCAATTAGTCAGTTAGTCAGTTAGTCAGTTAGCTAGTTGGTCAATTAGTCAACTTGGGCAGTCAATCAGTCAGCTACTTAGTCACTTAGCTAGTTTGTCAGTTAGTCAGTTCGTCAATTAGTCAGTGAATCAATTATCAAGTAGTCAGTGAGTCAATGAGTCAGTTAGTCAACCAGTCAGTTCGTCAGTTAGTCAGTTAGCTAGTTAATTAATTAGTTAGTCAGATAGTCAAGAAGTCAGTTGGTCAGGCAGTCAGTCCGTCAGTTCTGTTCGTCAGTTCATCAACAGTCAACCAATTAGTCAGTTAGCTAGTCAGTCAGTCAGTCAGTCAGTCAGTCAGTCAGTCAGTCAGTCCGTCAGTCAATCAGTCACTTCGTCACTCAGGCAATTACTCAGTTAGTCAGTTAGTCAAGCAGTCAATTAGTCACTTAGCTAGTTAGTCAGTTGGTCAGGGTTTTTGCTCTGACATCCGTGACTCACAACAATCAATCTCTCCTATAGTTTTCGTCTTCTTGAAACTTCCGCCACCGCCTTGTGCGGTACTACTGGTATATTTCATATCTTCCAATAAATGTGTACTTAAAGTACAGGGAGGTACTTTTTTGACCCTACTGTCATACTAGTATCTGAGTATCTGATGTCTTTCCAAAAAAGAAATGTGGAGTCTGACAACAAGTTACCCCTTTACAGAAATCACAATGATTGGCTCTGCAACTGGCCCAGCCTGTCGTTCGCAGCAGTGGGGTCTGGTATAGCCAACGCAGTGAAAGTGGGAGGCGAGGCATCCAAAGTACGCTGCACTCCAATGGAGCTCCTGGTGCAATGCAAAGAACATTAAAGAAAACGGAGGAAAGGCAGCAACAATTACACACTGAGTAAGTATTATGAATATTTACCAATTGTGATTAGAAAAAAGATGACGAGCACAAATGTGGGCACTGTCACGAAGAAGTGGTTTCTCACCATTTCATACAGTAGTTGTTGCAATTGTGATGAGAGCCTTTTAATCTGTTCAATTGCTAAGTTTGCTGTTCGGCTTGCAAGCAACCCTGGCCTGAATGTATCCGAGTCATAGAAGCTGACGCTGTTGAAATTGCTCTGCGTGACGAAGTTCACAGATTTCAGGCTAGCACTGTTTGCCTGTGAAGAAGTGAAGAACGAACTCCATCAAATTCTCACAACTTGAAACTTTGAAACAAAACGAAGAAGTGCTGTGCTTGGCTGTGCCATCAAAAGTGTCGAAGAACTTTAGCAACTTTAGCACGATTGAGTTTTTGATTTCATACCCGCAAAGGAATGTTTTCACATGTTGGTTTGTTCTGGCAGGTGGCCTGGATGCTCCAATCATCTTGTGCGTAACAGAAGACTTCATACTGAGACTCAGGTGTCAAAGGTGCAGGAGCATTGCTTCCCGATGGGTACAGAAGATTCATGTTGATCGAGTAATCCACAAAGGATTCACGGACTTCTACGCTGAAGTTGTTGCCCTGAATGAAGTTGAGCCAGTAGCAATCGCTGGTGGCAGACTGGTTTTGAATGTCAGATGTCTGGCATTGAGTGGCCAGCCCAGACAAATCACCTAAAGGGCAAAGCAAGACAAGACAGTGCAAACACAATTCAATTGAAGATCACAGGTGACAATAACCTTGGTTGCTGCGTCTTGAGGCAAGCGCTTGGTTGACACCAAACCTAAGCAGTTGCCATGTGATGGAGTCTAGAATCCCATACATACTTCCTAAGTCTTCGTAACGAGATAAGTCAGCGGAGTCAAACGACTTGTATAACTGAACGTGGGAGACGGATGGAAAGGGGGGAATGGCTGAATTCATAAGCCCTTGACCGTCCCTGGCTCGTCTAGCTGCAGGGTCACTTGAAGTTCCAGCGAGGAAACTGCCTGTGAAAGGTTTGCACACTTCAACGCTTCCATGCAGAGGACTGTTTCCGTGTTGCAACATAAGTGTATCTTATCAAGCAGGCCTCAGCATAGACGAAGATCATGCTTGGAGGTGTGCTGTCCACGACCCAAACCCCCTTTGTCTTGCCTGCAGTCAAACAAGCATCAAAAGAATTCACAGCCAGATTCAATGGACAAAGCAGCTACTCATAGACTCATAGGTACTATTAATAGAATATTAATAGATGAATGACCGGAACTTATATAATTTTTTTAAAAAAAAATCATGCTCTATGACTCTGTGCCGTGAGCTTCAGCCTCCAGCAGGCGTTCCCGTGGAACCCACATCTGTGATGACATAGCTCTGTTGCATGATATTTTGTCGTGCCCAACCCGCACTGTCGACAGCACTGTCAAGTGCCCAGCAGTAGATATCATACTGCTGTGCCTGTCCAACAAGAAATACATTATAAAACCGTCACCTCAAAAGAAGAAAAGCTTGCTGTGTACCAAGAGCGTGATAAAGGATGAAACATGATGAAACATGATGAAAGAAGGAAGAGCCTCTTCAATTGGAGCATTGATCCTATTAGTTCCAAGAGCGTTGAAGTTCTCGATCTTGGAGATCACAATGCTGGAAGGAACAGCTGATCCATCATGCACATTGGACCAACCAGCGGTTTGGATCCAAGGGATATGCATGTCTTGTTCAACTTCTCCAGAGTCTGACCGTGTGGCTCGACAATAAGTAGTGCCCGGTTCGTTGAGAGCAAAAGAGACGTGGATCTGATCGTTGAAAGCTGTTGGGTCTTGGATGGACAAGTGGGTAAACTCCGGTGGCGTCTCGTCCAGCGTTGTCACGTTCCCGAGACCCAACTGGATGACTGTCACTCTGCTCGGATCAGCACCAGAGTCGAAGCTCATCTTGTTGGGGTTGGAACCTCTGCCTCGTGTGAGTGACATGCGAGAAACATCAAGCAGAAGTGTTGCAATGTAAGTCAAGTCATAGCGTGATGTGAAAAGATTTGCAAAGTCACATTGGAACTCTGGCGCTACATATCTGCAACTTCTGTCGCAGAGATGCAGCGTCTGAGTTTGCAGAACCAACAATTTACCGAAATCCTGATTTCTAGGCAACTAGGGTAACTAGGGTCTAACTAGGGCCAAGGCCATCAGGCTCATCATCTTCGGCAAAGCAGTAGATGTAGCTGTACTCCGTTTGCTCAGTCAGCCCACTGAGCACAACCGTCACATCCTGATTTTGCCTCCAGGTCTGGAAATGCCAGTAATCAGCCTCGCTCGACATTCCATCCAGCACGGTGTCCTGCAGAACAAAATTCAGCATCCCTCCTCGTCCCTCTACATCCTCATACCTCTTTGCAACAGGATTCACGCATGTCCAAACTCATCACTCAAGTTGCTCAAGTTTGGATGTCTTTCATTTCAATTCGTGCGCCATGCGAATGCGCCATAACGTGCCATGACAGTCCTCCAAGTCGTCTAAATCGAAGATCCAGAAGGTTCCACAGTCTCTACCCCAAGAGTCTTTACACGTCGTACCAGGGGTATCCCAATTCTTAATCATCATCTCGAAGTTCGTGTCGTTCAAACCTGGTGGAGACGCGGTAGGCCAAGCCTCAGTCAAAAACTCTTCCATGGCATGGAACATGAATGCTGCTGCAAAGTGGGTTCGGCCATGGCATGATCTTACAATGCCTTTGTTGAATCACTTTGTTATCCAATTCCTCTGTTATCACTTGGCCAAGGCCAGCACAGCACACCACAACCGAGCACCTTCATCGGCCTTCAAACAAGAAAATGAGCAGCGGAACCGTTGGAACGCAGCAAGCATAACGGCGTGCAACGATGATCAATTGACTATCAATTGATATCACATTGATAGCATTGCAGACCGTATAGTGCTCTTTAGAACAGCATGCCAAATGATGCCGACGCAAACATGACTCCAGCATGCCATTTCTCCACCTGAATTGCAATTTGAATGGTGTCACGTGCAGTTGAGCTCACATCCACGACGCGGAGGCGCGGTGGAGTCAGGTCCTATCGAAGCATAAGCTGCTAGGCACAATTGCGTGCAGTGCAACATGCAAGGTTTGCAGGGAGAGTCCATCATCTGCATCTGATATGAACATGAAAGTGTGCGGTCCAGTGTGCGTATGCTGGTTTGAGTAGCAGCAACTGCGGCAGCATCAATGCCAGTGGGACGCCGGCAACCAGTACCTCATCTTGTAGACACATTCAATCAAACTTACAATTCACAATCCAGACGGATTGAACTATGCCTCGGCTCCAAACTGTACCATTTCGTACCCTAAAGGAATTAAGCTTAGGCTGTCACACAGGTCATCTTGAGCGTAACAATAAACCTGTGTCCAAGACAAGCAAAGGAAAACATGAAAAGACAGGCCCAAGAAGTAAGCGCAGCAAGTGTGTGTGTGTGTGCGTTGGTGTATATTCTATAATATATATATATATTTACATATATATACATATACATATATATATATATGTACGATGGACCTTTATGTACTATTTGAACGCTGTCTTTTGTATATTATTCTTGTCTTCATTCAAGTGATTTTTCCTCCAAAGGCCATCCTTGAAAATCAAAAAAACAAAAAAAAAAGGCAAGTTTTTTTTTGATTTTTTT
>DF239374.1:112466-129296 GCA_000507305.1 Breviolum minutum Mf 1.05b.01
TGTCGTTGTCGTTGTCGTTGTCGTTGTCGTTGTCGTTGTCGTTGTCGTTGTCGTTGTCGTTGTCGTTGTCGTTGTCGTTGTCGTTGTCGTTGTCGTTGTCGTTGTCGTTGTCGTTGTCGTTGTCGTTGTCGTTGTCGTTGTCGTTGTCGTTGTCGTTGTCGTTGTCGTTGTTGTTGTTGTTGTTGGTGGTGGTGGTGGTGGTGGCGGCAGAAATTTGGCTCTACACTCACTCCAAGGGCTTCATGGAACCTCGAGCGATGAGGAAAATTTGTTGAGATAAAACTTCAATGTTTTAGGTTCCGGCGGTGCAGTTTTGAGGGCTGTACTGTGATGAGTGATGAACTATTGAGGTACAGTAAGTTGGGTTTATTTCCTTACCCTTTGAGGGTGACGTGAATGCTCCTCAACCAGCAAAACAGAAAACACGTGAAGACCCCTTGCCTTTTTTCAAACAATTGAGGTGTTGTTTCTTCATCATCATCACTGGATTTCCGGGAAGCTTTACTTGTATTGTATAGCTTCCAGTAATACTCAGACTCAGACTCAAAACTCAAATATCCACAGAAGGAAAAAGGCTGATATCAGATATCGGACTTCTGACCGATCTCTTTCACCTGAGCGAATAAAGTTTGAATGTCTGATCCCGAATGAACACGGTTTTTCGTGTGTGCAAAACAGCGAAGACAATCCTGTGGAGATTCAACGGCAACTCAGCACAGAGGTGCAGCGGTTGCGGTGCCATCTGAGTTTAGGAGCCATGTAGCACAGAAAACTCTTGATGTTTCCTTTTTTATTCTTTTCTCATTCCATTGATCTGACTGCATGAAGTTGGCAATGATTTTGCAGAGACTCGAGGATGGCGAAAGTACTTGCGTACTTGCGGAAATCAATGAAGATTTGGTGTGGGTACTATTTTTAGATTTTTGGGGACTCAAGGTGTTCTTCTGTTGGCTTGGAGGCTTGCTGGAAAGCATGTATATGTTCACATTGGTCACTTGCAAAATGTTTACTATTTTGGCTCAAGTGGATGTGACGGCTTTTTGTTCGACGAAAATATGTACAAAGGCGTGAGCGGCCACACTCCAGTGTAGCATCTCCTAGCGGTCTCAGTCTTGATGGTCGTTGGAGGCTAGCTGGAAAGCATGTATATGATCACAATGATCCTTTGCAAAGCGTCTACCATCTTAACCCAAGGGACTGTGACGGCTGTTTGTTCCAAGGGAACAATTACAAAGGCGTGAGCGGCCACACTCCGGTGTAGCATTTCCTTGGGGACCCACTCTTGATGGTCATGGTGGTTGGTCCTTTGATGGCTTGGCAGCCATGCTGCTTGGCCGTCAAGAGTCAATTCTCAAAGCAAGGCTCCTTGAGATGCCCCTTCCTGTTTGTGGCGGATTCGGCTGGATTGGTCTCGGTTCCCATCTGCTCTCGTGTGCTACTCTGTACCTCCATGGCAGCTTGGAAAAAACAGGCAGTGCTATGCTAGTGATTCTCTGTGGGGATTGAATATAGTTTGCAACATCTGACAAGGAGCAAAGCGGATTTAGAGCATGCGTGAGAATATCGAGAAAGTTCGAAAGTTTGTGTACATAGCTCTTATTCTTGGCTCAAGCACATCTTTTGAAGCATCCGTTACTTGTGATTGCTTGTCATGGCTTTGACTCATGTTACTTTCTGTTGCTCGGCTTCAGACTCTAGATAGTTGTGGCGGTGCTTCGATACACGAAACGTTGAAACCCATTGACTGATTGCCCCACAACTGCATGTCATCAGATCGTGAGCCGCCTGCTGTCCTTGATGGGCCTGCAGGCGCGTCTCTAGAAGGCTAAAACCTTTCAAAACCTTGTGAAGTGTTAAGTTTCAAGCTTAAGCAGATTAAGATTTGCAGGCGCAGATAGTGGTGCTGGAGGAGCCCTTGTCGACAATCAAAGTCAAATCTCTTCAATGTGTTGCTTCAATGTAGAGGTTGTGCCTGGAAGGATTTGACCCCATGGGTGTTGCCTTGGAGAATGCCCTGAATTGTGCCCATGGGCGCAGTGTGTTGGTGGTTTTGGCACGTGCTTTGGCTGCACAATCAAAAAGACTCCATATAGATGATGAATGGCTCCAGTTTGTTTCCGCGAAAGGCCCACTGGTGCCATTCGTGGTCCGTGGGGATTTGGAGCAACCGAAGCAAAGCTGGTGCATGGGCCTCAGTTGTCCTGTATCCAATGATTGGAGTATTTTGTTGCGCAACACAAAATCTTCGCAAGGTGACTGGTTCATGTCACCAATTTTGGACAGAGTCTGCCGATGTGCAGACCAGAATGAATCTTGGTGACGCTTGGCTGCACCACTGCTTGCTCTTGTTCGTTGAATCTGAACGCGGGGGTGTCAACTTCTTGTGTCTTGGGCTCCCCCAGGCGATTATTTCATGACAGCGATCTGGTCAAGGCTGGTTGAGGAATGTGATCACCCTGATTCTCACACTGCATGGTATTGTTGCTTGACTGCAGACTAGCAACCTATATGGATGTGGTGAGACTGAGCTGACGGCTTTGCTACTAAGGGCAAAATTGTGGCTTTGGACTCAAATGCGTTGCAGCTCACGAGCGTCTGAAGAAGCAATGGTGTTGCCTGGCAGCATGCAAGATCAAGAGAGGAACATGCAAAACCCAGAAGCATGTAACTTTGCGCCTCCTGGAGTTGCAGGTGATGGGTTGGTGGCTTCCATTGTCCGAAGGATGCGGAGCACGTGCGGGCAAGCGCTTCCGCTCGGATCACCAAATTGGCGGCGGATTTCGCGTTCGCGATGGTATCGTAGATTTCGAGGACCCAAGTTTGGAGTGTGCATGCACGTGCCATGAATGTCGTGGGGCTCCATGAGCCGTGTAGTGGCAGGCCATTCCAAAATTGCCAGCTTGCTGAAGCAGATTGGAGGGGAAGGCGGAGCAGGCCCTTGGGTTTCGAGCTTGATCCATTGCTGTTTCACCTGCCTGTGAAGCCAAGGTCCATCACTGTACAACATGACGACCATGGGATGCGAACAGTGTGGAGAACTGTGCGAGACGCCTTGGGATTGCACCTGTGCTGCGTTATTGAAACAGTATGCGTGCGGTTTGAAGGGTTCATGTGGATCATCTGCTGAAGTTTTTGGATGGAAGCAATGCGCAGTGTGCACCTGTGCCTCTGCAAATGCGTCTCCATTGGCAATGACTTGGTGAGACTTGCTTGCATTAAATGATAAACTAATATAACCATGTAAATTTGTGTCACTACAGATTCGGACCAAATTGAACTGTTGCTGGACGTTCTAAGGCGATCGCCTGGCTGCCAGCATTGCAAGACGAGCACGTGAGGCACGGTTGCTGGATGGACGTGCCGAAGTTGGGCAGTAGCTTGGCGCCAGATTTCAAATCTGATGTTGGATCCTTCATGTTTTGATTCGCTATGCTTGTGCGGTGTCTGCTGAGGCAAAAGTTGTACAGGGACGTGTGCCTTGTGGATGTCTTGCGGGCACATGGCTTCAAGATTGATTACCCAGGAAATGGCCCTTTTTGGGCGCTGGCTGATGGCAATGTCTTTCTTAGTGACTGGAAGTATCTTGGTCACATCATTGACTTGATTATTCTTAGAGCATGACTAAAGTGTTCAAGATTTCCATGTCATGCACTGCGAACCTGATCCATCAATGGGTATCTAAGGCATGAGGTGAAACCGGTAGCTGATCTTTCAAGCTTGGGAGCTGGCAAGTTCATTGCCTACCAGAATCACCATTTTGTAGCAATACGGTGCTTTGAAGGACAATGGCAGATCAATTTTGGCAACAAGATGCATGAATGGGAAACAGCGTTCTGGAAAGACGACGGAAGTGCCGTGTACACAAAGTGCAAGGGTGGCTGGTACATCAACGCCGCCCAGTTAGAGTCAATGTTTCAAATTGTTGCCATCGATTCTGTTGTGGATGTGACGGACGGCAACGAAGCTGATGTTGCGGGTGGGAGAGGTGGTGGTGAAAGAACACCGGCGGAATGGTGCAAATCATTTTCACTCCTTGACGGGCAAGTCTGTGATCATTCGAATACTTGTGTGGTCACTGACCGAATTGGCGGCTGCGAAAGTGCAATTTCTGCTCTATGTACGCAATACTTCTTTAGATCTCCGATCCAGCAAGAGGATTTTCCACGAGTCTGGCACCAACTACGTCAGTTCCATTTCTGTGTGGCCCCAGTGTGGCCGACTCTGACCAAGTGCCCGCATCTCTTCTTCACATTACCAAGCCCATTTGATTTGGCACAGCGGCAGAAAGAGTGGGATGCACGGCTCTGGGCATCCCGCATGCGTTTTGAGTTGTTGCAGGAGGAAAAGTATGTCCAATTTGAGGCTGCCATGATTGCGTGGTTCTGGCCAGAGATAGAGAGAAATCTTTCGTTGCTCGACATGGTTGTCACAGCCAGAGTATACGATGACAAAAGCGAACATTGCAAGCAACTCGCGCGGTGTTGGCTGTGTTTGCACACACTTGCGCAACCGTTTGCTGCAGAGATGCGAGAAGTCTCAGTATTCTATCGCTTAGACACATTGAAGAAGCGTCTTGCGCGCTTTGTGCCCAAGCCACAACAAAAGCCTCAACCTGATGTATGTGGTGGAACCACGCAGCCTGGACCAGACGACTGCGCCCCGGTGAGGTGGAGGTGGTGTCAGCTGTGTCTGGAGAGTATATCCTGTCCTGCCTTGTAGAGAGATCCAAAACCCTTGCTGATGCGGTCAGGACAGCAGTGTCGAAAAGGTCCCGCCTCCCCTACTTTGCTATCGATGTACTCACTTCCAATGGCTTGGTGGACCCCGCTTCTTCGTGGGAGGATTGTGGCTGTCCTGACGTGGTGTTCATGGTGCAAAAACCGCGGACTCTTGATTATACGGAGGACTTGTTCGCTGCCATCGAAGCCAAGGACGAGAGAGTAGTTTATCAATGCCTGCATTCTGGACAAGACCCTGACTGCGTGTTCCAAGACAGTGCTTTGGTGTACGCAGTTGCACAAAACAATTCCAATGCAGTGGCAACGCTGCTAAAAGGTGGTGCGGTTGTGGACTTCATCCCGCCGGGTGGAAGGCAAGCAGCTGTGCATATAGCTGCAGTCCAGTCCCCAACCATTTTGGAACAGCTTCTACTCTCCCAAGCTGACCCAAATGTACCAGATAGTGGAGGCATGCGACCAATCCATCATGCGATGTGCGTCCAAACCGTGCACCAGTCTGAAATAGTTTCAACCTTGCTTCGGTTTGGTGCAGAGATTTTGCAAAAGGATGGTGATGGCGATACGGCTTTCTCCTTAGCCCCCTCCGGGAGAAGCCTTGCGGTGTGCATGGTGCAGTGTTGGGACAATTTGACCATGGTTGACCTCTTTCAGCGGCATGCGCAAGACTTCGCCAACCTTGATTTGTGCCTTGCTTTGTGGCAAACCTGTTCTGCTTTGCACCGGGAAAGACGTATCCCAAGCAATGGTGATGTGGCCGGTGGCTCTACAGTATCATGCGTCCACGCGTGCACAGGGAAGGAAATTTGCTCGGTAAGCCTGCTTGAGGATGCAACAATGATCCTTTTGAGACAAGAGATCGCCCATCATGTGCAACACCTCCCATTCGCTATTGTATTGCTTGCAGAAGAGAATGTCATTCCTCGAGAATGCACATGGGCAGCAATTGGGTGTTGTCCTGTCCTGCGGGTTGTGCTGAAACCTGTGACTCGCGAGTCAAGCCAGGCTCTAACCCATGCAATCGTGGAGCAAAATCATGCCGTACAGATCCCCTTGGAATGGAAGGCCGACGTTCACATCAAAGATTCACACGGCGAAACCCCATTGCATTTTGCTGCCGCTAGTGAGAACAAAATCATAGTGAAGCATTTGGTTCTGGCTGGGGCCGATGCGTTGGCTACCGACCATGACTCTGATATCCCCCTTCTTTGGACTTCTGATACGGATAGCAGAGCTGCACTCATGGATGGGTGTTGGCATGAGTTGTCATTTCTCACCTTGATGCTCATGAACATCAATTTGCTGGCAGAGTTTCTGGATCAGGATGCCCTGCAGCCTGTATGTCGCAGCCTGCGCCGACACATGCCATTGCGTGATGCTTTTGGTGGAAGCTCCAGTTCTTCGCTCTGTGCACCGCAGGAACACACGACAGATGATGATAGGAATGTGTGTATTGCTAATAACAGGAATGTGGCCCGTGAGCGCAAGATGCGGCGTCTGGTGACTTGGACAGATTCAGGTATGCAGGTTCCTGTCCGCGGGGATGGTGTAGATGCTCTCCTGCCATTCAACTATCAATACTTTGCGCCCTGCCAAGACATTCTTACTTTGGCATGGCTTCATCCACACCCGCGGGATCGGTTGGTTCGGTTCCAGGCCGAGGGCCACCTTTACTTTGTGCAAGGAAAGAAGATCCATCACCATCACTTCGTGGAACTTTAGCACCCGCTGGTCCATCACTATCTCTCCATGGCACAGGCCTAACCGTAACCCGGTCCGGCCTGGAAGCACTTGATGCTTCCCTCCTGGGGAGTCTGTCACTGGGCTGGTACATGCATTCTCGCATCCCTTTGACGCAGATGCCACGATCGCTGCCATGGTGACAGGAAGCCGCTGGCCTCGAGCAGGCCACCTACGCGCATCGTTTGACGACACGGTGTTGGCACGTGTCCGGCAGATCGACGTGGAGCTTCTCCTTGCCATTCTTGAGTTTCCGCGCAACGACCCTTGGATTTGCGACCAGTTGCAAAGCTGGCGGTGGGAATTTCCCGACTTAGTGGACGCCCTTGCCATGAACCGAGAAGAAATCAAGCGCATGTGGGACATGAATCGGGCCGACGCTGCTGCGTGCGGAACCTACATGCACTATATGTTTGAAGCACACCTCAATGGATATAGAATACCAAGGACCAGTCCGGAAGTCGCGATGTTGATCACATTCTTGCAGGGCATGGACGGGTGGCGCGCTTTTCGCACTGAATGGGTGATATTTGGCGAAGAAGAAAAGATAGCTGGTTCGATAGACTTGTGTGCTATTAATGCGGCTGGTGAGTTAGCAGTCATTGATTGGAAGAGATCGGCAGGTTTGGAAGATAAATATTCTTCACCGTTGAGAATGAAACCTCCTCTGGACCATTTGGCAGATTGCGCTGGGTATCAGTACAGACTTCAACTCAATGCCTATCGGTATATCATTGAAAAGTACTATGGCTTCAAAGTTGTCAAGATGCTAGTTGTTTGCACTCATCCAGACAGACAACTACGGCCATTCGTTGATGATGTCCCACGCCTTGAAGGTGAGATTGAATCCATCATGAAGCTGTGGTGCGGTGATTCTTTGGGGGGCGCTGCCGCACCCTTGTCTTTGAGCCAAGGTTCTTTTGCTGATGCCATTGCAGCAGAACTGGAAGCCATGGATGAACAGGAAAGAGAAAGGGACAGGCGTGTAAGTGCGGAAGCAGGTGCAGGTCAGCCATCTCAGATGGAAGAAATTGAAGCTGCACCTAATCCTGAGGACGATGCCAAGCTGCGACAATGTAAGAAGCGCTGCCTTCTGCCTGGCGCAGCTGGCTCCAGCCAGCGGTTTGATTCGCAGTTTGCAACGCTGCGGGAGACTGCAGCCGAATCCTTGCGGACTGCTCCACTAAAAGAACCATCTAAGATGCATTCACTTCTGTTCCAAAGCACACACATCATTGAGAAAGTGATGGAGATACAGCCTAACTGGCCAGAGCAATTGATCAGGTTGGTGGCAGCCGCAAGTGTCTTGCCACATATGAGGCTCAGCGATGCGTACTTGAGAGAGCATATTCATATCCTTTGGTTGATGGAAGGTGGCAGATTTCTGAGAGTACACAATGGACGATGCTTCTTGTACCATGACAGTGGTGCATTCCAAGTCTTTCGTGGTAGCCCGCCGGAACAGACAGTAGCGCGAGTGAAGGAATTCATTTTGCAGCTTGAAGGAATGTTTCGGCTGCTCCCCAGCGGTGTGAATCGCAGCATGGAAAGCATTGTCCAATGTGTGGCAAACATGCAGGAGGATACTGAGGGAGGTATTGGCGCTATGCTGAATGCATGGACTGCAGCTGCTATTTACAAGCAAGAACCTGAACGACTTGCAAGGCGTCGACACGGGGAAGGCATTGCCGGCAGTGACGGAGAACATGAAGGAGGTGGAAGGGGGGAGCCACCTCAAAGGTGGCCACAAGTTGTTGCGAATGCAATTAGCAAGCTGAGCGTCACATTGCAACGAGAAGTCATGGACGAGAAAATCTATGGCTTGATGATAGAGTGGTGTGAAACGCCCCGAGTGAAGCGCCCAGGATGCGCGTACTATGATGCTTGTGTCGTTTTTGATGAAGAAGATCAACCTGTCAAGTTTGTGCCACCAAGCCACACAAACAATATATACACTTTGATCCCTCACCATTTGAAGCCTGCAATTCCTGACCCTGTCCTCGCCGCCGCACCTTGCCTAGATTGTAGTATGCTTTTCATGTTTCCACTTGCTTTCTGGTAGTTTTAAGTGTATAGAGACAGAGCAATTCCAGTATCATGATGCAAAATATGACACAGTTGAGGCAAGCCGTCGTTTGGAGAAATTCTTTCGAGAAACTTTCTGGAGGAACTTCGACGTCTTCCAGTGTTGCCAGGCAGCGCAAGCTATCGTCAAACGAGGGGAAAATATGGACAGGTGCTTCATCGGGGAAAGCCCAGGCGGAGTTGGGCAGTCTCTGTACAGCTCACATTTGAATGCGGTGTATGGACACAATCACGGATTCATTGACCCAAGTATATGGTACGATGATCAGGAGCTGCGCAAGCAAATTGAACAATTTGCAGGATGCTTTATTTTGACGGCGCAAGAAGCTCCAGAAACCACCAAACGCATGAGAGAAGATCTCTACAAAAAGACGATGAGTGCTGATGGCATGGCAGGCCGGAGACCGTATGGTTATGTGACCCGGATGGTGGAACTGATTGGGTGGAAGCGGATGGAAGTGAATCGTCTGATGCAGTTCAAAGGCGTTTCCGAGCAGAACTTTGCATCGATCTTGCGGAGAAGCTTCATTTGGCGTCCACATGCTCGGTTTGTCTCCGCGCAATTCCTTGCAGATCATTATCAAGACTCTGACTTGGACGGGTATTTCCCCAAAGATCCTACCCTCAAGGAGTTCCTTATTTCAGGCCCAGCCATTGCCAGCAGCATTCAATTGCAACATGCGTTTGAGAAGACTCATTCGAGGACAGAATGCTTGGAGATGATTGAAGCCTATTGCAGTTTGGGGGGGACAGTGGCCTTACTGAAGACAAAATGCGCGTTGCTTGTGGCCTCGCTCCCCGCCGTCGTGATGCAGACACTGCTCCGGGCCTTGGTGTGGATGAGTGCCTGAGCCAGGAACAAGGGGATGAATTGAAAAGTCAATTAGAAAATGTTCTTCGGCGTATAGTCGAGGAACTTTTTGAGAAGAGCTTATCATCGATGACATTTTACCGTTTCGCAAAGCTGTCTCTACCTGCCAACGTCCCCAACTTGGATCGAGATAGTATGGTGAAACAGCTGGAAGTGCATGGCATGGTGAGAGAAATTGAAAAGCAGCGCGGAAAAGGAAAGAGATGTATAGTCCCAAATGTATTGGGGGCACAGCAATCGCTGCAAGAGATCATTGATCTCAAATGCGCCGAAAGTCCCATCGTCTTTCCGGAAATGTGGGACATGAGTCGGTTCCGCGATTTTTGCATTGGGCATTTGGCGCGAGAACACAACATAGTCACTTTGGTTGCTTACCATGATGCTAGCATCGCCAAGCTCAAGCCAAAGGGGGCAGGTAAGTTGTCTGCTGTTCTCAAAGCCAAATTGGAAAATCATGAAAGAAAGCGACGGAAGTTGGAAGCCTGTGAAGAAAACGCGGCAAAGTTTTTGGGTGCTGACCTAGCTGGTGAGGACGTTGCCCCATCCCACAGGCTGCGCTGCAAACAGAATCCACGTGTGACCAAGGTGTCTTATAGGCGTATTATTCCCCAGCTCATCAGAGGCCGGAAGTATGTGACCGAGCTTGGCGCGCAGCAGTGTACGCGACGTGCCTTGAAGCATCTGTGCCCACATTCAATTGACTTGGACCCTAGACTGCATTATGTAGTTTGGTGTTTTGTTCAATGCTATTTTCATAGCAAAAGGCTTCTTGACATGATTTCTTTAGGTATCGGACGTCAGTTCGTCAACCATGCAGGATATAGAGAACGCATACTTCACTCTTATGTGGCAACTGGTGCAGAAGTTGAAACCATTGGTGGTCATGCCTGAAGGGTCTGCCAAGACCTTGCAGAGATGCGCTGAAGCACGTGACGAGATAATCGAAAATGAGTTACGATTACCAAAATGTCAGGGGAAACAAATATTGTTAGAGGTTGTCAATGGGGGCAGTCCTCCTGAAGAGTTGGCCAGCAAAGAGGTGGTGATGAACTTGCAACAAGTGAGCCTGTGGCTGAAATGGCTTGCCATAACAAACTTACCAGAGCTGTATGATCATTGTGAAAAGGCAAAATCGAGCCCTGAAAATTCTATCGTCGCCTACCTCTACCAATCAATCGAAGATCTGGTCCTGACCAGCTGGATTGGGTACCTTTCGACCCTCGACCTTACGCACTTGTCCTTGCACTTTGACGGTGTTCGGGTCGAGGGACGAACAAACATCAACATACAAGAGATTTGCTTACATTCTGTGCTGCAGCGGTACAAAACAGCTTCGGGTGGTGCAAGCCCTCTTCGATGATGACCAACTGAAGGGCTTGGCGACGAAACCGCGTTATTTGCGAAGAAGTGCGGCCATACTGCGCAACAGCCTCGGCAGCATGAACCACACAGTGAACCATCTGGACCGTGATATGCGACTTGTCCTCACAGAGAAAGGTCCAGTTTACAAACCCGTCAGCGCTATGACAACAGAGGGTTCTCCTTACAGACGAGCCAGGAACTTATTCTATACCCATGGCTTTGCGGACCACCTGTTCCAAGAGATGCTAGTTTGCCATGCAAAGATGAAGCAGGTGTCTTGTCATTAAAAGTTCAGGCAACAGTGTTTGTTTGTCAAAACCCTCAATGTAATCTGTGGTAGACAGTCATCAGGATCATCTAGTTTCCGTTGGTTTCTGTGTCGGAGTAACAACCGAACGCACGCAACAAGAGGCCGCTTCAAGATTGACAATGCGGCTTCAAGCAGCAGGTTCCAGGCTTACAAGTTTGCTTCCCCAGCACACGCGCCACTGGTGGCCGCTCGTAGAAGATATCTTCTTTGCAGATGCAGTCGAAGCCCTATTTCGCCGTCTGGTTCAAGAGTGTGTGCAACACGAAGAATTTTCCTATATGAGCATCGACGCCACGCTCAAATGCTGCCTGTCTATCATGGGCCAAGCACCCCTGAGGGCAAGCAAGGCAGAACGAGACGCTGCCGCTTTTGCAAATGCAGACAGCTTCCGCAAGGCTCATTTGCTTAGAGTAAGAACATGTTTTGTCTTTGACAAATCAATGTTCATAGACACTTTCTGGAATGTTCAATTGTTCTAGGCTTTCATTTAGGGCCCAAAAACTTGGATTGTTCGACCATGTGCACACAGGTTCTTACTGTTCGTGGTCGCACTGGCTGCGTCTTGGTTATGCATCCCATCTCGGGAGAAGAAGCCGGGGTCATCGCGGATTCTTTCTTGACCCGGTCCATCTGTGCATGACCTTTGAATATGGCACTTTCAGAAAGCGCACCAGTGCGTCCACAGCCTTGCGCGTCATCATGAATAAGTTCAACCTGGTTGATCCAGATGCCGCAGCGAGGTACGCCTCCAACCCGTCACAGGGGTGTCAACACACCTGAGTTTGATCAGGTGACAGAGAGCAGGAGGGGGCAGATCCTTACGGGAGGCATGAGCAAGGCTGTGGCAGACAAAATTATGAAAGAGCTGCAGGGAGGGAAGCCATGGCCCAGCGAAAGAAGCTTTGTGGAGTCATTGGCTGCCTTTGTCAAGACATTTCCGGAGGCAGTTGACAAGACAATCCCTGGGCCCAACCGCACAGGTAGACAGATTCTACACACTGCTTGTGCGCCAGGCCGTTTGCAGTGGTACTGGAACAATCTCCGGGCAAGGCACCAACTTTCAGTGCAAAGGTTGCAGATGTTACCTGCCGGCACTCGAACGAGGCTTTGCACGCAGAAGTGCGGGCCTGGTTTCGAGAAACTCAGCAGATGCACCAAAGCACGTTGCGGTTGAAGCTCCGCGTGCTGCATCTTGCTAAGCTGATCCCCCACAGCGCTGCCATGTACCGCCCAACACTCCGACAGATCAGTTCGGGAGTCGTCTTAGCCCGATGCGCTTTATCGTCGCCCTGGCACGGGCAGATTGCATGGCAGGCCTTTGCGGGTCACTTCGGCAAGGCTCTTCTGCCGCTACAAGAAAAGCGCAAGCGTGAAGTGGCCGCTGTGGGCAAGCAGAGCTTCAAAAAGCCGGCTCGGAAACGGCCAGCTGCGAAGTTGGAAACAAGGACTCCGTTCACACGAAAGCGTGTGTCCAAACTTCGTATCATGGGAAAGAAGCGATGATTGGAAGCTTTGTATCTGTGATGGAAAAAATGTTTATGCCGGTGCCAGTGCTTGCCATGTGAAATTTACCCATGCCTGAGTGTTGACAAGAAGATTTCTCAGCTATTGGAAGTTGCGCCTTGACAGTTGTCGGACGAAATATGTATGTGAGGCGTTTGGCTCAGGGGCTAGAAAGTTGCATGTTCCATACGCAATACTGCTATTCAACCGCATGTCTCGAGGATCCATGCAAGTTGATGTAGAATCACAGGCCAATGACAGATTATGATTAGAACATGCAAATGGAAAGGCATTTACATATCTTGTAAGACAAATGCATTCGTCCTTGTCGAAAGATGCTCAAGTCCGGTTCCCCAAAATCTGCAGAGGCACCGCAGTGATACGTGGGTCAAGATGTTTGCTTTGGGCCTTAACAAAATGCCCCCGGTCGATATGTTGTCATGTAAAACAAATGGACATCAGGGCTGAATTGAAAAGACTGTGCGGACAAGAAGGTTCATGACAAGTCAACTGAGATTTGTTCATCTAGGAACACCACCACTTTGTTGCAAAGCCAGGCGCGGCCT
The DNA here is from genome assembly GCA_000507305.1 of Breviolum minutum Mf 1.05b.01. Lineage (NCBI taxonomy): Eukaryota > Dinophyceae > Suessiales > Symbiodiniaceae > Breviolum > Breviolum minutum. Next base: position 125,640 of record DF239374.1, read on the forward strand.
GTGATAGCGAGCAAACGACTCATATGTGAACAGCTTCAATCAGGCAATCCGACTTTGCTAGCCGGTGCACCACAATGTCCCTGTTATCAGGAAACTGGGGTCTGGTTCGGATGCTTGCTGTGGGTTTTGGCAACATACCCCCGATGCAAAGCTGGAGTACTAGTATACATGTGCAAAAGGATTGATGATAAGAATGTTCTTGATCAGTGAATATACGCCTGCGGCTCGGCCCTGCATGTCCCCGCTCCGGAGCGGCGCAGAACGCTTTGAATGATGGTACTGCGACTACAGAGCTTGCGGACTGCGTGCCGTACCAGCATTTAGTTTTTCCGTGTGGAGGGGAGCGCTTTCTCTTTTCGCCTTTGGTATTTGGCGGAGGAGCTGGTAGGTTTGCGCCAACCGCTTGGCCCTGTTGGTACTGCTGGGGTCTGGTTCATCCGAAGAGCTTTGGATTCTATGGAACCCACATGAAAGCTGGGCGCATCTGTTCTACCAGCGTTGTACAAGCAGGCGCTTTCACCGCACGTCAAAGATGTTGTTTGCCTTGTCAGTTGAATGCGCACGTTCTGTTTTGTTTTTCGTAGGAATTATCTCGTGACTTGCTGACATTTCTGAAGCTTCTCTAAATTCTATATTTGAACATGTTGGTTGATTTTAGAGATCGTAGATTTACTTGTAGGTAGAGCGCAGTGGACCCCCATACAAGATTAATGCGTATTTTTTGCTTGAGTGAGTGGTCTGATTTTTCAAGAGCCCACTCTGGAAAACAACAACACGGTGACAAATGTGATGGCAAGAAGAATGCATGAGTTTGGTCGGAGGTGCCAGTCCATATGCTATGACGAAGTCTTTGGGTCACCCAACGGCTGCGTGAGCATGGGGCAAACATTTTTCTCCGAACTGTTTCGTACATATTTCCACAAATAAATGGACTTATAGTCAGAGGCATAGTAGCCCTGAAAAATACCCCCCCTTCAAGGGAAGACATATAATGAGCGTTGTTTTGAACTTCAACGCTGAAAGTGATCAGATCCCATGATACCATGACTTGGCCTGGGGTGGCGAAATTTCTACATGTACTCGCAGCCGTTTTTTTGCATCTCACGTTTTAGCAACCGCAGTGTCATAATGATACCGGTTCCCTTCGGTTTGTTGGGCCTCGGCCGCCGTGTGATGTATGAGACATCAGATGGTCGAAAGACAGAGATGTGGTTGCACGCGCTGCGCGTGGATGGAGCGGCGCTGCTTACAGCTAGTGTCTCGACCATATTCCAATTGACACATTTGTATATTGCACATGAAAGGGAAGGGGCATGTCACACGTCTCGTCGTACTACCAATTCCATGTATCCGATGAATTGCATGTGCTTGATCTAGGATCCGTTGTTGATAGCCATCATGCTTGTGCGTGTTGACCTTTACGATACTTTTGGAATCTAAGATCTCTACGAAGCACCAGCACCGAACCTCGCCTGGGTGCCATCTTCGAGATGGACATGTGTGGAAGACCAGGATAGAGAGATGCCCGAGACTAGCAGTGTTTTCAATCAGAACATATTTGTTTTGCAAAGATTGGAGTTGCTAGCAAGGGTGATTGTTGCTGGATTTGATTGTTTGCGGATTTGACCCCAGTCTTTTTGCAGGAGACACGTGGTTCCAAGCGCAGATCCGTGTCACCTAGTGTTTCTGGTCTGGAATGCGATGTTTACCATTTAAATTTTAGCGTCCTGCGCATGATCATGCGTGGGTTGCGCTGACCCGCTGCTTTCTGTTTCCAAAGGTGTCAAGGGATAGTGTGTCAGATATGGTTTGTGACTGGCAAAGATTTGAAGGTGCTTTTAAATTGAGTTTCGAAAAGGAAGCAGCACGCACACACACACACACACACACACACACACACACACACACACGACCAACCAAACACACACACACACACACACACACACACACACACACACACACACACACACACACACACACACACACACACACACACACACACACACACACACACACACACACACACACACACACACACACACACACACACACACACACACACACNAAAGACAGCACGCACACACACACACACACACACACACACACACACACACACACGCACCCAAACAAATACCACACTTGGTTGAACGGGCTTCTACGATTTCACAAACAAGGGGTCTACATGACTGCATACACATTGAACGTCGCAGAGATGTAGATTTGTGTCACACTCTGAAATCTGGCTGCAGTCATGCATTCTCAACCTATTGAGTCTTGCATACACTGAGGGGGTCAGCGATGTGTCAAAGGCCACCATCTTGCCTACCACCGGCGGGTATGCCAAGCAGCGGCGTTGTGGTTCCTTGGGATACGAATTTTTTCGGGCCGAGCATGGGCATAAAGATTTATGCTGAATATGTGTTTGGAGCAATGGCCGCAAATAGCTATTCGATTCAAGACAGATTTCACATGATTCAATTTATATGACGCAGCAGGACATGACAGGTGTCCAAAAAAGTGTCCACCGGAGAGTAATTATTATGACAGGGTGTGTATCTGAGGAACAGCCACGTGCTTTGACTACCGCAAGGGCCGTTGCACAAGATCCCATTGCAAGTTTGCACACGTGGAACCTACTCAGGCGGGGCCAACCCAATTTGATTGATCCAGTCTATACCGATGGGGCTGTGACGATTTTCACAGGCTCTTTTGCTTCCTGCGTCCCATTTGCAGGTCGGAGATGAGAAGCTGAACGAGATGCATCAGGCATCATAAGTTTTTGAAGCCGGTCTTTGCAATCTGAAACCCATCGTTCGATTGTCACTGTTCTTTTGTTCGGCTCTGATCTGTTTCACACATTGCGATAGGCCATGCAGGCCATGCAGAAGGACCATGGATTGTGTTTTCGGAAAATAATTTGTATAGCTTGGATGTTTTGGTTTCTTTTTGAGCTTCGTGCAGACCACGGAAAATTCTCAGTTCTCAACTACGCATTTCGGATGTTCTAACTGCCAACTAAGCTGCATAAGACTGCAGCGCAGGAGTTGGAGAATCTCAAGGACCCATGTGCTGTTGCTGTGCTGTACACGTGGCCACGTGGCCAGTGGCATTTTGTCATCCACTTAAAAAAAGGGAATTATTCGCATTTCCTGAATATGACGTCTCAAGCAAGACATATAATTACGAGTTGGCCTGCCCGTGACCAGGAGACGAAGACCCCTCCTGCCTGAGCAGCAAAAACAGATGCTTTTGGGTCAGATAGCCGTTGAATGAGTTATACGGACAAAATTTGGCAAAGGACATGAGGGACACCCTTAAATAGAGTAGGCCCCTAGCAGTTACAAGCAGTGCGGCACCTTGGACAAAACCTGAGCGTATCGCTCGGGTCTTGCAGTGAATGCAACCCCAGACCTCTCAAAACTTTGGTCATGCCATATTTTGTCCGATATTGTAGTGTAAGAGTTTGCAATTGTAAGGCAGACCAGCACGGCAGGGCTCGCATCGCAAGGGAAAAAAGCTTTTTGTGTATTGACAAATACCTCGTTCGCATCATGCCGAAAGGTCCCTGCCACATATATATATATATATACATATATATACATATATATACATATATATACATATATATACATATATATACATATATATACATATATA
>DF239374.1:129397-174004 GCA_000507305.1 Breviolum minutum Mf 1.05b.01
TATATATACATAGATATACATATATAATATATATATATACATATATATACATATATATACATATATATACATATATATACATATATATACATATATATACATATATATACATATATATACATATATATACATATATACAGTATATACATATATTATATATATACACAAGTATGTGTGTGTGTGTTTTACCCAAGAACTCTCGAAGTCTGCTGATGTCCTTCAACAAAGTCGCTGCACCTCGTAGTCTGTGCCCAGTTGTAGTGGGACTGGCAATCCAGCTCGGTTGGTCTCACTGGTGATGGTCACCGTGCCAGTGTACGGGTCCACGAGCTGCACAGAACTGAAATCCGCTGCAAGAATTTCCATCACGTGCGGCACTGCAAAATCGCGGCGTACTGCTTTACACCATGCCTTGGAATTGAAGCTAAGCAGCTAAGCCAGCTAAGCCAAGCAGCTCAACATGTGGTTGAAACGATTTAAGACAAGACATGTGACATATTCCAAAAATGGATTGGTCCGGGTTTTTTCCGCTTCCCTCGTCCTTTGCGTCTCAAAGTGTGTTCACAAAAAGCAAATGTCAACTGAGTCAAATGAGTCAAACTGAGCACCTGACTGTACCAGCCTCTGAAAGAGTAGTGATAACTGATATTTGATCTTCGAGTGGCGTGGGGCTTGAGACGGTGATGTTTGGAGCAGTCAAGTCGAGGGTAATTTGTGACCCAACCACATCCTGCGACAGGCAGCCCGACCAATATGAACAGAGTTGCAGGTATCCGTGGCCTCGAAAAAATGATTTCATCGCTTTTCTTTAACCCTACCAGTATGCTACTATATCAATCAATTGAAACAACCACATGTACCAAGTCCATCCAAGTCCTTAAAGAGAATGCCTTCTGCCAACGTGCTTCCTTGAGGTTGCAGTCCAGTAGAATTGAAAAAGACCTACAGAAATCAAAGCGAAGATATGCAAGTGTGTCAAGACGAATAACGTGCATAAATTACAACAGGTTGGTCAAATTGCAAAGGGGATTTGATGGTCTGCTACAAGTATGTAATGAAAGAGTGTGAAACAAAATCGATTTGAAATGCTTTGAAAGCAACTATGGTGTATAGGCAATTATGGCGAACACTTGAATCAAATGATCTTGGATATATATGTCACGGTGCGAGGATTCAGAAGATATGGCAAACCTCTCATGTCATACGCCTTGGGCCCGCACTGAGTTGGTTGCACTTTGGGCTTGCGTGGGCCAATCGTCTTCAGCAAAGCAGAAGATCTTGTAGTTCGTTTCCTGGCAATGATTCTCAGGATTTCTCAGGATAGGAAAGTGGCAACCCTCAGATCAAAGATAGCAAGGAGCTCAAACGAGCTGTGGCAGAACACTCCTACCAATTCTTGAAAGGTTTGTTTCACAGTGTTATACAGTCACATACCGTAAATACACATATGTAGATACTCATATGATGGTACATGATATGTGTGTGTACAAAATAACTATTATGATTTGCAATATACATTATTAACAAATTATATATTATACATTACTATCAACATCAGGACTTGGAGGTATTGAATTCACACTGTTGCCTGCATTTTAGGTCTCTGTCGCTCCCTCCCTCTAATGCAGTCCGGAAGAAGGGGATCGCCAGAGGTCATGCTGCTTTTTCTCCAAATACGATTCATCTCCACTTCAATGAAGGTGTAGGCTTCAGGAACAACTTGCGAAAAGCTGGTTCCCTGTGATTGAGAGCCCTTCACAAAAGTCTCCCAGTAGCAAGGCGCTGAAGGATCCGACGAGATCTCATCCTCACGGCAATACGGAGAAGGCGTCGATGCGTTCACGGTCTCCGCCACTTGACCTGAGCACCGAACATACAGCGCAGCGTTGACCGTTGACACCATGGTCACTCGTGAAGCTGAGGTTTTGACACCACACGGTTCCAGGTTCAGAGAGCTGCAGCATGATTTGCAATGTGTCCTGTCAACGTGTTGTCCAACAGAAAGGGAAACCAACTAGTACAATTACAAAAGTGAAAGGATACAAAGCTCCAAATAGCTCCTCTGTTTTCACTCCGGAAGCTCTAAAAAATAGAATTGAGGGCGGTGTGCTGTCAGTCATCCACACTCCTTCCTTGACAGAAAGAAAGCATGAGAACGAGCAAGTGTATCATCCAAGCAAACCCTTTGGCATGTTTCAAATATTGAAAATACATGAAAACATGAATAATCATATATACTATCTAGAAAGATTCAAAGAGTGAGCATCTTAATAGTAGTAGAACTTAGAACAACAACTTATACTGTACAATAAGTAACATCACCCTCTTATCCATAGCTGAAGAGCTCTGCCAGCACTTTTGAATTCCTGAACTCTGAGTACATGACAATCTTTCCGCCACTTGGGGAGCTGCCTGATCCAATTGGAGTCCCAACGTAGGCGTGCCTCGATTTGTGATTTGTCTGAGCAACCTCAGCGACCTCAGCGACCTGTGAAGCTTCGAAGATTTCCATGGCCAAGCTGCGACATGACGTTGGAAATGGAAAATCCGTCAGGATCCACGGCATTGTCGCGAGCCCAGCAATAGATGTCATACTGCTGAGCCTGGCATGTGTCAAAATCAAAATTTCGTAGCAGCTATTCTACCTCACGCAAGGTGGAGTCTTCTTTTGAACCTTGTAAGGTTTCGAAACAGATCCCCACCTCCACTAGAGGGTCCAGAAAATGTGATGCCACGTTTTGCGTGCCAGTCATCTCCAAGGTTTGTGGATTGATTCCGTCATAGACTGCTGACCAACCGGCAGCGAAAACCCGGTTTATCGTCATATCATTCGCAGTATCGCCAGAGTCGATCCGTGTTGGTCGGCAGTAGACGGTGCCAGCCTCCGCATCAAGCTCATCAAGCCATGAATTCCATGGTCAAATGCACAAAAGTCAGGACCAAGTGAACGAAGTCTGTGCAGTCCATGCATGTCTACGCGTCCTGTGGGAATTCAATCTATATAACATCTTAAAATGGCACGTTTTCCACACTTTCCGTGATCATTTTCATGTGCGATCAGCAGCTCAGTAGCAGATTCCAAGTGCAATTATCAAAGTACTGTCACTGCCAACATCTGCCTGCCTCATTTAAGGTGAACGTCACAACAATGCGGTCGTTCAATGCCGTCGGATCCGTAACATCGAGAGATGTGAATGTTGGTGGAGCCTGTACAAGGCTGGAGGATTTCTGCCAACGGTTTCGAAGCCATGCAATGCACACGTATGCAGCTGAAAGGAAAACAACTGCCTACACAGACATTTTACATCATTTTGCAGTCAAGATTGGCTTTGCTCAAATTTGTATACATAAAAATAGAATTGAAATCCAAAACAAAGAAAAAAATGTGCAAAACAGCATCACATGGCACAAGTAAAACACCTCATCCAGGGTATAGAGGGTTCCAATCTGGTTACGCAGCAGCTGTCCGTCTGTCAAGTTCACCTTGTTGGGTCCTCCACATTTGTGGTAAAATCACAAATGTGCGTTTTTCAACCGCAATCCAAACTATTCCCAAATCATTCCAAATCATTCCAACTTGCAAACTCTACTTTAAATGGCTTTAGCTCCAGGTCATGTTTGAGTCGGGCCAAAAACCATCAAAAACCTAAACCCACACATCCTGACGGAGAGGTGTAGTCAGGCAGAGTGCCAAAGGCATCTGCCTCAGAAAGTAATACAAATGCACATTATGATACATTATGCAAGGGATGCAATCGGATGCAATGGAACAAACACGGCAACTCTGCCCATGTTGTCCATTCATGTCCATTCGTATCACCACGGCTGTCTCCAAAAAGAAGCATCTCTGTCTTAACCGAGTCACCTGGATCAACCAATCATCTTCTGCAAAACAAAAGATGGTGTAGGGATATTGAGAATCCAGCGCTGTGCTAGTCCCACTTTTGCTCACAGCCTTGTCAATGTCCAAGGCAACAATCTGGAAGGCCTCGTTGACATAGGCACTGAAGATTGCAGGTGGAGAAGATGCCGAGGCCTTGATGAAAGTCTCATAGAAGCAATCGCTGCTCGAAGCGTCTTGCTGGATGTCCTCATCGCTGCAGAAAGTCGTCTTTTGTGTCGAGGCAGAGACCTCGACAGCTTGGCACCAAATTGTCCCTGGTTCGTTGAGCTGCAACGTCACTTGCAGTGTTGCACTCGCCAAGGAATCTGAACCAACAAAAATCATCTGAGGAGGTGTGGAGTCGACAACCCAAACCTTCAGAGTAGCACCTCCCTGAGGGTCGGAACTGGAATTCACCTCTGTCGAGACATACGTGTGAGACATGTAGTTGGGCCGAGCTAGACCCCTGCTATCTTGTGCACTGTCTTGTGCCCAGCAGTACACATCATATTGCGTCTGCTCCTCAAAGAAAACGTCCTTGTCATCTCTACTTGTCAATTGTGGATTGACATTTTCCAGCTTGTGCATTACTATAGAAACGTCGCTGCCAGTGTACACCGCGGACCAATCCGCAGAAAGAATCCGATTGATTGTCATGTCGGCTGCTGTTTCACCAGAGTCTGAACGTGTTGCTCTACAGTATGCCGTACCCGGTTCGTTGAGTGCCAAAGTAATGTTGATCCTGTCGTTGTACTCTGTTGGATCCTGAATCACCAATCGTGTGAATGTAGGCGGAGTCTCATCCAGTGTGACCAACCCACCTATCGTGTCTTTCAGAGCGATAGTATCATTCAGAGATGTTTTCAGTGGGAGGCTTGGAGAGACGTAGCTGACGGAATTCACAGCTGCACCATCTGCCTTAGGGTCATTTTTCAATCTCAGCATGAATTGCGTCAGAGAACCATCTGTTTCTGTTGACACTCAAGAGTTCAAAACTGTGAGTTTCTCCCGTGGTCATGCAACTGAGTGCAACGCTTGACTGACCCAATCGTCTTCTGCAAAGCAAAGGACATCATACGGAGTTTGAGTCTCCAAGGGTTGACTTCCACCTCCTTTTTGTGACAACGCGTTCATGGAGACTTGAACATTTCGATAAGCTTGTGGCACATATGCTTGAAATTGGGTACCATCACTCGGATTGCCCTTGATGAACGTTTCGAAAAAACCTCGGCACAGCTTTTGTGTCCGTAATTTGACTGTTTTAGGCTGCTTTCAACTGACCAATTCTGACGGATCGTTGCCATGCCCTGGGCAACCCAACAGTCATTGGAGGGTAGAGTTTCAGCCGCCACTTCCACTGTGCTACAGACGGCCGGCGAAGTGACGGTCGCGGAAGCTGCTTGACCTTGCAGAAAAGCTCCAAGCTTTTCTCTCCACATTTTGGCGGTGGCATAATGATGGTACACGTCAGTAACCACGACGTCACAAAATCGTTTGATTTTCTGCATAGCTGCGCTCAGTCTAAGCATCTCACACCACACAGTGCCAGGCTCTGAAAGCTGCAGTGTGACCTGACTCGAAAGTGCTCGAAACAGAAAAGTCCAACAAGGCATAAGTGGAAACAAAAAAAAAGATCTTAAAAGAAATGAAGTTTTGTTGGACTTCAACTTGAAGGTTTCGAAAATCAGTTGGAAGCAACTCCGCCTGCAACGTCGCTGCAGCAATGGCCTCTGCACGGACCAGGAGCATGGTCGGCGGCGTCAAATCCTGAACCCAAACGCCCAAAGTTGTACCGCCAGCAGGATTGGTGGCCTTAGGTCATTGAAATGCATTGAATGCGACTGACAACACAAAGGATTGCGAGCTAAAGGCGAGCATGGAAACTTGTACTAGAAAGTTGCATGCGGATGTACGCTGTAAGTTTCAAGGAATTATCAATTTCAAACGCTTCAAAAGTCAATCCTTCTCTCAGGGTCGAGCTGATGAAACCGCTCTTCCAACATACTCCTGCAATAGCATAGACACGCGGAAACAATACCAACAAGAGTTACTGAGTTGCCACGTCACAGGTCTTGATTCCTATGACAATGATTCTGACCGAAATTTGACAAGCGATTTGAATGATACCACCCAGAAGCGTCCTGCGTCATGTAATTGTGACTCTGAAACCCGACTCCATTGACAGCATCATCCTCCGCCCAGCAGTAGATGTCATACTGAGTGGCCTCCAGGATGATATCGTTGCCAACGATGTCCAAACTCCTGTTTTGCAATTGCGTCATCTCGATCGTTGAGTTACCTTGGGATTAGGCATTGGTTTTCATGGTTCGTTGGCAGCACACGTGAACAATAAAGCTTCACTTAACCACATGAGTAGAGATTGAAAACGGGGTATGATGCGATGACCGGATGATGCTAAGCAGCCAATGCCATCAAAGTCACCTGTGACAAAGGTAGAAGACCAAGAGGCGGTGAGGATTCGATTGATATGCATATCTGCAGCAGTTTCTCCAGAATCTCCTCTTGTTGGTCGGCAGTACGCAGTCCCTGGTTCATTCAAAGTGAATGTGACAATAATGCGATCGTTGGACAAAGTGGGGTCTTCGATGTAGAGCAAAGTAAACGTCGGAGGAGCCTGCGGATCGATCAACAAGACGAAAAGGTCAGATCCGCCCACGCCAAGAAACAAGTTTTTTGGGTGCCATTTGGTGCCATCATTGGAACTGCGTGTGTAACAAAGGCATGTAAGGTTGTCAGAAAGGATCATAGAGGTAGAATGAATGTGAACTGCAAGTGACATTTCAAAGTGATTTGCCAGAACAGCACGGTCCTTGTCAAGAGTTGAAATATTTCCAATTGCTGACTCGACAGTTCTTCCAGCTGCCAAATCCACTTTGTTTGACAGTGTTGGGAGTACGATGTTTGGAGAGTTTGCACCAGCGGCCTGAGCAAAAAGCAAAAAAACTAATTACTCCAGTCTCTGGTGACCCAGAATCTCCATAAGTATTCATTGATGGAGTGATAGAGCACAGTAAATGTGAAGACTGAAATCATGCGACAGGATGGACTAAGTGTACTTGCTGCTGTGAAGATGCGCTGACATTTCCCAACTAAGCCCTCCACTACCTGGATTGGCCAGTCATCTTCGGCGAAACACAACACAGCATATCCAGTTTCATGTTGAAGAGGTGCACTCACGGCATTTTTGCTTGGAATCCGATTGATGTTGATGCTCACGTCCCTGAAGGCTTCGTGCACCTGGGAGATAAATAGCGGAGCTGAAACGAGACCCATCAACATGATCAAATCTACAGAAAATGATCAAACCAAGCGAATCAGCACCTCCGCTTTGAACACTGTGTCATTGGCAGATTTCACATAGTCCTTCCAAACTCATGATGCCAATCAAACACATCTTGATACATTTTGCTGCATTTTGTGCTTGTTCCTATCAGATGCTTGTGATTCTTTTCAGACTTCCAAAACCACCCCTTAGCAGCTTCCTCAAAATAGCAATCGTTCGCAGCTGATATCTCCTGCCAAGTCATGCCCCCATGCTACAGTTTGACTTGTTTTCTTTTTGCGACAGGAAGGACATCACAAAAGAAGGGCTCGCTTCTCTGTTTGGTGGCCTGCACTTCATCTTGCCGACAATTCAGAGTGTTGATGGATGTGGCCTCCAGAAACTGCACAGCATTGTCGGCTTTGTACACCAACTGAAGTGTTTCTAAAGTCTTACTGCAAAATTCCTAGCAACCCTCATGGCCAAGTCCACGACGAGTTCAGTGGCTTGACACCTGAGAAAGTCCCCAAGGAAGTGGGGGCCTCTTGTGATGTTTTGGTGGTCTTGCTTGGTTGAGTCTACGGTCTTTCATGTAATAATTTAACATAACACAACACAGCAGCGCTCCAAACTGGTGAAGCAGACCAAAGTGTTCCAGGCTCATCCAGCTGCAAAGTGATCTGAAGAGTCTCCTAGTCAGCGAGGTTACTTGAAGTGCGAACTGCGCTAATTGTGTGTACCTGAGTCGTTCCACAATTGGGATCGACGGGTCTCTCGAAGTGTCAGCAACTCACTTTCTCCTGTCCGATAGCTTCAGCCCGCACCAATATCCTAAGACCGTTGGGACAGTCAAAAGATCAGACAGAAGCGAACAGGAATCAACAAAATTTAACAATCAAGCTCAAGCTTGTCAATTTCAGTCAGAGCAGCATTGTTGGCGGTGTGGCATCTGCAACCCAAACTCCTGGGAGCATTCACGTGAACAAAAACGTAGCACTCACCGAAACTGCTACCCCCTGCTCTTGCGAATATCTTAGACACATGTGTGAGAGCATGCAAGATTGCAATGTAATTGAGGCATCTGTATGTACAATCTGAATTCAACCACTGTACAGCCGGCATCAGCGGGCTAGGTAAACGGGTACAGTAAACAACGGACGATGGTGGCTTTCTAGGGCACAATGCAATCTGTACGCTCAATTCGTTGATGCTTTCTCTTGAGCTGCTTGTAGTTCCGTGTGCTTTCCTACTGCTGATCCACTAAAGAAACACCATGACCCCTTTTTCATCAGGAAGTTGGTTAGTCTGCAGATTCAACTTTCGCCCATTCCCAGTCCTGCTGTACGGCCTCCTTGAGGTGTCAAGGGCTGCCCCACATCCGTCCAGATGTAACTTGTTTCCATCAGATTTGGCCGGGCCAACCCACCATCATGTGTCGCGGCATCCTTGCCGGATAAAACGAGAGAATGTTTGACGGTTCTTCCCAGTCAAGACTTGCAAGGTGGAAAACACGCATCACCTGCACAAAACTGCTTGAAACCGTCCTGAGCCAGGCAATAGATGTCGTACTGGCGCGCCTAGTAGGGTGTTGCAAAGCTGTTTTTTGCAAAAGAAAAGATGCCAAAGCAACGCCAAATCTTCCACTCCAATCTTCCATCTGTATCCCATCCTCAATGATCGGCTCATTCGTTGCGAAGGCTGGATCAACATTATCCAGTTTGGTCATCGTGATGATGGACCTCAATGTGACGAACAATGGCTGAACAGCTGTGATTCCTGCACCTTCTGGGCTGGCAAACGGTACGCTGCTGCCGTTTTGCGTGCTGGACCATGCTGCCTCCGAAACATCCGAAGTCACAATGAATCAAAGTCGCATGATTCCTCCTTGTTTCCCAGCATCCGAAGATGAGTGTCAGCGGCAAAGTGCTGGAATGCTAAGCATCTGGCTGACATGATGGTAATGACATGCCTCGAAAAATGTCTTTGAGCAAGCAAGTGTCAAGCAACAAAGCACCAAAATTGCCGACAAACAGCATGATTTCAGCCGTTTTGTTTCCAAGATAATACAACAATTCTTCGAAAAGAGGAGACGAGGGGCATGTCCGTTGCAATTTTGCCAGAGTCGGAAAGAGTGGCCCGACAGTAAGCAGTGCCAGGTTCGTTCAATGCGAAGCTAATCTCGATGCGGTCGTTTGATGCAGTTGGGTCTTCTATTTGCAATAATGTAAATGAAGGCGGAGTTGTGTCCAGTGTTGTCTTGCTTCCGATAGCGTTCCGCAGTGCGTGGACATCCGCCAATGTCACCTAGCGCTTCAAGAGACTATGGATTTGAAGACATCAATACTCCCCACCCAACAGCCAGAGCCACAAATGCGGCCTTGTTGGCAGATGTTGGAGCCACAAACTGGGGCCTGCATGCCCAGCGCCCAAACCCAACAAGGGAAGCAATGTGCAAAGACGAGAAGCTGAGCAAATTGAGACCCTGGCGATCTCTGGGCGACTGGCAAAGCAGCTGCCTCTCTGGAAGCTTCCATTCAATCATAGCCAACTTCGCGAAATCAAAACTTGGTGCTTCCTCTCCGGCCTGTACATCCCAGTCATCTTGAGCAAAGCAAAGCACCTCCGCCGCACGAGAGAATTCAGAGGCAGATCTCAAATCAAGGGATGCTTCCCTCATTGTGTTGGTTCCTCTATTCCTTTTCTATTGGTTTATGTGCTCGATATCACGTAGTGGCACATGAGCAGAAGCTCCTCCACTTTACTTTGGAGGCATGGGTGGGCTGTTGGGTTGTTGGCCACTGCAATTTCCTATGAAATGAGGAGTTTCATGCGACACTATTTCGGTGTCTCTCAATGTCATTTTAAAACAGAACCATCTATTTGTCATAGATTTGTCTTACACCGTCACAGAAGCATGAGTCTTGCTGGATGTGGTGGCCTGGTAACTCGTCTCACTTAGCAGTGTAGTTGTCGCTCCGCTGCTGTCAAGAAAACGATTCAGATGGATCTCAACATTGCGAAAGGCCACTGGCACCGCGGCGCTAAAGACCTTGTCCAACAACACGGCTTGTAGCGTTGGCAGGACGCTATACAAGGAAACTCAAGTAGATAAAATGTGATCTCGCAGAGAAACGACTCAGTTATCTAAGAGATTCTAAGAGTCGATCGAATAAACACTTCACTTCTCAGGCTTTGGCAGCTGGTGCGGTGCCTTTAATGTAAGTTTCATAGAAACAGCTCGCAGTAGTATCATTCTCCTCCCAAGACGAAGAATTCATTCTGATCTGATCACTATGCAGCTTCAAGCAGCAGTTTGGCTGGCCAAACCTGCAAGTTGGAATCATCACAAATCAAAGCACTTGGCCCGTCCAAGCTCATGATCTGGCCTCAGGACAGCCACAAGATCACACAAAACACATCCAAAACAGCAAATTGGCAAAATTGATCTGGAATTGCTGAGACTTCTACACCAAACCGTCCCTGGCTCGTCTAGTTGCAACGTAACCTGGTAGCGACACAGAAATGCATCTCGTCCAAATGGATTTACAGTAGAATGTGACTAGATTAAGCAATGCAAAACAAAACTGCTAAACTCAGTATCTACACTCACTTGTTCAACGTTTTCACATGTTTTAGCTTGTTCATGTGATTTCATGCATATTTTGTTCAAACGTTCCTTCCTTCAACGTCTCCCTGCACCGATGCCTCGATTGTCGCATCCAAGCTCTCTGCATCGACTAAGATCATCTGCGGTGGAGTAACATCCTTGACCCACACGTTGCCAGTACGCCCTCCACTTGGAGCACCTCACAGTGGCTTGACATTGACACCTATTGACACATCCTCTCATTTCAGCTGCAACCTTTCATGCAACCCGACACAACGTGAGGCAACATTGCAGCTAAGCTACTCGATGAGGACACATCCGTCCCAATGTACTCCTTCACAATGAGTTTCTTTCTCATTTCTCATGTTGCAAGTCAAACAAGCAAAGCAACCGTCCTGTGTCATGATATTCGATCGGGAATAGTCTTTGGTGTCGACTGCAGAGTCTTTTGCGTAGCAATACACATCGTAAAGGATTGCCTGGAGAAAAAGTGGCTTTAATTGGTGAATTGCAAAACAACAACTCTGAGGCTGAGCAATTTCCAGCTGAGCACTCCATAGCACCCGATATCTCTGAACTTTTCTGCAACTGGAAGCCTCTTCAAAAAAGACGTCCCTGTCGTCGCGATTCGTCAAAAGGGGATTCACGTTCTCCAGCTTGGTCATGGTGATTGTCCTGAAGCTTCTGATGAAAATTGCGTTGCCCGAATTCAAGCCATCAAATCATCATCTCATATAGTCACTCATGTATGTCATCAAGTGATGCTATTGCTTTTCTGAGCCGCCCGCTGTGTGCCATTGCCATCATACACAGCGGACCAGTTGGCACTTTCAATTCTCAGGACTTTCCTTGCTTGGAACCACGACCCACTTCCCCTCAGCGCCTCCAATGACAACGTGAACAAAACAGAATGCTGCCAAAGTGCATATCTGCTGCGACCTCTCCGGAATCAGCTCTTGTTGCTGCGCAATAAGCTGTCCCCGGCTCATTGAGGGCAAATGTCACAGAGATGGCAGAATTCAAGCTCGTTGGATCCTACAGCTTGTCTGGGTTCATGCGAAACTACGTCAACAAGTCAACAAGGACAAAGTACCTATGCGTTGGCTACACGAATATAATACAATCGAATATACATTAACATCACCGTAACTGTACGTGTTTTATACTTGTTTTGTTGCATGTTATTGGGTCACTTGTCTCATTATGTCATTCTGCGAAGCCAACTTTGTCAACGTGATGTCGCTCAGTTGAAGTCCTCGATCTCCAAATGTGTGAAGGTCGGTGGTGTCTGATCCAGGGTTTTCACAGTACCCAGTGCGCGTTGGATGTTCACAATCTGACTCTCTGCCGCGCTGGTGTTGTATTTCATCTTGTTAGGATTGCTTCCAAGACCTTGACCAAGAAAGCTGGCACACACAACAGTCAAACGCCGACTCTGATTTCCTACAGGTGCCCGTACTATAAATCCGGATTGAGCTGACTATCCATTTTTTTGTGCAGCTTGCAGCGACAAAATGGTGAAATGATCTGAAATGAGCTAGTCAGTTAACCCAAGAGCTGAGTGTACTGCCATCGTCTTCGTCATCTTCAGCAAAGCAGTAAATGTACCCATAGTCTGTGGCCTGAGGCGGGGAATTGAACAGCACAACAGCGATTCACGTTCAAGGTCCCGGTTGTCCTCATTACATACAGTACATGCAATGCTTGTGATTGGGACTCTACCTGTCACCTCAAAACTGCTACCATGGGCATCCATGGGCAATCTAGACCTTGGAATCCTTGGACATGTTCGATCAAGAAATATCGATGGTCGAATGAATCGAATGACCTGGCCGCCTGGCCTCTTCCAGGTTGTGCAGCAGGATGGAGACGTCTTGTTGGTATTTCTTGCTGGTGTCGAAATCCGCCGGTGTTGCCACTCCATCTGCCATGGTGTCTTCCAAATCATCAAGATCATAGACCCAGAAGGTGCCACACTCGTTCCCAGACGAATCCTACCAAAGCACAGTCGTCCGAGTCCGAGTCATCTCAAGGCACAGTCGTGTTTCTCAAAATATACCACAATTTCTTCAGTGTTTCTTCGTTTACGATGGTTTACAGCTCTTGATCAATGCTGACCACATGAAATCGCACAAGTGGCGCCGTGCAATTGACGGACTCGGCTTTGATAATGTTCTCAAAGTCGGAAGAGAAGCCATCTGGCCTCACATCGCACGGCCAAAAGGTTCACCCCAAAAGTGAAATCAAATGAAATCTGTTGCCACCATTGTCTACCTGCGTGCCTGTGGTCTTTTGATTAGTGCTTGGCGAAAGCAAGAAAACTTGCACCATCCAAACCATGCAAAGTATGGCTCTGGCTCTGAAGTCCACGCTGCACACCAAATCTTGCTACCCTCGTCAACTTGAAGGATGATGTGGAAGGTGTCCTTTGCAATTGCCTGCAAACTCTCTGATCATTGACTGTTCTGCGACACACCAAACCAAAACTTTCAAAATGTCTTTCTGGCTCCGAATGAGACGATGGATAAAGGATGATAAAGGATGGAGGTGGTAGGAAGCCTCGATGTCCACAATGGACATCTTTGGTGGAGTGAGGTCAAGCCTGAGATAGGCAGGAAACATGGCGAGACGACAAATCTCAACGCTCTTTGGATATGCAAAGACTCCAATCATAGATGACTTTCCGGTAAATATCACTGAAGATAAGACTGATACAAATACAAAATGTCCGATAAAGGTTTATGCCAATATGATGATTGAGGTATGAATCTATGAATATGTATGTATCAATGATGCAATTATCAAAGAGATGGAAGCAAAATCACATCCAGTACATAAGGCAAAGTCCCTGCATAGACCCCAGTCGGTCTCTGGCAAAGAATCAGAGGTTCTGACGTTCGCACCACTCCCGGAGAAGCATTTGGTCCGCACTGAATGGGAGCATGCTGACTCACTCCTGCACATGCAAAGTCTCGTTTCAGGAAAATGTCAAGCAATGTCAAATTTACGTCAAGCAATGTCAAGTAATGTCAAGCAATGCACATTTAACAACCCAAAATCAAGTACAAAGTTGCAGGCCTTCTGCATCCCGTGCCCAGCCTGGAGCATTGCTGAGGGAATGACACGAAAGGAAAGCTGAAAAGGCGTGAAGATGCGTGAAGCATGTCAAGTTGATTCAAGTTGTCCATCGTTCATCATCGTTCCATCCACTCAGGAACCAACAAAAAACATTGTAGTCAGTCCCTCTCTCAAGCGCATGATGCCCTCGTGTGGATGAAGCCATGTCAACAAGGACGGCAGCGTCATGAGGCCTGGGAGATGGGAGGATTCAGCTTCGCGGCGTAGAAACAAAAACAATTCACTGTAGAAATTCAATCTGAGAATTGGCCAAAACTGTGTAGAGAGTCCAGACAACTGTGGAACCGGCTGGTAGAAAGATGTGCTTGACTGGAAGCCTGAAAGGTGGTGTTTCAATAGCTTTGGTGGATCTTGGGTCCAAAAGATTCGAAAACGGAAAAAGAACCCTCTGTGGGCACCTTCAGCCGCAACAAAGAAACGGCTTGGGTGGGGCAGGCCGTTTCTAACGACGGAACAGAACACCGTTCCCATTTCATCCAAGGTCAAGGTCACGTCAATGGCATCTTCTCTGCCAGATGTGGCCTGTTCACATGAGAAAACCGCACCAGCAACTGTTGAAGTTGATAGATAAATGACTGCTTTTATCTGTGATTGTGCACCTGGGCCGAGCAGTTCGATGTTGTAGGTGCGGTTGTGTCCAACGTACGCACTCGCTGTCTTGTAGCCACCGCAGCACCCACTGTCATGACATTTGCTGTGGGGATCTCAACGTCCTGGTGCAGTCTGCATCGCTTTGACTATGTCTTCTGCATGAAAGCACATCGATTTTACCTTGCTTTCTCGGCTAGTACTCGAAAGGCACATATAAAACTAACTTGCCATGCTGCAGTTGGAGCCGGTAGCGGTCAGAAAGCATCAAAGATCTGCAACTGCCAAAGTGCATGAAAAGTCCCGTCAAATCTATCCTGGGCATAGCAAAAGATACTGTAGTAGGTCTTGGCAGAAAGGCCGCTCACCTCAAGAAACTGGAAGAAACTGTATTGCCCAAGAGTTTCTTGTCGTGGCTCTGCTGTACACTTTTGGTGGTTCGACTGCTAGAATAGACAGAACTGTTTTGCAAGGGGCAACACAGTTTGCTGGGAGCAAGACAAATTTGCTGTGCTGAAAGCACAACGAAATAATTAAGCTCTGCGCATCCATTTCCATCTGTGAATATCCCCAGATCGCATCGGCCTGACTAATCGAAACACAGAAGGACATGGAAAAAAGTGATAAAGCAAAATCAATACGTAAGTCGCCGTGTATATCTGTGGACTGGGCGTTGGCAGAAAAGGATGTCCCAATCTCTCCGAGCGTCACGGCCAGCTTCTCTCCGTCGGTCCCATCCTTCACAAAAGCACCGGGAGTTGCTAGCACAAAAAACGAGCAGCTGAATTGCTTCAAGACTCCAGGCCTATCAGCAAAATGATAACTTGGTTTGCTCAGTTTGCTCTTACTGGCTTCATTTTCGAGTCTAAGTTCAGATCTGGAAAAGCTTGGCAGTACGAAGTGCCACTCTCATCCAAACCTGGATTATGTGCTCTGCATGTCTATGCCAAAGCAGTTTACAGTGTTGCCTAATTCACCTGTTCCCCTTTTGCTTGACCACCTTTTGCACCATGTCCTGTGAATTGATGGAGCTCTAGATTTCCTTGCTACATTTCTGCATCTGCCCTTCCACCGAGTCATCCCGTCATCCCACGTCTCTTCTGAGCACTGCGCGGAGTATGACACGAATCTGGCTCTCTGAGATGCCGTGGGCGGTTATCACGTTCATGACTGGCGGCGAGCAAACAGGAGCAGATCATGGAAGCGATGGAAGACTAAGATATATTAAGGATGATCTAAGTGGTCCAAAGCCG
This sequence comes from Breviolum minutum Mf 1.05b.01, assembly GCA_000507305.1. NCBI lineage: Eukaryota > Dinophyceae > Suessiales > Symbiodiniaceae > Breviolum > Breviolum minutum. The sequence goes on from DF239374.1 coordinate 145,150, forward strand.
GTGCAAAGTCTAGAGTTTAGAACTTGCAAAGGAGTGGGAGTCCCACCTGGTGGTGTGACATCCGCTGCCCGCGTTCTTACCTGAGCTTCTCATGTCGTATTCATGGCAGTTCAAAAAAAACCAAAAAAAACGAGATGTCTAAATCTTTTTGTTGCTCTCAGTTGCTGGCCCTATAGGTCTGACCATAGGACCCTGCAGGTTGGAGAGGCTCCAGCAAATCCTCTTGACCCTCAGCCATTGAGCCGTTGCATCACTCAGCCACAAGTTTCTTGTAACAGAGATATGAAAACAGTCAAACAACGAGTCAAACAACGTCGGATTGGAATCATGGTGTATCTCAAGTTGCTGCATCGTTCAGAACCAAGAAAAGTCAGCCCAGTACCAGCAATGTTGTCGGGATGACACGTTGCAGCACGCCAGACCCGATGGTGATGTCCCAAATCTGTCAGGATGCTTCGTAGTCATAGTGGAAACGCAAGTGTGAGGTGCACATGGCGCCTGCCCTTTGCAATCATTCAATGACACCACGTTGATGCGACACCAATGGCTCTGGGCCACTGAAGAGGCAAGTAGTGGGTCCTTGAATGCGCAGCACAGGGAAGACAAAGAGGCAAGTGGTGGGTCCTTGTCTGTCAGTCAGTTGAGGTCTGAGGCACCTACGTTTGGGATGATGGTCATGGTTGTGTTGATGTTTGAATCCAAGGAAACCTGCAAATTCATTTGAAAGCCAAGAACTCTGAACGTCAAGATGCAAAAGCAAACTCCGTCTCTGGTCCAGTCTTCCAAAGGGCCTGCACAGTGTCCTGGATTGAGATTGCTCTGTACTCCGCCGCAAAACCCAAAGGAGTCAAAACAATGGTTCCAGAGCCCCGCTGCACTTCCTGCTTTCACAAACTGGCATGAATTAACTAGCTAACGAACCAACCGGTTTGGGAAGGATGTTTCTGGCTGTGTTTTATAGTGTGTCACATTGAGATGTTGAGAAAACTGCCATGCCTCGCTGAAAGTGATTTGGAGACTCCCATCGAGCGCAAGGTTTTCAGCATTATGAGAAGGGTTGAAGCCAGTAATGCATGAGGTGTCGAATATGTAGCTGCCTTGGAAGCAAAAAGCAAGGGAAGAATAGGGAAGAAGGGTTTCGAATTTCGAACAGCCTTTTGTGGTTTGCGATGATCTCAAGCAAATTTTGCCAAAGTGCCGCCGGCAAGTGCCGCAACAGCATTAGCAAATGTCGAAACGTCCAAGAAGCAACCAGCACTGTATGTGACCTGCATTGACCGGCCGTCGAGTGATCTTTCTTAGTTGCTTTATTTACCGGGATATCTTCAGTCTTCTTCGCCTGCCTCATAACGTTGGCAGTAAACTATGAAGCCACCGGAATCGACGGTAGCTTGATTGTAGGAAATGACCTGCTGTGAGATGAAAGTCAAGGTCAGCTGAAATCCTTGACCCTTGCGCAATCCACAATACGTTTGGCAAACTTAGGCGCTCGCAACAGAGTTGCTTTTGCATGTCAGAACAGAGCTCTGTCCATCGTAAAGGTTTTGGATGGTAATCACCTGCAAACATCACCAGAGCAAGGCTCCATTTCACTTGAGCAATTGAGGTTACAAAAGCTTTGCTTTTTCAACCGGCTTCGCAGTCAGTCCGCCTTACTAGAATCAGATGATGCTGACACACCCTCTGAGAATGTGAGCACAAGGGGGTTGAGAAGAGCACCTAGGACAGAACAGCTCAAAATCAGATTGGAGTGAATCGGACTCCGTCATGTTTGGCGGCATTGAAGCAACTAAGCAAAGCACTCGATTCATTGTCCGCCGGTAAGGTGGCTGAAAGTGATGGAGGAGTGAAGTCTCCCGTGGAAAAGGAGTATTGGAAAGGTTGATTCACAGATCCATCATCAACACTCCGCCTGAAGAGCCGCAGCTTTTTGCAAACGCCATGTTTTGTAACTTTTGCACGAAAGGTTTGAAATTGTAGCAAAAGGAAAAGACTGAAACTCTTAAGCTGAGAGAGAAACAAGTGTCTTGTGGTCGTAAGGCCCTGACACTATTCCCGAAGGTAGATTGAGGTAGTACGCCACAAACTCTGTGAGAAAATTTGAATTTGCATTTCCTTCGTTCAGCACCAAATGTGATTCGTTGCCAGGCACCACCTGAAACATTGCAGCTGGGCCGATTTCCATGGCAAGCACTTTTCACCACAGAATCCTGCAGCTTCCTGAGGCCCTGGCAGCACCATTTTCGGAAGAGTAGTAGCTGTAGCCACTTCCATCGTGTAAAGAAACCTGCTGTTGAAAAACAATTCAAATGACAAGCACGGGACAGCAAAGCCAATGTGCAAAGACCCCGTCTTCCAAGCCAAGATTGATCGCAAACTTGTGACCTACCCTGAAAACTCCCACTACACAGTCGCCTGGATCAAAGGCTCCAGTGTGATGTTTTCATCAAAAATAATGCGCACCTCAGGCTGGGAAGAAAACCGAAAGAATCATCTGAACTTTGCCTAAAAAGCTACTTTGGTTCGCTGTGTCCGTAGCTGGGCTTTTGTGATGGTTTGTATATGGTTTGTATATGGTTTGTATAAAAGCCGGTTTGTGGACGCTTTCTTCATGGCAAAATCTACACAAGTCTTACAGCAATCAATGTACTCAGAGTGCGCGCCTCGGAGTCGAGACGAACCCCTCCGATGGTTACGTTGGCATCCACGGTTGTGTCCGTTGCCGATAGCCCCGTCTGAAAACGCAAAGCCACCACCGATGGTGTTGCTGTAGCATAAGTGAAACAAGACAGCCAGAGAAGAGGCCAAATCCAGCCCCGACCTGATCGTCTTGCCCAGAAACGAGCCAATGCTTGCTGCATTCCACGTTCCCAGGTAGCTTTGGTGTCTGCCAAAGCCTTCTTCGATTCTCGACTTTCCAACTTCAAACGCTCAGATCCAGAGGAACTGGGAAATCTTCGGAGTGTTCGTAACTCCAAAGGCTCACAAGCCAGGCACGCCTGGCACTCGTTGCACTCCATCTCACATCTGCAGCCATGTGGCACGGCCCTACTAGTCTGCCTAGTTGAGCACATCACCTTGATCCATAGCCAATCACAAAGTCGCAATGTCTCCCATGAAATGAAGATGCTGGAAGATGAAGGATATGAAGGAAATGAAGGATGATCAGTCAGCCAAACAATGGTGGCTCTGTCAGCTTGAATGCAGACCTCTTTTTTACCCCTCTAGTCCCGAGTCGCAGGTGCGAGCCAGGCTGTAGAGCAAGTGTGAAACAAAAACGGGGACAATACTATAATGCAAACTCAGCAGATCGCGTGCGCCCTGCTCTATGGAATTCTTGGTACCTCTATTAGCCTCTATTGAGTTCATTCTCAACTCACTGTAACTCTAGGTCCAAGTCATGCACTTACATGTACAAATCGCCACTCTGACGTTCATTCTGGCGCGTTCTTAGGCGCCTTCAAACTAATGCAATTCCATGCAGGCCATTTGCACTGCATAAAACGGCTCGCGAAGACTACAGCATGTTACAGCTGCTACTGGGTGCATCCCCAAAAGGCTTATCTCTGGCCAAAGTCTGGCGCTTTAAATGCTCTATGGCCAAATATAAACCGTTGGTTCTGGCAGGCCGAGGTCAAGCAAAGTCAAGCTTCTTGTCGAAGCAAAGGGAGTGATGGTGGAACGCCCACAGCGATTGCAGCTCCATTTGAACCATGCCTTCGAGCATCGGATGCACTTGCACTTCGAGGCGTCATTCGTGGTGAAGGACCTTTAATGCCCAAGCCACCACTGCTAGCACTGCTGGAGCCCAACCGTTTCTCAGTCCTGACAGATGTTCATAGTCCACTGACTCCACTGTGTCCACTTGGTCCACTGCACAACATTTTTCAATACACAATCATGACCCATCTGACACATTTTTCTGACATGCTTTCATTCCGGTCCTTTCATTCCTTTCGCTCTTTTCCTTCCGGACCTCCAGCTTTCCACTTCGTAGACCAGGAGCGCTCATGCTTCCTGCGGAACCAGTGGAGACCCGGCCATAGCCAGAGCTGGTGCTGCTTGCAGCGCTTCTTTTCTTAGCGCCTCAAGGTGTACGTGTTGCGAGGGCCAAGCTCCAGTGAAAGATTTCAAAGAATGCAAAGATTCTGAATTCCAAGGAAATCTGAATCTAAGACAATCGTATATCAACATACTGCAACCAAGTAAGAGTCAAACTGACAAGATTCATGGTTCAACAAAACGCTTGAATACAAAGTACATTCATGGCGCCTGCACAACTCTCACCACTGGAGACACGATTTCTCCTGGCAGGAGGTGGCAGTGGCGGTTGGCCACGCTCTTCCCGTTCCTCATCTCGGCTTTCTCGGCTTCCACGTTCACCATGCCCCGAAATCGGCTTCTCCCTCTCAGTATCCGATTTCTCAGCCTTGTCGCGAGAACAAACCCGAAACCTTAAATGAATTCCCACCTGGTTTACAATACAACCAAAAAAAGAGTGATCTGAAAATATACGTGGCAACTTAGCTTTGGGCTGCAGGCAACCCTGCACTCAGGTGTTCGTTCAAGTCTTCTATCAAAGAACCTTAGCAAAGATGGAGCTAGCTATGATGGCATGGTATCGCTTGGAATCCAAGCTCAAAATCGTTGATCTGACAATCTTGTCTGCTTCAGTTGGATCAAGCTGAGGAGAAAGCTCTGGCTCTCAATTATGCGGCGCTGTTCTGTGAGAGCAGCCTCAAGTCTGGTGATTTTTACTGAGCAAACAATAGCAAACATCTGCTTGGTAAAGCTTAGTGGCTTAGTCTGCCTGCAGACTCACAAGCGTACTCGTGCACCCGTTCAAGCACGACAATAGAAGACACGTCGAAAAAAGGAAACATTTCGAGCACACGCACAGGCCTCTTGTGCTTCGACGATGGCACGTAGCTCGTGGAGCTCTTGCTCTGCTTCGAGCTCCTGGACACGCGCCTCCAACGCCTCCACCCGAGCCTGGCAGTCAATCAAGTTGTGGTTGGTACATTGGTAGATGGCACTTCATGGCAGTCATTTTCAGCCTTGAATTCACCAAAACAGAACTCCGACACGGAGAAAAGACAGAACAAATGAATACAAATGATGGAAACCTTTGAAAATTCTTAAATTGCGAATCATTTTGAAAAAGAACTCTGATCAACCGTTCCCTATCCAAAAGCTCCCTAGTCTGTGAAACATCTTTCAGTCTCTGGCTGCCTGCAAGGCACAGGTGTCTTCCATCCTCAGAGACCAGAGAGGCCAGAAAGCTTCAAGGAACACTAGAAGACTTCATTAGTGAGCCTTGAACCAAGATCAGGGCATTGACCATGAACGCACTGTTTCTGCAACCCTTTCAGAAGTGAAAGTGAGACCAATGACTAGTGACTCACCGTTCACCGTTTCTCTTTCTGGCCCACTTTTTCCTTCTCTGACGCTCTGGGTTGAAGTTTCTACGAAAGGCAATTTTGCCCACACTATTAACATCTATTAACAGGCCTCAGCCAGCAGAGTTGCTGGAATTCGCTTTCATTGCAGGCTGCTATGAAAATGCTCGATTCCCGCAAAATTGCATCTACTGCTGAGGCGAAATGTGACGGGTATGTACTTTCACACAGCTTGGGCACCCTTTCCTGCCAGCTTCATCAAGCAAAACTTCATGAGTGCTCAAATGGCAAATAGATAGATAGAAGTCAAAATATTAGCAATCAATAAAGTTAAGTGTGGACACCTGTGCTACACTCCCTGCGCTCCTGTCTTTGGGCTTTTGGATTCCGCCGGCTTTCGCACAGGTTGTGGTCTTCCACCAAGCCTTCCAGGAATTTGGGCCTCAGGTGGAGAAACACAATTTTTGCAATTTGGCTGTGACAGAAACAACCTGCTTTGAGGCTTTGAGGCTGCTGCCATTCGTTGTTTCCTCTCATCATCAGAGATAAGCCTGAAATTGCCACAAGTAGATTCCACGGAGTCTTTTCAAGGCGCATGTGCAATGCATGCAAAATCTCTCCCGACAGCGCGACAGATTCACTTTTTTCAGACCAAGCTGCGCCGCAGTGCGCCCAGCTGGAAAAGCTCGTCGTTGGTTGAGTTCCTTAGCTCCAAATTTCAACTGATTCTCACAGGGTTCCTGCGGGGGTTTCTGTGGAGCAATCAAACAAGCATTACTTTCAACACAGTAGATGCGGGTTTCAATGGCACTGCAGGATCTGTAATCTGTAGAACGATTTTTTGCAGCCCAAGAACATAGTAGTCTACATGAGGTTGCGAAAGGACAAAGTCCTTGATTTTCACATTGTTCATCGGATCCTGATTCCTGGCAGCTTGTGACAACTTCACGTAACGCAGTGGTCAAGCAGGAACACCGTGAAGCACAGAAGGTGTAGTACACGCTGAAAAAGATGTGCGCAAAAGAGCTAAAACTCGGATGGGCGCACACAATGAGCATGCTCCCAGGATCGGTATCATAAATTTGAGCTTTGACTCCTGCAAGCGCTTCATTTCTCCAAAACCAAATCGAATCACTCTAAATTCCAAATGAAGACATTTTGACTACATTCTGGGACCCAAAAATCGCATGGTCCTCCATTTTCTAGGAAGCTCGACCAGCTTCGGGCCAGGCTGGTAGTACCATGTTTTCCATGCTCTTCGGCCTGCGCAAAAAGGTGATTAGGAACCCTTCAGAGTGATCCAGCAAAATCAGAAAAGATCTGGGCCACGGACCCACTTGATATCCATGTTGACGAAAGCCATGGACACCCCGGAGCCGGAGCCACCCATGAAGGACATTGGATCTGCCTGAAACTCCTGCACTGTCGTCTTTGAGCAATGACAAAACATCAAGTCAGGCACTGGTCATTTGGCAAAGCAGTAAGCACCTCATGATACTACTAGACTATACTACACTCTAGACTCTAGACTAAACCCACTGATTTCTTCACATGAGAAGTGTCCTTGGAGTTGAAGTCAGGCTTGGGTTTGGACTTCTGTGTCCGAACTTTTTTCAGGTAATCCAGGAAGGGTCCAGGCACATCCACCTGCGAAACCAGCTCAGCCAGACTCAAAGTGGGAACTGTGGTCTGCACTGTAAGACGGCAACTGTCAAAAGATGCCTCCATATCATCTACATCTCCCACATCCAAATCTCGGATGTCTGCCTGAGAAGGCAAATGTCTTTGACCTTCTCAACACTAAGATCTTCTAAGCTTCTCTTCCTGATTCTTGTCACCTTGTCTTACTTCACTTTTGTCCGTGCTTTCGCTGTGCCGCGCACTTTGGCATCTACGATTTGGTAGCGTGGTGGATGATATTCCATCGCATCCGTACAGACCATGAGCAAGCCAACGAGGGAAACCCTCACGGTCCATGGAGCCATAGCAAACGTTCACAGAAACACGCAAAATTGAAATCCCGTCATCTCAGGTCTGCATCAAGTGTCAGGTTACAAACTGACAATTGCATGTTGTATCAGACATGAGAAGGACAGCATGTGCTGATCTTCACTGATTAATTTGGCCAAGGAAACCAGGAATTGTCTACTCTTACACTTCAGAAGTGTATGCACGAGCATGCACGTATGCTTCTCCTGCTTCTCTTACCTGCCATGTTCCAGCACCACTGTGTTTTACAGCTTGAGTTCTCAAAGCTGCAACGCTCACATCCGACTCCAACTCAAAACATTTAATCATTGCATCGCCTGACTTGTGGCTTGTTTGGGGCAGTCTGGCGGTCTGCATCATATGTACACAGTAAATATCTATTTATATGTATGACATATATTATACATACAGTTGTACCGTATATATGTATATCCACCCTGCAAGATTGACAAATGAACAGAGATTGATTGCATGATCGCATCTTGTTGCATCATCATTCTTGATGTTTTACGCACTTTGCAAACATCAAACCTCCATGCAACCTGCTTTGTTTATCTTTTTTTGCTGAGGTGAGACCTTGACTTTGTATGGCTCATGCCCTTAGAGGCTGAACCACAGCTCGTGCATCTGTACACTGAGGGTATCTATGACGCAGCCACGTTCACTGCGCAGTGGTGAGACTGTTGAAGTTACAGAATGAAGGTTCAATTTCATGAGAGTCTAAGATTGCCCAAATGAAATTCTCTAGCCTTGAAATGCATGGTAGTTAATGGAGTTAGAAACTTTGCCATATCTGCTCGTGCTTCTCGTTTGTTTCATTCTCCACTCAGTTGTCGAATCATTGACTGCCAGTTCCTTTCCCCAGCCTGAGGCATTATGGCAAAGCATCAATCGAGTGTATAGCCCCGACGTACAAGCCCCTTAAAGGTCTTGTCTTTCAAAAATGCAATGTTGAAAAACACAATGTAATTATGTGCTTCATTCATCCAACCATCCCATCTCTTCTGTACGTCATGTCATGTGGAAGCCCCAGTGCCTCCTCTTTTGCCTCTCGGACGGACATCTCAGCACTTCTGCGCTGGACTTCGGCCGTGAAGGTCTGCTTGTACTTTTCATAACACAGAAGTCGCCCTGCAAAGAAATACAGTCAACACTTTTCAACACTTTTCACTGACAACAAAAATGATGCAAAACAAAAACAATAATTTTGGGAGCCAAGTAGTCAAGATTTAATCTACAGTAAGACCTTTCGATTTCGTGCAATTTGGAACATAGAGATCTGACGAAATAACTCACAGCAGACCGCCTTCGATGATCCTGCGGTGCACTGGCCTTGGGTAGTGCGACTCCGAACATCTTGCCAAATGATGCCAATTGTGCCATATCAGCATCTTATAAACTGTCCCCCCTGCTCACGAAGCAAAGACTCAAAAAATTGCGAGTAAATCAAGTACAACAGAAGAAATGCCTGAACATGAATCACCTACAAGTATATATAGACATCAACAGCTTCAGTTCCCTTTTCCTCTATCCTGAGGTGCGTACGATCTGAAGGACTTCAAGGTGTCTGTGAGTTCTTTTCGTTTTTCTTCGATGTCACTCTCAGCAAGAGCAGGATCTTCAGGCCAAGAGTCTCCAAACAATAAGGCACGTAGCTCAAACTTCGGAATACCTTGCCATTGGCGCTCTGGAAGTCCAGTGTCTTTCGTGTCCTTTTCTTCTTCTGCAGGCGGCTTAGCTGCCGCTTTGCCCTTTGCTGCCGCTTTGGGAACAGGCTCCGGTGGCTTCTCTTCTTCCGCATTCAGTCGCCGCATCCGTCGTTTAATGGACATCCGCGGGGGCTCTACCTGGCCAAGGGTGAACACTCATCTCTCTAAGGCAAGCTCCTGGACTTATAAGATTTCACAAATTTATAAAAGCAATTTCAGTCAGACATGGTAAGACTACAGGCTCTGCTATCTGTGCTTTCAACAGGCACAGCTTAGCAGCTTAGGAAAACCTGCGTTACCGCTGCTCTGGACTCTCGACCCCCACCTTTTCGTCGCCAGGAAGAGGTCCAAAATGACTATGCAAAGGTAGGTGATCCAGAAGCCGAACAGCAACTTCAGCAACAGTGGTTAAGCGACCTGATCCAGAAACATCCACAAGGTATATCGTTCAGCTGTTCCACCCCAGCTTCTTCGAAAGATAAGACTTGTGGATCTGCTCTAGGTCCCCCCAACAGACAAAGCTTTCGCTGGCATTCCGCAGCGCAACAGCCATTCGCTCCCTGTCCTGGAAGTGTTTCAAACTTGCCCAAAGGACACAGTGCTCGGTTCGTTGCAGAGTATTTCAACCCGAAAAAACACGCATGCTCGTTGCGCACATTGCCACTCCGTCCTCTTGGCAAGTTCGAAGTGCATCTGCCTGGCGCTGAGCTTCCGCTTCAACGAGCGCCTGGAGTTCATTGCTCTTGTTTGCATCGGCCAAGCGTGGGTTTAGACCTGGGCAACGAAACTACAGGCGCAACAAGATGAAAGTTGGATGAAATTGGCAAATGTCACTGCAATGGAGTTTGATCATCAACCCTCTTTGCCAACATGCAGCGTCATATTCACAGCAGTTTGCTAAATTGCTCAATATCCGGGCCCCCTGCGTTGCTCGTGAATGGCTCTTTTCTTGTCATTCTCTATCCAGAGCTGGACAGTCCTTAGAACTCGCTGGAACGGGATATGCAGCAGCATGGAAAAGGGAGGCAACTTGCCATAAGTCATAGTATTGTCATCAAAATGTGGAATCTTAAACATGTTTGCCAATGTTTTCCTTACACTTCAGTTTGGAAGACTCGTGCTTTGGGCAAGCTGCGCTTGATACGAATCTTGCGCAGATTGAGATAGCTCGGCAAGCGCCCGTGCTGTGAGCTCAGAGAACAGGCTATCACCAAGTTGCAATAGCCTCGTCACAGCTAGTGTCACTCAACTAAATGCCTCAGACTCTATTGTTCTAGAAAGGCTTCATGAAATTAGAAGGCCCTTCGACCCTTCCCTGCATCCTACAAACGTAAACTGTATTTTTTGAGGGGAGATTGAGGATCAGAGCATGTGTTTGAAGCTGTCAACTGAGCCCTTCACGTGCTTTCTCGGAGCTCATCGCCCCAATCCCGAAGAGACCGGCAAGCTTCTTGTCGAGCATGCCTTGCATATCATGGAAGCGCAGTACAGAAATCACTCTCACAATGCACTTGGAAAGCGACATTCCAACATCTCATGTGTCATTTCTTCAAGAGAAAGCTAAAGAAAGTTGGTTCGGGTTCTAAGGCTTTAACTCGCAAGAAACTTGCATGTCGGAAAGGAACTTCTGCATGAAATCAGGAGTTCCTCCAGCCTGGTGAGAGCAGCTTTAGTTCCTCGATGCTTTGCTTACTGCATCCACATGAGGGCGTGAGGTCTCGTGGATTCTCATGGATTCTCATGGTATTGTATTAAAGTATTGCTTTTGGAGAACATGTTTTCGATTTTTGGCAGTGCTGCTTCGAGGTTTGCGCATTTAGCGGCTTCAGCTGTGCATCGTACAGTCCACACTTTGGACATTTCAGCTGATTCAGCTGCTTCAGCCACAGCCCACACAAGGCCACAGAGCCTAAGAAAATGAGCCTAGCTACTTACTTGGCTAGCAATCGTCAAGTGCTGTGTCACACAGCAAGCTGACGTGATCGACTTGGCCTCTCAGTACTCGCCGATCACATCCTCAGGAGTGATCTCCGCCAAGGTCTTCGGAGTGTAGTTGATCTTGCTGTCTGGATTCAAAGTGTAGGCATCACTGGTGTACTTTCTAATGTCATCCATTTCTGCAAACCTGCGCTTGTTCTCTCGGATCTGCTGGTAGCGTTGCATGAAAGCATCGCCATCTTTGATCTTCTGTCGCATCGCTGTCTCCACTCCATCACCCTGTAATCGCACAGCACCGAGTGAGAAGGTAATCACACCCATAAGAATCAAGCTGGAAAAGCAGGAGAAAAAGATCATGCCGTAGGTCACCTGAATTCGAGTTGGGTTCACGATCATCTCCTTGGTCTCCTCGAACCACTTGTTGATTCGGAAGGTCAATGAAGTCTCCCTAGCTTTACCGCCTCTGGCCCTGCTCATCATCATCATGTCAAGGTCTGTGTCGTCCTCCAAAGACAAACCACCTGAGAAATAGAAAGTGGATAACAAAAAACAGCCGAAAGACTCCTGTGCATGCGGTGATGATCAGTGTCTTTACAAGAAATACAAACCCTTGTAGAAGACACTGCAATTCTCTTGAAAGTCTGGATACCAATACTAATAATACTAGAGTCACTAGAGATGAGAAGCAAGCACCCGATGAATCGTTTTCTTTTTGACAAGTCGCGGAGCTCATCCTCCAAGGAGACACGGGCCACCGCCGTAGACCTTCTACTTTTCCTTTCAATTGATGTTGCAAAATTGTCCGCTTCCGTGAGGATATCATCGAAGTTGGCTCGTTTCTCCTTTGACTCCTTTGACCCGTCTGAGTCGGAAAAATCAGAGTCATCCACTACCGGTGTTCCACCAGATGACTTTGCTCCTTCTTCTGCCCTCAAGGCCACCGTTGATTCGGCTGACACTCTTCGCGCCAACCCAACGAAGGACAAGGACAGTGTGGTCCATGCTAATGCCACACAAAGAAGAAGGACCACACGATGTGGCTCCAAGGACCGTCTGCCCGGCCTGCCAAGAACACAGAAAAAATTGCGAACTTTTGAAAGTTCCTTTCAACGCCTAGGAAAGACAAAGACTAGAGCTATTGAAGTGGATTTCAAAAATCAAATCAAATGCTGAATCAACTTCAATCAGCGAAACCCTGACTGTGGGAAGAGCTGCAGAATTCAGCAAATGTTCAAAAAAGCATAAAGCCAAGCCTGCGATTCATGACCAAAACACAAAAGGCACGAAACAGGATTGATGCCGAGAAAGCTGCGGGGGTTGAGCAACAGTGAGCAAGTGCACAGTGCCAGGCTCTCAATGCAGAATTTCAACTCCAGAGTTCTGATTGCCTTTGAATCGGAAGAGATTTGACTTGAGCAACAAGCCATACGTAGCTACAGCCCACAGCCACATATGTGTATCATTCGTTTATCATTTCATACAGTAACCGTACATCATGTGATCATATGCATGCCCGTGATACTCACACTGAGCTGCTGCAACTTCGCACCTGCCCCTGATAGGCTTCATGGGAAGCCTTGATGACCAGCTGAATTTCATTGTTGAACTTCTCGCTCTTCATCAAAGGCCCCAACACCTTGGAAGTCAAAATGCTCTGTGATGTGACTTCTCTGACACCAAGATTCACGAAGGAAACTAGGACAGTCTGGTGGAGTCTCTTTGCGAATCCCCTCAAAGGTCAGCGTTTAGTGATATCTTTGAAAGGCCCTTGAGCCGCAGGACTCGAAGCAAGGAGTCTTCCCTCAGAGTCGCAGATGCCTCCGAGCGCAGCTTGAAAATGGCTGTATGTTGAATGATCTCATGATCTGAAGATTGATTCTTCTCACAGATGACAGGGCCTCCAAGGACTTTGACAACTGTACAATTCTTTGAGCTTCTTCCCTATCCTCCGCCGAGTTGTCGCTCCTGGCTGGATTGGAATGCTTTCGGCAAGTTCAATTCGGTCCAGTTTCAACCACTTTTTCCAAGAAACAGCTGGTTCTGGTCAAACAGGTCAAGTGTTCAAAGCTTTCTTGGCTGCTTCAGCTTTGCGGTGTGCCTGCTGCTGGCTCAGTCGAAATCAGCAAGTCCGCTCTTCACTTTGCTTCATGTATTTTCCTCCATGTTTTTCACTTTGCTTCATGCAAAAAGTGAGCCTCTTGTTGTTCCTCGGAGGAGGGCATCAAGCAGGCATCTTCTCTCAGAATTCGAAGGCCTGGAACTGCCTCAAACAAACGTGCAGTTGAAACATTCTCTGCCGGAGTCGAGGAACTTAACATCAAAGGTCTTTTGAGGCCCAGGCTGACAGCTCGTACTTTGAGGCCTGCAAGCCAAACAGTGCTATATAGAGAAAAGTGAAGACATGTACAACATAACATACATCGCTGTTAAATCGTATTTCGCTACGAAAACATCAAACTCCTTTGGAAGCCATGAATTCACCATTTCAATTCAGCGGGGGCACATGATGTTTGTCAATCATCTCAAGCTTCTCAGGAGCCGGCACAACCTTCTTTGAAGGCCCCCAAATGTGTTCCAAGCTCTGCCATTGTGCATACCTCGATTGTGCAAGCGCAGGATCATTTACGAGCAGCGTGAGATATGCAAACCTTTGTGCCAAAGCATTCAAAACAAATGAACAACTTGAGCAAACATCAGCAAGCATCAGATCACTTCAAATCAATGCTTTGAGGATGGTGCGGCGATATAAAGCATGCCCAAGCATTCAGAAGGATATGTCCAGCTCCTGCGACCAACATGAAATTTTCAAAACCAAGTCAGGATCTATCGAGATACCCAAGCTGTTGAAGACCAAGTGATGCACAGTATGTCAAGACATGTCAAGGCAGAATTGCAAGCAGCTGGGTTTCAGGCTCACCACCACGTTCAAAGAATTGCCTTTCAGCAGAAAAGACACTCCCAAGCAACAGAGCAATCACCGTTGATCACCCAGTCAGTTGACCATCATGACACACAAAAATATGCGGTATACATGTGCTTTACAACATATGTTCAAGAATCGTTCAAACATCTCAAGCCTGACGCTGATAATGCGGGGCAAAGGTGGCATGGCTGCCACTTCAATACCTCGGACGCATTTCTTGCACTTTCAGTTGTAATGGAGCGTGCAATGCGGTGCAATTTCCAGGTCGGATGCGTCGAATCGTAGATTCACAAAGTGTTCAGAAGTCCAAGTCACCACTCTCTTCGGTTTGCAGGGCCAACGTATCTTTCACCTTTGTCACCAAGGTGAGACTCTCAAGACATCATTCCACAGTTGATTAAATCTCATGAAGTGCAAAAAGGATCGGGTCTCCGTGCATAATCCAAGAGAAGTTCGATGTTTCCACCGACTGTTTTTGCCCGTGCTATCAATGTTCCTGGCAGCGTTGATCTGCGGTAACAACAATGCCAATTCACATGAGCCCATCGCAAGCGCTAAAGGCGCAGAAGCTTGGATCACTAAGGCCACTAAGGCTACTTCAATACAATTTCTTTGGACTCTTTCAAGCTTGCCGAAAGGCTGAAGACTAAAACATAGTAAAACCTTTCAAGTTCACCTCTCCGACATTGTCTGCTTCTCTAAACAGCCAGAGGCACGCACACGCTCCTGAGCCTTGCGTCGAGGCTCGCCATATTTCCGACCGTACCCTTTGCCTGGCAGATCAACACGAAGTCTTACCGCATTGAACGCCCATACTCATTGCTTGTTTCAAAGTTATCCAAAACATGTCTGGAAGGACTTGCACAAAGAGACTCCACGGCTGCAGCATAGGCTTCAGAGAAGACTTGCATCGGTGCCTGCGTCAAGTGGCTTGCTTTCGAAACCTTGATGAAGCTTACAGGACATGCCTTCGAGAAACTTCAAAATAAACATGAATAAACTAAATACGATTGACATCTCCAAGCAAAGCTGGTGCAGAATGCACCTTGCATTTCTCATCGATTTGGCCTTCCAAATCGTGCGCCTCAGAGCTGCAAAGGACATGAAATCATGAGATGCCTCTTCTGAAGCAAAGATTTGTTACATGGCATGGCGGCATGACATAGCAAATGATGATATGGCAGGATATCCTTTGTCCTTACGCTCTTTGTTCTCTGCCTCTGAGTGCTCCAACTTTCTGAGCTCGCAGTTGCATTCGTTCATCCAATGTCTGGTTCAGCTCTTGGATCTGCACGATGTCACTTCGAAGCGTGATTACACAAGATGCTGACTTTTAGCATTTAAGCATGTTCCAGCCTGAACAATGAGCTGACAGTACGGATGATGAGCATACTCATCATGATTATCATCATCATGATTATCATCATCATCATCATCATCATCATCATCATCATCATCATCATCATCATCATCATCATCATCATCATCATTCAAACTTTTCAGAAACGGGCATTGATGTTAAGTGGCAAACGCATTGAAGCATCAAAGGGAGCCTCACCACCATAGTAAGCAATTTCAGGTTCGCTGTATTGCTCCTCTCCTGAAAGCATCTGCATTTTTGTCAGCGCCAAAGTGCAAAAACTGCTTCGGAAACGCTGAGCTCCTTTTTTGCACATCATCAAGAATGCTTGATTGTCTTTCTGCAGCGCCTTCAGCGTCAGCTTCCACACAGCAAATCAAACCCAGAGTTGTAAGCAGTGAGCAGGTTACAAAAATATGAAATCCATAAAAATCCTATCCAATGCTGCGCTGTGTAGTTCCTCCTTGGTATGTACCGGCCTGTGGTGCTTTACTGCTCAGTTCCAGGAGGGTCTTCACAGTAGTCTTGGAGAAGTCTTTGAATCCATACAGCAAATCTGACGCCTGTCTATGTCCGAAATGTGCGAGCTCAGTATCTGATCACTGTGGGCAATACCAACAAGACAACAAACAGAGCAAAGTCATAAAACAAAACCAGGGGTGCAATAGAGGTGCCCCATATTGCTGGTGCCGTGTGGACGTGCCGATTGAAAAAAAAAACAAAAAGCGTTCAAAGTCCCGATGTTTGCCCATTCTGCCTGGCGTTCAAAGGATGTTAGGACAGGTAAGGTCTCAGCCTCAGAACCCACAGGTCCAAGCCCTTCCTGCGTTTCGTCTCATTCGTCTCGCAAGTAAACCAGTACTGTGGCCGGGAGCAAGGGAGTTATAGGGAGTCAAAATGTGTTGAATGTGAAAGAAATGATGTGAGAAATCTTGAGCCTATAAGACTTGGGTGAAACTACCCTGTTAATTCAGGAACCCAAATAGGTAAGTGCCGCGCTTCACCGAGGCGATCCTTCAAGGATCATGAAATGCCATGACTGAACTTTTCAGATTTTTTCTTTTGGAACTTGGGATGGTTTTGCAGAAATGCTCTTGGGAAATGGGAAGAGTCCTGCAGTGATGTGAGACTCTGCTTGAACCTTGAGACAAAATCAGAGACATGAATCTTTGCAGTTTTGTATCTTTTGATATGTGCCATGGCTTTGCAGCATCATTGAAATGCAATTATTCATGATTCTTTTCTGAGGAAAGCGCTTTTCCTCAGCTTCCTCAACTTCTTGCAAAGCCTTGTCCACGGCGTCGTCTTGGTCTTGGCACTTGCGTGCTACGCTGATCAAGTGCCTCTCAAATTTGTCCTGGTTAGCATGATGCAATGCTGCAACTGACAGAAACGAATGGCTAGAGGTGTGGCTCAACTCCTGTCCTTGTGCTTCGAGACAGTTCCATAACGTGGCACATACCATTCGACCTGCCGGGAGCAACCCTAGCGATTACTTTGAACTCCACTCTGCAAGAATGAGATGGGGTGAGTCTGTATGCAAAAGAAACAATGGCCTGCATCATCTTCGGTGTTCGTAAATTCTCGTGTATTATCTCTTTGTATATATTATATATCATTAGCTAACTTGCAGACTAATGGACAATGGGAGCCAAAATCCTTTAAATTTGGGTACGATTATGCATTTGGGTACGCATGGGGTTTAGGGGGCGTGCTGCTGGTACAGGGTACGGTACGACAAGGACATACAATGGTACAGGTGCAGTCGAGAGGGGGCATAGGGCATGATAGTGATTTTAATTTTAGTGACTTTAGTTACGTCACGTCTGTGATCCGTTTTATTTTAGTGTTAGTTTACAAAGTTGTAGATATCATATATCAGATTCTAGATATGTTTCAATTTAATTCAATCATAATTAGTCTAATCTATAGTTATATTATCATCGAATCATCATCTATCTTTTCTAATTATCTAATGATTAAATTATAGGCGGTTGGCGGTTGATCAATGAGGTCCAAATTCAAATCAAAACCTTGCTACTTGCTTTTGCATCGTCCGCTTCAGACGGATTCTTTTTCCCCGCATGCGGCACAAGCCGTTCATCAAATCCAAGCTGCAACTGCACAGTCCAAACTACTTCATGGCTACCAGACCCCAGGCTATGTCCATTTCATGGGTCCAAAAACGGAACCTATGGTTTCCAGCTCTTCGCACTCCGATTCGGAGTCAAACCGAAAACTGGCCAGAAGCGCCAGCAGTGCAGCACTTATGCACGGAGCTGAGAAAGAATTGCCCGCCAAATTGCCATAGAGCTTCTCGCTGGCAAACTCCTTTCCTGCCAGCTCTTCGGGCATCAGCCCTTGCAAGCGCAACATCTCCGAGCCTAAGACTGCACACTACATTGGTCATTGGTGGCTTGTTTCACTCGATTAAGTTGAACTTGACTCCTTTTCGTCACTTGTCGTGTTCTTCTTTCTTCTGCCACAGTTTCGGTCCATATCACTCAGACTACGGCTTAATATTGAACAAGGAACCAAGAAGAATGCGTTCTCGGGGCACCCACCAAATCTTGGCGCCAGGCAACACGGTAGGCACGACCTTCACAATAGTGGTACATCACACGGCTCACCCCCACCGCCAAACGAGGTGAATTACAAAATGAGCCCATGTGACCCCACTTAGTTTAACTTGACACATTTAAATCATTTGAATTTGATTTGAATTTAGGAGCAGGATGATTTGGACGACATGTCGAATTTGAATTTGAATTTGAATGGTAGTTTGGATTTGGTGATGTGAAGATTGAAGCTAGTTTGGCAAGTAAATCGAAACCAACCGAATCAATTGTCTATCCAGTTGCATCAGTGGTAAACCGGTGCCTCCTTAGTGCTTTGTGGCATTCGCGTCACCGTCTGGGAAATGTCAATGAAATGGATCGGCGATTCTCCCCGCACACCACGCTTCTTGTTGAAGAGTTCCGCAAAGCATACGGCCTGCCAAATGTCCAAATCAGTCAAGGCAAAACATTGAGGACTTCAAGTCCAAGCAGGCTAAGCAGGAGTGACAGGACTTCAACAGTTCCAGTTCAAGTGTTTAAGTTAAAACGACAGTAACAGTAACAGTAACAGTATCGGTATCAGTATCAGTAAAGTAAAGTTTAAGTTTAGTTTATTTTAAAATTTAGAATTTTGTTTTAATTTCAAAGTTGAAAAGTTAAAAGTCAATCTCCATGCACATATGCGCCTCTTGTTCGCGTGGAGGCAAAAGTTGAAACCATTTGGACTTGCTCAAATGCGGCGGGTGTTCCAAAGGCCATTTCACGCCACCTTAAAGGCTGCAGGGGAGCTGCAACTGGAAATGGAACTTTTGAATTCAATACTTACCTTACCTGACCTGATTTACCAACGTAAAACCGGTATCATGTCAGAAGTCCCCTGCCATCATGTGATTTCAATTTCAAGCATTGTCTAGAGTCTAGAGTCTAGAAGAGTCTAGGAGTCTTCTCTCTTTCCGAATTTCTATTCATTCATTCACCTATTCATTCACCATCAGGAATCAGGAGTCAGGACAGTGCCAAGCAGCAAGTCTCAGCCAATTTGCTGTGGGTATCCTTCCACTTGTTAGCTGTGGTTTCGGAACGGCCCCCACGATTCTCCGCAGCTTGCTTGTTGTTCTGGAGCCGCTTCAATTCATCAACGCAGCGCGGATGGTTGTCCCCGTAAAGGAAATCTTCCTATGTGCCAGAAGTGTAAGGTGGTAGCATGCAAATTTGGATTCGATACACCGCGCTACTGACTGCAATCGGAAATGACTACAGCACTACAAAGCAACACACCAATTGACATTGACTCTGACATGGTAAACCGAGCTGCAATGCAACACAAAATGAACTCGAATCTCGAACCTAAAAGAATCTAATCTAATCAATCTGTGCCTGCAACTGTCACTGTCACTGTAACTAGTAACTAGTAACTAGTAAGTTAAAGGTACGTCTCACAGCAGGTCTGGAATCACTTCACAAATTCACAAACAAAATCTGACAGAGAGTCTGGTGTTGCCCTCAAAGGGCACTTCATGGCTTCAAGAATGCCAGCAACCCGTTTGAGAACCTCCCGACAATGGCCGATGCAAACACTCTTCTTCACGCCGAAGAAGTATATCCTGCACCTTCTTTGCGGCAGGCCGTAGTCAGAAGACCAAAGCCGATGATAACTCACAGCAAATCCGATGGATTGGAGCTTCTTCAACACCAGCTCGAGATTGGACCTCGGATATATGAAGGCTCATATAGCTGCCTTGAGCTAGTGCATTTAGCTTGGGGCTTGTCACTTAGACTGCTTGAACTTTAAGACTAAAATTATCCACATTCAGCGAGCAAATTCAAATCAAAGATTGCAGTACAGTACAGTGTACAGTGTGCAGCGGTTGTTTGGGGAGTTTTTGACATCATTCTGATTTCTGAACATGAGATACGACTGATCGCTGATATCACATGATATGTTCAAAAAGGGCGGTGGCCTGGTGATGTGTCGGTGAAAATGATGGTGGCGGTGGAAGTAACGGTCTGTGGACATGACAAATTGCAAATTGGTCTGATAATGAGAATTCCAAAGCAAAACGCGCAAGTGGAAACCGAAACAAAAAAACTAAGACTCTGGACGGTGTCTCCTCAGGCGTGCCCTTTTGCTGCTTTGATTCCAGTGAGTCCACGTTTTCCAGCAAAAACGCCGTCGGCTGACAAACTTCCAAAGACTCGCAAACGCCTTTGAACGTCGCTACAGAAGAGCAGTCCTCCAGCCCATAGCGCAATCAACAATGTATCATGATTCATGATCATGTAACTCATGTAACCATGTATCACTGTATCAATGTATCATGAGTATCATGTATCTACAAGTCTACAAGTAGAATCTAGAATCTAAACTCAACAATGCACCAACACAATCACAGCTACTTTAAAAGTTAAAGTTTAAAGTTTAAAGTTTAAAGCCGCTCAGGAACAACACGTCAACACGTCGACGTGACTGACGTCACAACCTTTGTTGGGTGTGGCCTTCGACTCGTGCATCGCTGATTTCAAGGCGCCAAAGTCATTGTTCATTTTGGAAAATGACCTCACACAAAAGTTTGATTGTCCATGCTGGATTCAGATTCAGATTGTTTTCGGCAGCTGCGGTTCAATTTGATGGCAGCTAATTAGGGATACTCTTGAGACTCTGCACTATCAATCTGATTTCATTACTACTGACCAGGCTTACTGACCGTAAGGAAAAAAATGACGAACGAACTAACGAACTCATGAACTCACCTCCTGTCACAGTGACCTACCAACGAAAGGAATTCTGAGCATGGCATGGCATATCCGAGTCCTGGGCTTGCACGAGAACCCCGCACAATACACCGAAAGGGTTTCGCCAGATTCATCCGAAGGCCCACACTCGGGGAGTGCCTGTCATTCGCAAAGGCAAACATCCACAGTCACACTGTCATAGTCATAGTCTCATAGTCATGAGTCATAGTCATAGTCACAATTCACAATCATGTCACATGTCACATAGTCAGTCAGTCACATAATATACCGCCGTACCGTACCTCTTTCAAACACGGACATTTCCTTTGAATCATTTGAAGACAATCCAAGAACGGCTCACCGTGATTTCAGGATCGCACAAATTTCAAAAATCTGATCTCAGAACAGTCAAGTATAGCAAAGTAAAGTAGTAGTACAGTAACTTAACTTAACAGTAAAGTATAGTTCAGGAAAGTATAGTGACTTAGTGGCTTAGTGAGTGGCTTAGTATAGTAGCGTAACTTAAGTTAATTTGATAATGATCATTCTTCAAAACCAAATGCCATTATGAATTATGATGATGCAATGCCATTATACATACCCCCTTTCCGTTTCCACGTGTTTACGATGCAACCATGGTGCACACTTCCTCTGATGGACAACGCAAAAGCGATCATCGCTGTTGATCTTGGTGACATCACAAAAGAGGCAGGCCTTCAGGCTTCAGACAAAAGATTTGTAGGGTCTAAATTAAAATCATATGAAACAACTGTAACTGTTGCTGATAAGAAATGAGAACAGTTCTCAAAATCAAACATGACGCCATTGAATCATTCAAGCACGCATACTCTATAATTATAATTTATATTTATAATTTATAAAATCTATAATAATCATTATATTATATCATTATTAATTATTAAAATTATTAATTTTTATCTTATTAAATTAAATTATATTATATCTAATTTATCTGTCACTGTATCTGATGTCTGATATCTCAAAATGGTACGCTAAGGACATGCACGTCACTTAAGTCAGTCACTAGGTCACTATGTTTATGTCACTATGTTGCCAAACCGGATGTAGATATGAAATGCCAGGCCTCATTTGATTCTTCCGACAACACATGTGTCCGGAGAAAGCGTTGCTTTGACACCGCAAGCTCGCAAGCAAAGAGTGCCTTGACAGTCACCTGCAAGTCGGAGCAGCTGGCTAAAACCGTCGCTTCGCCAAAACTAACTTGCATCCACAGAAAACATCAATCAATGATCAGTGGATCAGTGTCAATCAATCACATGAATCATTAGGATTAGGATGGGTGTCACCAGCACATCCTGGCGTGCGCCAAGCCTCACAGTTGATCCCTTTCATCAGTGCCCGGGCGCAAAGCTCAAATAATCCAGTGCCGCTGCAAGCAGACAAGAGATTCAATTTCCGCGGCAAGCATCTGAAGCGCAGCTCTTCTTCCTCAAATGTGGCCTTCACTGCTTTGAGCTGCTCCTGAAAGGAAAATGTCAAAGTCACCGTCAGGAACCAATTGAAGTTCAAGAGTTTCGGTTTTGAATCTAGAGTCTAGAGTCAACAGTTGTTTACATGTACAGTACGTACGAGTCAAGTCACTTTTTCTGAAAACGTAACTTGAAAACGGAGAAAACCGGGAAAGCAGGTACCCGTTCCCCAGTTACCCTGATGACTGCTGACAGTTTGATTTGATTTGATTGTTCTGTTTTCATGAACCTGCAGCTACCCCCCAAAGCTCCGCGGTCTGGCTAAATAAGGGGCACAAAAAAAAACTTACGACTTGCGGCCATATCGTTGCCAAGAAACGGTGCTAGTCTCCACTAAATATGTTTGGGTTTGGGTCATCTTCATGAATCGACTATGACAGAGTTAATGAATGACCTAATTACTCATGACTCATGACTATAATTCATGGATGAATTAAAAACCATAGGCCCATATTGGTCATAGAGGTTAAAAAGTGTTTAAAATTTAAAATTTAAAATCTAAAAAATGTGAGTGCTACATCTCATCTTGAAATGAAATGACTGAGACTGAATTGCGTTGAATTGCGTGACAAATTTGTCATCATTTACCCGCAAATGAGATGCCAGTTATAGTCAAAATTTGATACATGGCGAAGGGAATCCTAAAGTAAGGTGGGCGGCAGCGGCGACACCTGGGACAAACCTTCCTCAAAACCGCAAAGTAACTCGGGTATCGCTATAGGGTGGGCCACAACCGGTTTTTGCAGTCGACCCTCTCAATACGAATTTTGCCCGATACCCAACTTAAACTACAACTACTAAATCCCTTCTCCTTCCCCCAAAAATTTTGACAATGGGCTAGGCTATGAGGCTTTGAGGCTTTGATGGTGTTCTTGAGGCACCATGTCTAGGTTATTATTGTCGTCTTGAGTTTTTTTGATGGAATTAGAGCCCAGGGCTCTGGGGTGGGAAGCCTGAAGTTTCAGTTTCATTAACATTGAACATCATGTATCTGCAACCTTAACTGTTTGGCTGAACTGTTAACTGTTTCAGTGCGACTGTTCTGTTTCACTGTATCACAAATATAATACAGGTAAAGTTTAAGTTTAAGGTTTAAAGTTAAAGTTTAAGTTTAAAGTTTAAAGTTTAAAAAATTTTATTTAAATTCAATGTAAGTTTAATTTTAATTTAATACTATTTAACTCAAGGGAGGACTCAACTATTCACACAGGAAATACTGTTGATGGAGATGTCACCAATGCTCATGTGCTCCAGTTTGTTTACAACAGTCCAATGGGCCGGATCCGGGGAGGGAACGCCGCGCGGCAATGTGGCCCAAGGCCAGAGACCGCGTGCTCCAAATCAGCATGCTGCTTCCCTTCCAGAAGCTGGGAAGCGGCAACAGCAAGATCCTGTGCAGGAACTCGCGTGGCTTCTGCCCTCCAGTCCATTATGCATGCTGCATCACCATCTCTGATCGTCACCCTCGTGTTCAAAAACGAAATCGCTATGAAATAAAGCACGCGCGCGCGAAACAACTCTTCAGCTGTGGAGGCACACACAGCAGCGCCACTCATCACTGATTGCTCTCCAGAGCTTAGCCGCATGCTCCAAATCAGCATGCTGCTTCCCTTCCAGAAGCTGGGAAGCGGCAACAGCAAGATCTTCCTCACTGATGGAACCTGGCTGAGCAGGTGCTGCAGGAACTCGCGGGGCTTCTGCGCTCCAGTCCATTATGCATGCTGCATCACCATCTCTGATCGTCACCCTTGTTCAAAAACGAAATCGCTATGAAATAAAGCACGCGCGCGCGAAACAACTCTTCAGCTGTGGAGGCACACACAGCAGCGCCACTCATCACTGATTGCTCTCCAGAGCTTAGCCGCATGCTCCAAATCAGCATGCTGCTTCCCTTCCAGAAGCTGGGAAGCGGCAACAGCAAGATCTTCCTCACTGATGGAACCTGGCTGACAGGTGCTGCAGGAACTCGCGGGGCTTCTGCGCTCCAGTCCATTATGCATGCTGCATCACCATCTCTGATCGTCACCCTTGTTCAAAAACGAAATCGCTATGAAATAAAGCACGCGCGCGCGAAACAACTCTTCAGCTGTGGAGGCACACACAGCAGCGCCACTCATCACTGATTGCTCTCCAGAGAAGAAGGCGCGGCTAAGCTCACCTTCAAAACACACCCGCGCGGTGCGCCACCATCATCAACTTCAGCTGCCCGGCCACTTGCTGAGGTGAACCTGTACACACTCAGGGGGGCAGCTGGTGGATGGGTCTCTGACTCTGCCAAATTCCGTTGTTCCTCTGACAAATCCTCATGGCTGCGCCAGCGCACCACTCGCCCACAGCTTTGCTTGAGGACCTCAACACTGCTTTACTCTTGCCTTTTCCTTGGAATTCTTTTCCTCTCACCTCGTCCTCCTTACTCTGAGTTGTAGCCGCCACTTGCCTTGTAGACAGACACTTCTGTCTTCGCTTCCTTATCACCACTGCATGGTGTCATGGCCTCATGCAGTGGTCGGAAGGCATCAAGTGCTGGAGGGCGCAGCAAAGGCGTCCCCGCCAACCCAATCATGGTGGGGTTGGTCGCCGTGTGCACCTGATGAAGCAACAATTTGCACTGATTGCTATTCAAGTGAATCAGCAAATTGTGCACCTCATTGGCAATGACAATTACATTGTCAAAAACGTTCTTCGCTCCAACGCCCGCTGCAGCAGCAGCAGCAGCAGCAGCAGCAGCAGCACACAGCTTGCGCAGCTGAAACGTGGCCGCCAACAAAGAACACACACCGAACACAACAACCAGAAAACAACAGCAAAAACAAGAAACACAAATGAAACAAGCCCGCGCAAACGTGCATCGCCAGTGGACTTTAAAGATGAATTATAAATTATAAATTACGAATAATAAATTTAAATAATATATATAGATTCTAGTTCTATATTAATAATAATAATTTTAAATTAGAAATTATAAATTATAAATATATATAATCATAATCAATTTTAATTAAAAATTAAAAATAATTAAATTAAATTAAATTATTATATGATATGATATGATTATTTATTATTTATATTTATTTATATTTATATTATTATTTATTAATAAGTAATAAGTAAGTAATAAGTAATAAGTAATAAGTAATAAGTAATAAATAATAAGTAATAAGAATAAAATTAAAAATTAAGAATGACATGATAAATTAAAAAAAACGATCACTCAGTGACCCAAGCACTGGAAATGCTCCTCGCCTCCCATCATGTCTTTCATGTGGTGATGGCTGCGGCTGGCGGCAACAGGGCAGCTCACATTTGCTGCTTCAAAAGCGTGACATCACCATGCGTTGGGGATTGCCAGGCATGGCCCGCCCCACGTCACAATGCCAGACTTGTGCCAGACCGGATGATTGTCATGTCCCGCTTCCATTTTGTTGCGCATGCCAATAGGCCCAAAGCCCAAGCCATGTTCTAGACCTAGACGAAAATTATCGCATCACATCTCACATCAAAGCCTGACATCTCACCACACCACATCATGCACAAAGGTCACAAAGGTCACAAAGGTTATATACGTCGGCTTCAAAATGGACAGAGTCCATGAGGGCGCCTGCTCTGGCTGCATCACAAACAAATAACGCCTGTGCTTCTTTGGCCAGCGCAGAAGATCTTCGGAAAAGTTTCCAACCAACGCTTTGGTAGGGAAGATCGGAAACTTTTTCCTACTATCCGCAAAGTGCCTGGACACCCTCTGCAGCTGCCACGCCAGCGGCCGGCATCGCCTCCTTGGTCATGTCATGGAGGCTTTTCTTTGGCTGCAAAGCTCTCAACACATCCGACAGAGTGCGAGCACGGAGCCAATACGATGCCCTCCAGGACTAAAGAGACTGAGACCGGTTGATGGGCAGGTGCGGTCAGGGAGCGCAGCGCTTAGACTTAGAACTTAGGTGAAAGTATGGCTTGTTCAGGGGAAGGAGAAGGCTTGTTGACACAGCGGGGGGGGGGTTGTTGTGGGGGGCGGGCTACCCAGGAAAGAAGGTTCTTGAGCCAAAATTATCATAATTTAAATTTAAATTTAAATTTAAATTTATTCATTTCATTTCGATATAATTTACCAGAACAGTTCAACAGTGAACAGTTTCACAGTTCAGTCTAACACGTCAAAACAAAGAGTTTCGGAGTCTATAAGTCTAAGTTTAGTTAATTAATTAGTTTAGTTTAACACTTCGTATCCCTTTCAGTGTACTTACAGTGACAATGTTTGGGGCATGTACTCACACACCAGTGATATGGCATTACATTGCATCATGAAATCTTTTCTTATGCGTCCACAGTTGGAGCTCTACAAGAAGGAGGCATGTGGTTTGTGAACATTTATGTACCAGGAGGGTAAGGATCACTATGGTTATCGCTTTGGGACTGGCGAGACCTTGGAAGAAAAGGAGCATTTTCACAATGGGCCCAAACAGTCCCAAACAGAAACCGTTAGTCATTAGTCATTTAGGAATTTAGGAGATTTGAAGTTAAATCTGACTAGTGGCTACAACTTACTCACGGGGTTTGCCACTAAGACTTGACCATTCCCCAAGGTGCTCCTTTGTCCACTGAGCATTCCAAAAATTACGATGTGCATTGAAAAAAGAGTCTGACTCTGCACATTTCTTGTTTTGATTTTCTGTTTTTGGGGAGTATTGGCTCGGCAAAGGCTTGTTGAGTATGGATAAGCAATCGATCCGCAAAACTTGCCGCTGTCCGGCCACCCGCTGTTTGAGGCCCGCTGAATACTAAATTTTGTAGAAAAGGCATCCGAATCTTTAGTCTTTACTTTACTACTTTGA
The DNA here is from genome assembly GCA_000507305.1 of Breviolum minutum Mf 1.05b.01. Classification (NCBI taxonomy): domain Eukaryota; class Dinophyceae; order Suessiales; family Symbiodiniaceae; genus Breviolum; species Breviolum minutum. The sequence continues at coordinate 172,096 of DF239374.1, forward strand.
CTCTTACGGTAGGGTTACAGTTACGGTCAGTTACAGTAATACAAAATAATAAATAAAATAAATAATATTAATAAATAATATAATATTATAATATAATAATAATAATATAATACTACTTACTACTATACTATACTATACTATACTATACTATACTATACTATACTATACTATACTATACCATCAAAATGATTGGAAACTCCTGGTCCAATCCAAAGAATCTTGTAGAACGGCTTGTGGAACCAACATGCAATTTCAATTTTGGGGAAGAAACCCAATTCAATTGATCAACAAAACAAAACAACACAAATCTCCCTCTACAAAATGGGATCGGTTTATTCAATTCGTTCTATATTCATTTCCATTCCCATTCGATCCACCAACCAAGATTTCCCTGAAACGGGATTTCCCTTGCTATTACTAACCACCATTCGGGGTGAGGTCGTGTGAGGCCGCTATAATTTGCCTACAAGTTCATGACCAACTTGACTCGACTAGATAAAACGAACCTGGTCAAACTGATTTTTGAGAGGAAGGGACGATCTACGAACACGAGTCTGCAAAATGGTATGGCTCAAACCCAACTACCCTGACTGTTAGGTGGATACAATGGTCCGTTAAGTTAATGTACCGTAACCGGACCAGACCATAGAGTTGTAGAGTCGAGAGTCTAGAGTCTATAGTAGATAAGTTCAAACTTCAAACATTCAAATTCAAAACAAAGTCGCCTGTCCGGGCCTGTCCTGTGCAATTTTGTCCAAGTTGTAAAACGCAGGACCTCCAAAGGCACGGCAAAGTCACACATCACAAAACTAAGTTTCATCGATCTCAGACTCGTTGGATCAGATCAGTTGATCACTTGATCACAAGTTTTTGATTTTTGTTCATTCAAATAAAATTCAAAATTCAAAATATATAAATCAATCATTCATCATTCATTAATTAATCATCATGAATCATGAAAATATAATGGACTTGGACTACGCTTTGCCACCAGAATTGTGGACACGGCACACTGTGACACTGTCAATCTTTTGACTTTTGAGTCATTTGAGATTAAAAACCACAGGCGACAATGGCGACAAGCCGCTAGGACTTGAACAGTGAAGTCAAAATCTAAGTCAGTCGAAGTCAACTAACTACAAGTTGAAAATAAAAAAAGTTTCCAAGGCCCGGCCAGGCCTTTTTTTGCCAACTCCTCTGCCACAGCCTGTTGAAGACTTTCCATCTCAGAATCCGTAGACAAATCAGTGCCATCACTGCCATCACCATCCGAATAGCAAGCATCTGCCTTCGTGTCCACCTCCTCAGCCCCCTCATAGCCATTATGCCAAAGCCAAAGTTTGAATTCAATGAAGCCTATGAGAACCTCTCTCTCTTCATCGCGGCCAGGCTTGAAAAAAATGGGAGGTAGCCCCTTAGCCTCCAGGAATTGGTTAAAGGCCGGTAACATCTCATGTGTTTCAGCCCAACCCAAGTTGACAGATTGCTCGGCCGCAGTCATAATGGAGAAAACCTTGTGTTCCAGCAATTTGCGATAGTTGAAGACTGCCGCGACAGACCGGGCAGCATCCTTCGAGTGTTGGGCACCTCCACCTTCCTGTGCATCACCTCCTTCCGGTTTTTTCTCCATGTCAATGGGCTGCTGCAGCTGATCTTGTTGTCCAAGTCCATCACCTCCATCGGGTACTTTCTCGATGTCCTGTGGCTGTGGCTGATCTTGTTGATCTTGTTGTGCAAGTCCATTACCTCCTTCGGGTACTTTCTCGATGTCCATGGGCTGCAGCTGATCTTGTTGTGCAAGTCCATCACCTCCTTCGGGTACTTTCTGCATGTCCTGCGGCCCATCTTGTTGTCCAAGTCCATCACCTCCTTCGGGTACTTTCTGGATGTCCTGCGGCCCATCTTGTTG
>DF239374.1:174162-195243 GCA_000507305.1 Breviolum minutum Mf 1.05b.01
CAAGTCCATCACCTCCTTCGGGTACTTTCTGCATGTCCTGCGGCCTATCTTGTTGTCCAAGTCCGTCACCTCCTTCGGGTACTTTCTGGATGTCCTGCGGCTGATCGTGTTGTTCAAGTCCAAGTCCCTTCACTTTCTGAACTTTTGCTGGATTTGGATCAGAATGTTGGGGCTCCTTTCGTTTTGCAGGCGGCACATCTTTTTCCTTGGCAGCTTCATCCTTGGTTTGCGACTTGGGCTGGCTTCTTTCTCGATGCTGAGAATCTTTGGCCTTCGGTGTCTGTTTGGCTTTGGGTTTGGCATTCTGTTTCTCTTTCGCATTGGGCTTGGCAACTTCTTTTGAGTTGGCAAAAGCCACAGCAATTGGCGACGGCGACGTGCCAAAGGAAGACTCCTTTTTCTTTCCCATGGCTGGCGGCTCCAAAAAAAAGTTGAAGTTGAAATTGAATATCGGAATCGAATTTGAATCAAATCAAGTCTTAGCCGAGTTTTTGTCTTAGTCTTTGTCCTTAGTATTGTGGTTTCTTGAATCATGAATCATGAATTTGCATCACTTGACACTGACTACTGACTTCTCATCAGTGATTTACAGTTACTGCTTTGCCGCTGCTGATCTCTCAAAACTCTCGCAAATCCAACAGAAAGAGGCGATTTGTTCATTTCAATTTCAATAATAGTGAGTTTTTGATTCACGCACCTGATTGATCATGAATGTAAAACATACCTGCCATTTCTGCATTTCTGAATCTCTGCCATTTCTGATTCTCAATTCTGAATAAACGCAACCGTGATCGTCCGCAGGCAGCACTGCATCAGCAACTTCCACAGATTGCAGTTACGTCTCAAGTCTCAAGCAATTTTGGCCCAGCTGCGTCGACGTGCGCCACAATTCACACCTGCCGCATGCCTGCAAGAACTTTCCCAATCTGAACTCAGCAAGCCTGAAGCACTGAAGCGCTCAAACACAGCGTGCCACGTGATTGAAATTGTTTGGACCTCCTGCCCCTGCGAGCAAAACTTAACTGAAAAAAACTTACGTACTTACGTACTACTTACTACTACTTTTAAAGTCTTAGAGTCTTAGAGTCCTAGAGTCTAAAGTCTAAAGTCAAGTTCTTGATTACTTACCGACGTCTACTTCGACAAGACTAAGACCACGATTCGAAGGGGCGGCGGGGAATGGGATCATTGAGCAGGGCAAAGGCCAGTCAATGGCATCAGGAAACCGCGGGGAAATCAACATGGGAGATCAACATGTCATATCTTTGAGTCATGGGAGATCAACATGGAATATGGAATCAACATCAGAACCGACAAGCACTGTGAAAATGTGAACAGTGAACTGTGTCTGTGCAAACACTGCACTGCCCCTTGCCCAGCTGCAAGTGTAGTACACTTGTCAAAAACCAGGTAAAATCAAAGCGACTGCGCCCACTTGTGAGACCCCCAACGCGGCCACTAAGTTTACACTTGGATCAGATCTGAAACAATCCGTCAAGAAAAACGAAGGCTAAGTTTCAGTTGATGATGAACTTTTTTTAGAAGTCTGTAGCTTTGATAGACTTTCAACTTTCATAAACTTTCAAACATTTTTTCCCGTTACCAAGTTACCTTTCAAATTTCAAGCATATCATATCACAAGAAGAAGAACTAGTAACTAAGAGAACTTAGTGGCAAGGGCTTGAAGCGGCGCCGGAACTTCGGTGTTGTTCTCTTTCGCCGCCTGCATTGCGTCTTTCAGCCGCGCCAGCGTCGCATCAGTAGGCCTCCTACCGCCGCTCACAGCTCTGGTGTAAGCTTTTGACCCCAAACAATGGAGTAAATTTCCAATGCACCTGAGGCAGCCACTGATCACACGACATGATCTGTGACATCTGTTACAATGATGGCAAATGGCAAGTCTAAGTCGTGATTTAGCATTGCTGTGAATTGCAGAGTTGTAAAGGAGTCGAATCTAACGGTAACGTCTAACCGTCTAACCGTCGCTAAACTCTAAACCCTATTCGGATGACTCCTCCATCATCCATCTCTTTCTATTTCTCATCTAGAATCTAGAATCTATATTAAGAAGAATCTATATTGTATTAGTATAGTTTTGTAAATTCAAAATCCACACGATCAATGACTAAATCAGGACGAGGCGCAAATAGCGCACGCAGCTTCGGTGGTTCATCTCGAAAGCCTTCGTGTCTAAGAAGTCCGTCTCTGCGATGTCCATGAAACTACAGGCCACCGAGATATCCTTTAAGCATGTGGCCATTTGAACTGTGCGCTCCGAGATCTGCTTCGTCCTGTCCATGTCGAAGTGTGTCTTCAGGAAATCCTCAGTGATCTGCTCCTGCGTAATTGTCTCCACCGCCTCTGGGACACTGACATCAACGCAAGCTTGTTGCATCCTTGAGACAAATGACTCTTTCAGGTTCGTCACCACTGCCTCAGCCTGTGCAAGCATCTTATCCTTCAGCTTGTTTGCCAGCAAAGGTAGTTGACCTGCATCGCCTTTGTAGCCACTGAAGACCTGCAAATACTCCAAGGATTTCTGCAAATCCTCCGGGTGGTCACAACTCTTCTTCACAACCAAGGCATCCTTCACGAATCCATACTTTGTCTCGGCCAGCCCTGATTCTGGGCCTTTCCATCCAATGACCAGCTTGACGATGCCAGACAAAGCCTCCAACCCACTTCGGATCTGCGGTCCTTCAGGTAGGACTGCAGAAATCAAGAGTGACTCCTCCATCTTAGCCTTGAAGGACTTGATTGCATCTTTCTCTGGCGCTGCATCCTCCTTCGCCATCAACGATAGGAACTCCATGCATGGCAAAATCAACTCCACTGATTTCCCTTTCAGCTGGGCACCAAAAAGCTCGGAGATGCTTGTGTTCAATTCATCGAGTAGACATGTCCTTAGTTGGCATTCAAACAGAGGCGATCCATGCCTGATACTGGCTGCGAACTAAACTACATAAACATAAACTAGTGAAGTGGTTCTAAGTTCTAAGTGCGTGCTGATTTTTCGGCTGACATGAAGCTGGTATAGGCTGCAACGCAACGCAATGATGTTAATGTTAATGCCTAAAGGCCTAAAGCCTTAAAGTCTTAAAGCCTTAAAGCCTTAATGCCTTAATGAAATGCAGTTAAGACTTAAGACCGTTAAGACCGTTAAGAGTTAAGAGTCTAGTACTAACACTAAGTAACTAACTACAGTACAGTACATACCTTGCCTTACCTAAATAACTAAACTTAACATTGAGTGACAACTCAGTGGCTGCCAACTTACCTCCAACGTAACGTGACGTACGAGTAAAACGTAAGGCATAAATCAAGACCACTAGATTCATCAACCAACCAAGTGGCCAACCTGATGCAATCAGAATCCAAATCTAGACCTTCACCCAAAATCTACAAGATTCGAACTGATTCTCACTCATCTCAGCCAAGTCTCAGTCTGGCTCCAATCACAGACTCTTCGGGCTGGCCGGTTGCACCCAGAGATGCCTCAAAGTTTTTGACAGTCTTCGCCAAATTGCCTGACTGCGTGTGCCACTTTCGAAGCCACCCCTGAGCTTGTTCCGCTGCCATTGCCGATCCATGGCATGCACCCACTGCTGCGATACTCAACTCCTTGATGAAGGCAGCAAACGCTTTGAACGGCTCAATGCATGGAAGCATGTTTGCAGGCAGCTGAATGAGGCAGCTCGAATCCCCGAGCAACTCAGCTGGGCAAAGTGTTTGTTTCTTCATGCATTCCGTGAGATCGGCCAAGTACACAAACAAGCCGTTGTTGATAAACTCTTTGGCAATCACCTGGCTGCCTGTGCTGACCATCTTCTGCATCTTTGCCAAATTGTCCCGCTCGGGGCCTTTGAGCGCCTTGAAGCTGGTAGAGACCAAAAAGCCGTTATGTCGCGCAATCAATTGACCATGATCCTTGGTAAATTTGTCCTTGTTCTCCAAGAGGTCAATTTCATGATCGCATAGCCCAGACTTTTCCAACCTTACAAAAATTGCTCGGCCAGGCCGGAATCAAAAGTTTATGGTTGCTGGTCAGTGTGGTCAATGTGATTTTTGATAAGAACAGAACCTCGATTTGTCAAAAGTCAGTGGTTAAATTGCTGGATGCAAAACCGAAAGGGATGTTTCCTTTGACAGGGAATTCAACCCCTGTCCTGCTAATCTTTCTGCTCTTCAACTTATAACTGACTTAACTAACCTAAACCCAAACTCAATTTTTCAAAAACAAACTCACAAATCACAAATCACAAACATCAAAAACAAGCACCAACGTCTGAACTGTTTAATTTAATTCTAATTAGCCTGTTGCTGCTCATATCCACATTAATTTCATTTCATGTAATTTCGAATTCATTTCAACAAGTACAGCCGGGGCTACGACAGTATTTGCTCTACCCTACCCACCGATCCCGTATTTTTTGAGACAAGTAGCTCTTCAAGGCTTTCGTCCACCTTGGCCAAGAGTTGAGAATTCGCTTCCCGTCGGCGAGCGTGATCAACCATGAACTCAACGAGTTTTTTCCCTTGCTGTACTGTGAACGCCTGCACCGCCCAGTGCTGGTTTGTCTCCATGCCCTCAGCAAATGCCAAGATGCGTCCTGCCAATGCGTTTGATGAATTATGACATATGATTTGACATGACATAACATATGACATAATAACTTAATAATAACAGTAACAGTAATAATAATATAATAATAATATGATTTGACTTGATTTGAATCTTTGTCTTTATCATCAAAAAACATCCAAACCAAACAGAAACGACAATGGTCCCAACAAAAGCAAATATCCTGGTGCACTTCCGAAGTTGAGAAGCGCAGCACATGCTTTGAGACTGGCCTCATGGTCTGGCCCTGTGCCTGTCAGGCCACAATTCTTGCTGAGTTGATCCAAGTATGCTCGCAAATACATGGTCGAATCAGGGGTGATCTTGTTCACATTGGTTGTCTTGATCAGCTTCTGAAGCAAGAGAGTTGCCAAGGTGGTGAAGTAGCCCGAGTTGGGAAGGTGCTTCTGCACAAGGTCGTGCGTCTCGCTGAAGAAGGACTCCCATTGTGCTACTTTGAGAACCTGCCGCAGGGAAACATCATTGATAAAAACTGCGACCGCAATGAATTCACCTTCCAAATTTCAAGTCTGAATCAAATGGAACGAAGAAAGAATCTGTTCATCTAATCTCATCACTCAGCAAAGCTATCCTCTCTAAAGAATACTTAACTTAACTAATACTTATCCTGGACTTATTCTGATACATGATACATGGATAAATTATCATAAGTGAAAACAAAATAAATTTTAAAGATAAGATAAAAGAGCACAAAAATAGCATTTATTTAAATTTGAATTTAAAATTTAATGTTACTGATTACTGTTAATCTAATTTGAATTTTCAAAATTAAATTTGAAATTATTATAAAATTTTAAAAGTATCAAAAGATGAAAAGACAATAGAATAGAATAAAATAATAAATAAATAAAAATAAATATAATATATAGTATAATAAAAAAATTCTATTTTTTGTTTTTTTCAAATTTAAGAACAGTTTAAGTCTAAGTTTAAAAATCTAAGCTGTTAAAGTTGATTAAATTAAAAGTTCAATAGTTTGATAGTTTGATGTAATGAAAAAATGCAGAAGTTGATACTGGCGATTGAGAACGCGTAACGGATAACCACGTCAAAATAGATTCCGAATAGACTGAATAGACGTCAAATGATGCCCATGAAAAAAAAATCACCTTCTGATTGACTGATTGACATTGAGATGTCACTATCAATTTTACTAATTACTGTCACTGTCGAGTCGAGTCAATTCACTCTTGGAATATCCGAAATTCGAAATCGGATGAGCGCCTTACCCAAACAAACCCATGAGATCGCGCCAGGTGGATGTTCATATGGTTTGGGAGGGCTGTACTGCTTGGGGGATTTCAGCACCCAAGCGAATAGCTGGCGGCCCAGAAAGCACGACAAATCACGTACTCGATGTTTCGAAAAACTATTGCGCAAGAGGTCTTCATCCAAACAAATGCAATCAACAATGTCAACTTCCCCTATGAGTGTCCTGGATCCTGACATTGCGATTGCAATTTTCTCGCGTTTCTGGGTCCTGAATGACCTGATTTCCCATGTCTTATGGCCTTCAACAACAAGCTGTGCAAACGGAGGTTTGATACACAAAGCAAAATTGGGAAGGCTGCCATCTGCGATGGAGCAAAATCGACTAAGCACCTAGGCGCAATCAGTTTTCTTATCTTGTTTTTAATTTTTAAGTTTCAAGTTGCAAACGTCATTTTGATATAGAAATAAACTAAACTAAGACTAAAACTTCACAACTTAACTAAACTAAACAAATTTCATTCGTTTCATCAAATTTCATCATCAAATTAAATTTGAAATTAAAATTCTAAAATTAAATTAACACCAAATCAAATCATCAAATCAAAATTAAAATTCAAATCCAGACAAAACTTCATAGAGTTTACAATTACTAATCACTGTAACTGCAAAACTGTAAACTGTACGAGTTTTGAGAGCAAAGCCCTGCCTCCAGAGCCAAAGCTTTGAGCACTCGCTGCCAAACGGCAGTGCCAGGGGCCACTTGAGGGATGTTGATCAGGGCATCGTAGAGCTGCCGGCCCTCTTGAGCTGACGATTGCAATTTCTTGCAAAAATCGTGCACGGAGTTGAGATCTGCTACATGGGCATTCAGGCCATTCCTCAAACCGTCGCTTCCCTTCCTCCTTTTGAGGCTCTTGATCTTTTCTTGCGTGTTCTTCTTCAAGTCCCCAATCGATGACACCCGCTCCTGCAGCTATGCCACTTCAGTCTTAGTCTGAAGTCTCTAAGTCTTAGAGTCAATGATAAGTTAACAGGTTAACAGTAACAGTTATAAAAGTTAACAGTTAAAAGTTAAAAGTAAGTTACAGTTATAAGTTATAAGTTATAAGAAAAGGTTCTAGTTATAGTTATAGTTAAAGTCGTCTAGTTATAGTTAGTTAAGTTAGTTATAAATTATAAATAAATAATATTTAATAAATATAGTAATTATAGTAATTATAGTAATTAGTAAATAATAATAATTTAATAATAGTTGTAATTAGTAATTAGTTAAGTTAATATTTAATTTAATATTTAATTTTAATATTATATCATAAGTTACAAGTAAGCAGTAAGTAATTATCATAATGAATCAGTGAATCACAACTGTTTTGATTTACAAAACACTTAGTACCAAACTTATCAAACGTCATCAAACAAAAGCATGGCGGGGATGGCAGTGATTTTCCTGAGAAAGTCTAGCCTCGTAATGTTGAAGAGAACTTGGACAAAAGTCAAAAGGACAGTGACAAAGATTGAAAAAACGGAAGATGTTGGGCCCACAGTCCTTGAGCCATTGGTTGAATTGACCGTCTTCGGACGCCAACGGCGCTCCCTGCATGTCCTTCGCTTCAAGGACCAGCCCTGCAAATCTATCCAAGGTCTGCTTGTCGTCCTGCGTCATGTCATCTTCATCATCCAGGATCGCCCTCTTTTCAGGATTGCTTCTCCTGCCTTCATTGGAATTCCTTGGTCTTTTATTCGCCTTCTCATCTCTCTCTTTGGGCGTGCCTAGTGCAGACAATTGTGACAATGGAGCGTCCTCCTCATCCAACATCGCGACAGAATCCGCATCATCCATAGACTCATCATCAGCAGCGGCAGCACGACGCTTCGCCCTGCTTTTGGGTTTTGCACCACCACCTGTCCTCTCGGACCTATCGGCGGTCCTGTTGTTAGTCCTGACATTGGGAGTAGTAGACGATGTTTTCGGGGGAGGACCACCACTACCAGTGCCACCAACTGAATTTCCCTTCGATGCAGCCAATCGGGCAAACAGCGAAGTAAAGCCATCCTGGTTGGCATCCATGTCGTCATCTTCGTCCTGAATTGGTCAAGTAAAGTAAAAGACGGGAACAGGAGCAGGTATCACCACCAATGCGCAGGTTAACCGGTTAGCTGGTTAACCGGTTAACCCGCTAACCGTTAACCGTTAACCGTTAACTTAACCGCTTAAACTTAAACCGTTAACCTGTCAACCTGGTAAGTTAACCTGTTTACTGTTTACTAAGTTTACTAAGTTTACAACTGTTTATGGATACATCTGACCGGAGTCACTAGTTTACAGTTTTCAGTGACTTGTCACTGCCAGGATTCAAAACCATTAAGAACTAATGAGCTGAGGAAACAACCATGTCACAAATGTCAAAATGAAGATGCAAATTTGAACTTGAACACTAAGAGAAAACCAAAGTGAAGTGAAACTGAAACAGTGAAAAGTTAAAAGATTGACTCAAGCGCTGTTCCACTTAGGATTTAGTCGTTCGGTATTGTCATTTGACTCGAGTCGACTCAGACTCTGTTTTTCTGATTTCAATTTTTGTCTTCTGCCCGCTCCTCGACAGATCCATTCTGGGTAACCTCCGTGTTCTCACCTGTGGGCTGCATTGCAGCAGGGGCAACGCTGGAGGGAAGGACAACTGGAGACGCGTCGCTCGATGCAGCTGCTGTCATCTGACGTAGGGCTTGCGCAAAGACATTGTCGTTGCCGAGGTTGATCTCCTGGTCGTTCATCTCCGTGGTCCTTGTCAAGGATTGCGAGGTCTCATCGATGTACTCGTAGATGCCCACCTGAGAGAAATGGCCCAGGCCAAAGAAATATCACATGATTCACATGATGACATGATTGATGATAGTGACTCTGATTCTGATAGTGATTTTCAGTGATAGTGATCGAAAATTTTCTCTACTTTAGGTGCCTTGTGAGCCTTGTGAAATCTCACATCAGAGCCTGAACAACTTGTACTGGATCGGGGAAACTTGCACTGATCAGTCTTTCGAACTTTCGAATGCCTAATCTCAAAATATTTAGACACATCGACATCGATATGATACGACGCAGTTCCTGAAAAAAATGAGAAATGGCGATGCCACGGTGCAACCTTCTTTGTAACAGCGAGATGAGATTGAGGAAAGGTAAAGGAAATTCACATCACACGGATCACACGGACGGCGGAAAGTCATGTTTGCGGCAAACTGTTTGCGACCAATCCCAATGTCACAGCAGTATCTAAGTTAAGCAGCTTAAGCAAAAGTAAAGCAAAGTTACGAGCTTGATGTCTTGCTGGTGTCACCAACATCGTTGGCAAATTGGCAATCAATCATCAATCTAATCAATGCTGCAATGGCAATGCTTATCTTTGGCATCGGTCCAGGTCCTGTTGTATGAAATTCCTGCTTGTCTTAAGTCTTGCTACTTGCAAGTTCGGTCACATTTGTTCTTGTGAATTGAGAATCTTGTTCCTGTTCATTCTTATTCTTCTCACTGATCACTTATCCTTATCTTGATTCGCACTGGCCCAAGCCCAATGCCCAAAATTCATGTCAAAACACAGGACCCGGACCGAGCATACTAGCATACGGTGCGCCCAAACTGAGCAGCCTCCACCCCCTCCACCCCAGGTTTCAAAATCTCTATTTGAGTCTGGGTCTGAGTCTAAATTCAAATTAGACTTGAAATTTTAGATTCGATTCTTAGCTTCAGATTAGAGTAGATTGCTAAAAATGTCGGTTAAAGAAAACCACCGAGGCGAAATGCGGAGAACGTAAAATCAAAAATCAAAGGCAAGCGGCGTCCTCTTCTCGTTGGATGTCAACTCCTTGCACCTTCTCACCTCGGAAGTTTATGGTTTTCACCTGGCCAGGTGATGGCTCACCATACTTCCTTTTGTATATATCAAGCCTCATAAAGGCTTTTTTTGGAGCCTTGACTCCAAAGCTCTCTTTTTCGTTGGCCGCAATCTGCTCGCGCAGCTGCGACCCTGCTGCCAGGCGAAGAGAAGGGTTCTCAGCTTTCATGCCCACCAACGACTGGACCTTGGAGACAAACTCGTGCGACTTAGCCGTGTCGGCATCGAGGGCCCTATCCATGGCACTGATGGATCCATATTGCCTCAACAAGTCAAGGAGACCAGCATTCCAACACCGCACACTGAAGCTTCAATCTTTCATCAAATGATATCAAATTATCAAATAATGTTATCATTTATCATCATCATTGTTATCATTATCATTGTGTTGTGTCAGCAAAGTCAACTTCACCATGACTATACATATTAATCCCACGCCACACAGCAAACTACACTGATAAGTTATCACTGATTGATAAGTCAATGTTCGAGGGATTGAAAAGTCTCTTCTTCTTGGTTTTGGTTTTGGTTTTGGTCGTGTGCCATTGACATCCCACCCACACCACCCCATCCAAGAAAAAATGCAATCCTTCTGTGAATAAAGGACACCTGACACCCCCTACTGCACTGGTAGAAACTGCATTCAATGCAAAATGAAAGCGTGTGAACATCAAACTGTCGAAAAGGAATACAAATACAAGCGACTGATGGGATGCCATCTTCATGGAACCAAATTTCCGTTGAATTGAAAGGCTGCATCTTTTATAGACATCCCCTAACAGCCCTAGCCCTAACACATGAAAACAAAAAGGTGGAGGGCTGCTAATGGTCATGGAGCATCAGAACTATAAATTTCAAATGTTGTCAAAAGAGTCAAATGAATCAAATGAGACAAAGTTGTGTCTTTCTTCCGCAAATAAAGGCGGTTGCTCATGTGTTTGATCAAGGCCTAGAAAAATGAATTTCCAGCCAAGTCTCAGCACATAGCCACAGGTCTCTGCAACCTGCACAAAGGATGATTGATTCAAACAAACAAACAGAAAGCCCTTCTAGAACAATCACAGAAAAGAAGTCTCAGTCTCAGTCTGATCATCTAAAAACACGGTCACGGAACCATCTAACTGCGTAGCCTCAAAGCTGCTTAAAGGCTTAACTGAAAATAAATAAATAAAAATCGAATCAAATGATTAAAATTAAAATAGTAAGTTAGTAGTGTAATCAATCAAATACTAATAATTGCTAAGTACTAATTTGATTGATTAAAAATTTAATTCAAATCTGAATTCAATTCAATGCAATTATGTTTCTTTCAGTGACAGAACAATACTGGAAGTAGTAGTAGTAGTTGTAATAGTAGTAGTAGTAGTAGTAGTAGCAGTAGTAATAATTATAGTAGGAGTAGGAGTAGTAAGTAGCCAAATAATCAAAGAATAAAAGAATTGAATCTAATTAAATCAAAATTAAAATTAAAATTAAAAAAAATCGTATCAGTCAAATCATATCAGTCAAATCGTTGAAAAATAACGTAGTAGTGGTAGTGGTAGTAGTCAGTAGTCAGGAGTTTTTGTCAGTAATACTCAGGACTCAGTACTAGAATACTAGAACCATCTAGATCCAAAGGACTCCAAAAAGCTCAACAACACATTTGCAAATACTCTAGCAGTAGCTGGATGATAATTTCAATAGTACTAGTGCTAGTGCAAGTATTAAAATAATCACAAGTTACAAATCAAACAACAAAAAACTGAAACAAAATATGTGGAATTAGCCTCAAATGTTCACCTGCCCACCCACAAGCCCACCTAACCACAAGCAAGTCTTAAAGCCGCTCTGCATGTGGCCCCCTAAAGTGAATTGCGACAGCCCATGTTTCAACGTTTAGGGTTTAGGGTTTAGGGTTTAGGATTATTTTTCAATTTTCAATTAATTAAACTATTTATCTAAATTTAAATTAAATTTAAATAAATAGAAATAATACTCTGACTCTGACTCAAATAAATATTCATGTTGTAGATTTTCAACAAAAAAGATCGGTCGCTAAAGTGTCGAGATTGAACGCTAAAAAGAGGACATAGTTTGGAAGTTTGAAGTTTGAATATTGAAGGTTGTCAAATCGTTTGCTAACCTCAAGATCGGCTGCTAATTGGTCGAGATCGGTCGCTAGAGCGTCAAGATCGGTCACTAAAAAAGGGTACAACGTTTGGGTGCATGTTTCAGATCGGTCGCTAAAGTACAATATCGGTCGCTAAATGGTCGATATCGGTCGCTAAAGCGTCAAGATCGGTCACTAAAAAGGGTACAACGTTTGGGTGCATGTTTCAGATAAACTACAATATCGGTCGCTAAATGGTCGATATCGGTCGTCTAAAGCGTCAAGACTACGGTACACTAAAAAGGGTCAACGTTTGGGTGCTAGTCGTTACAGTATACGGTTAGTACTAAACTACGNTACATACATTAGGGGCGTACATATGGTACATGGGTACGGTACATGGGTACATTGGTACGGTACATGGGTACATAACATAGGTACGATTCGATGTAATGATGTTACCGTAACCAATGTAATCTCATTCATCAATCAATACGTCAATAGCCAATGGTTTGATTAATTGATAAGTTGTCAGTTAAGTTAAAGATAAATTAAAACTAAACAGTGTCAGTTAAACAAACAGTTAAACAGAACAGTTACCAGTTAAACAGTTAAACTCCAATAGAAATTGAATTAGGAAATGGCAAATAAATAGTAGTCATTGACTCTAGTCATGAGTCATGAGTCATAGTTGTAAGTAGTAAGTAGTAGTAGAAAGTAGTCGTAATTTCGTAAAAATAAAGAGTACTTAGCAATCAATATAATAATCCTGACTGACATGACATAGATTCGATTAGATGATCAGATTATGATTAATTAAATCAATTAAAATTAAATTAAATTAAATTCAATCTGTCTCATTGTTCATTTATTTGAAAAACTAAAAACCGATAGTAAAGTGGGCAAGGGCAAGGGTATTATTAGACTATTAGAAATAGAAACATGAGAATTAATTAGAACAAGAAAAAATGATCTGATAATGAGAATGACTCTTGACTCTTGACTGCAAATCATTTTGAATGATTCAAATTCAGAGTCAGATTCAAAACTAAGAAAAGATTCTCCGGTCCAAAAAATGCTTCATCAGTCATCATAATCTATCAATGAAAAGTCACAGTTTCAGTGGCAGCATGTTACAGCAGTTCAAATTCAAGCAACAGTGATTTAACGAAACTGTAAACTGTACAGTGCGATCAGAAAGGAAATGTGCTGCATGAGCATGTGCTAAAATGATCAACCAGTCAACCAGGCCTTTCTGCACAAAAGGCAGTGGTTGCCCACGGGGCGTTGCAAAGACCCCGCTTCCCATGCCGTAACCAAGGACCAAGAGCGTTCTGGCGCTTTGCTCTGATCGTACCTTGACCGTGAGGTACTCCAAATCCTCATGTTTTGCAGACTTGGTCCAAATGTCAAGTCAGAGTCACAGTCGAGCCATGAGTGATAATTTCATGATTCAAATCAGTGATGAGCAGCCCATAATCATTGCAAATCAAATGGCAAAGATAGATACCGTGAAGTGATACCGCCGATACTGCTGTGATTTTTGAACTGAACTTTTTGAACTGATCTGACTGAAGTTTTACTAAATGTCAAGCTAGACACCCGCATCTGCGACATTTGCGCGGTTGGTAGCTATCCGGCAATTCCACACCATGAGGCGGCTCTGGTGCTGAAGCTGCACCACCACCTGTAGATTTCCCTGACACAGACGCTGGCATTGCGTCGGGCGTCAGCGGCGGTTCAACAGGTTCGTCCGTCACGAACCCTCACACACATGTATAGCCCTTGAAAATGAAATTGCGCGTCGGCGGAAAATTACAATAGTCAAGTCAAGCCTGGTCAAAAGATTCACTTCCTTTGCTCTGGTTCTGACTAAGAACTAAACTGAACTGAACCAATTGAAATCACCAACTCGATGTCTACGGTCACCAATTTCTGCAGAATTCGAGAGGATAAATCAGAAGAAACGTCGCTCCTGCCGCTCCTGCATGTTTTGCATTTCATTTGATTCGATCAGTTTTTAATAATGTCTCAGTCTGACTGTCTCATAAATCCTATCGCCCGGCTTCATGCCAGGATAACCCCGCAGGAATTGAGCTCAGCTACAAATCAAAACACACACCAGCACGGCTTCAATTGGCCGGGCATGGGGCATGCGTACCCCGCCCCTATTTATGTCACATTCAAGTAGGCTTTCCACCTGGGTCAATGGTTGTCAGAAAACAAAAGATTGAGTCGAGGACAACGATGACTCTGCACATGTTGCCGCTAAGTAGCGTTAATTTGTGAGCGCCTCCAGTGTTGTCCTTAATGCTGTACCCTGCTTCCAACCATTGCAGCATGCGGGGCTCCCCGTTGCCTTCAACCTTTTTGGCCGAAACCAAAACCTTGCAGTTTTTGTGTTGACCTCATGTGAGCCCGTGAGCCCATGAAATGCAGCATTAAGGGGCTGCAGTGTGACACGTTGCAAAAGCAAGAACTGCGTGGACAATGGACGTCGAATAAATAAATGCTTCCATGCGGCAACATTTGATAGACACACAATGGCCTGGTTCTCCAACTCGCATTTCTGTGATCCTGCCTCAACTGCAGCCCATCAAAAAAGTTGAGTCATTGGTCATAATTTTCCAATACTATTGTATTAGTATAATATAATATATATAAAATATAAAATATAAAGAATTAATTATGATTATGATCTATATACTACTATATACTACTATATTCTAAATACTAAATACTATATACTACTATATACTATAAACTTAAACTATAAACTACTATATACTATAAACTAAACTATAAACTATAAACTATAAACTATTTACCATATACTATATATTATATATATATTTTAATAATATATACCATACTATATGCTATAAATATAAACTATATACTAACTTACTAAACTACTTTACTAAACTATATATTCAATATATTATATCTAACAGGTAACAGTGGCGGTGTAAATGTAAAATGTAACTGTAGCTGGAAATTTGAAATGACAAAATCATACCCTGGTCTGGTCTAAGACCCGGGCCGAGGTGGACAGCAAAGCGTTTTCCATCTTTGGGAAGAAAAACATTTCCCTTGTCATCTTTCCAAGGTTTCGATGATTCATTCTCAGGAGCTACTGTGGCATCCTTGCCATCAGTGGCTGCAGCTGCAGCAGAAGCGGAGGATCCGGATGAAGCCTGAGGCTCTTTAGGCAATTCCTCCTCCCATGCTTCCTTCCAAGCCGTCTCTATCTGGTCATGCATCTGGCCAGACACGCCGGGTTCTTCGGGATCCTCCTCTTCCTCCACTTCCTCCACTTCATCGAGCAATGCTGGCAAATCGGGTTTTGGCTTCGCTTTTGCTTTGCTCCCTTTCCTGTTCTGTTTGAAGGAGTGCTTCGCAACATCTTTTGAAGATGCTTTTGTTTTCGCTTTTGCTTTGGGTTTGGAGGTTGCGGCATTCAAGGCATGGCGAAGCATGTCGGCGCGCTGTTTCAATTGCTTCTGCTCTTCCTCCTCCTCTGAGTCGAGCGCAACAACCTCGCCAGACTGCATTGATTTGTTCGCTGCTTCTTCCAATGTCTCGACACTCAAAACCTCAATTTTCCCAAATCTTCGTCCAGTGTATGTGAGAACCTGGAACGAAAAGTCTTTCGGATCACACTTCGCAGATATGTCTCTCAGCATAGTGTGCATTGTGACCACGTCTGGAAGCCCATCTTGCCTTGGCACCATGGAGGCGACACAAGGGTTTTCGGATTCAATTGTCAATGTCACCATGGTGCAGTCGTAGGGCCGATACTGCACCTTCGCAAGCAGCAAAATTGTGTCCCCCACATGCAGCGGAATCATATTGCGTGGGCGTAAAGCCACCAATGGATGTTGTGGGACATAGCCTTGCTTCTTGCGCACGGCTCTTGAAATGCGAAGAACGGCTTTGATGCAGTCATTCCAAACAGGATAGTGAGGCAGTCCACGGACAGTTTCACAACAGGCACCGTCAGGGCAAACTTCTTCCTCACATTTTGCGGTGTCTTCAGCAGAATCACAGTGGTCGACCTCCTCGATCTCTGCAACGTTTCCATGCTCGTTCGCAAAATCACGTGCGCTTTGGGACATCCATCCAGGCACTTTGCTTCGTTCTTCATCTAAAATTGCTTCGCTGATTGCATAATATTTGTCACTGAAATCAGAAACAAAGTCACATTTGAGTGGCTGGTGGGGCGCCAGCGCGCGGTCCATGTTCTCTGTCTCGTCAAGAAGGAGGGCCGACGATGAACGATGTAGGGCATTCTGAGTTTTGGCCTTCTGTCTCTGCTCCTGAGAAGCATGCAACAGTCTCAGGATGACTTGACTTTGGCTCTGACTTGACAACTGGAAGCTCACTGCAACTCAATTCACAAGTCACAATTGTCACTGACAGATCTGACTGAAATGATATGAAATAAGAACGTTGTTCAAAACTGTCCGCAAGTGCTAGTTAAAGCCAAGTCGCTATACTAATATGAATATGTAATATGAATATGACTATGACTCTATGACTCTATACCACTTCGCTTCTGCGTGGGCTTTCGCACTGCTTTCGCGAACGCAATTTGGGTTATTAGAAAAAATTGGCAGAAGTTGTGGAAGTTTGGCAAAAGCTACAGGCCTAGTAAACAAATAATTTGAAATTTCAACAGTTGTGAAGAATTTAAAAAAGGGTGGGTCTACAAGCGGACCGTGGTGGTCCGAACGTCTGGAACGGCAGCTTTCGCAAAATGTCTGTTCTGCACATCTGGAACGGAATGAATTGAATCATGACAATCTGTTTCTGATTCTGAAGGCTTGTCTTTGCTAAGTAGGGGTCCAGAACCCATCTGAGGGTTCAGCCCATATCATAAAAAATAATCATGTACTATTTAACTATGATTTTCTTTAATTTAATTTAATAATTTAACTTAATATTAATTCAATTAATTATAATTTAATTAATTTAATTTGTTTTAACATTTGTATGAATTAATTGAATTGAATTGAATTATGAATTAATAATATTACATGATCACTCCAATCACTTCCTACTCATGTCCTGCCATCACTTCAGCAGAGACAGCCATCACTTCAGTCAGAAGAACTTTAGCTGCTAAAGACAGACTAAGCGTTGCTCAGGGCCGGTGGCCCTAAGCGATGCGTGCTGTTGGATAGCGGTGCGTGGTTGACTATCCAAGCGCACGCATTGCTAGCCAAAGCTGGGCGTTGCTTAGGGCCGGTGGGCTTAAGCGGCGCGGCTCAAAAGCTCGTTTTCAGAGCTTAGGGCCGGTGGGCTAAAGCGGCGCTCTTCAAAAGATACAATTTTTCAATTTTCAATTTTCAGAACTTTTTGATGACGATCTTGAAAGACCGCCATCACTTCAGCAGAACTTTGGGCAGTCTTTGGTGACAGTCTTTAGAATTTAAAGTTTAAAGTTTAAAGTTTAAAAGTTTAAAGTTTAAAGACAGCCATCACTTCAGCAGAACTTTGGGCAGTTTTTGATGACAGTCTTTAAACTTTAAACTTTAAACTTTAAACACTTTAAAACTTTTAAAACTTTAAACTTTAAACTTTAAACTTTTTTAAACTTTAAAGTTTGGAGTTTAAAGTTTTAAATTTTAAAATTTTAAACTTTTTATTTTGAAAACTTTAAATTTAAAACTATTTTAAAATTTAAAACTTTAAACTTTAAACTTAAACTTGATACTTTAAACTTAAACTTTCAGCTTTAAACTTTAAGTCTGTTTTAAGTTTTATGTTTTTTAAAGAATTTGAAAATGAAAGAAATTAAAGACTTAAAGACTCTAGACTCTAGACAAAGTTTTGAATCAAGGCTTTCAAAAACATTCAAAAACTGTGACCTGAAATCCTTCCATGTGAATTAGACGTCCCCTTTCAGGGGACCCCCCAAGTTCACCTGGGGATTCCCCACATGAACTTTGGGGGTCCCCTTTTTCCCAAAATACTTCGAAATAATGAGCTCTTAATTGCAAAGTATTATTTTTCAATGATTTTCTAGGTTTGTGGGACCCCCAAAGTTCATGTGGGGAATCCCCAGGTGAACTTTGGGGGTCCCCTTAAACGGGACCCCAAATTCACATATGACCCAACTTACCATATGTTCAGAGTTGGCCTTGTTACCAAAAGGTCTAATCTAATCCTTGAACCCTGGCGGGGCGTAAGCGTCACGAGGTTTACTGGAGCGCCAAATGGCCCTTCAGTGATGCTCGCGCAGCCTTCCTGGTGCTTCGACCCGCGGGGCTTAAGCGCCACTTTTTTCTGATTTCTGAGATTTCTGCTCTTTTTCCTTTGTGTCTTCTCTTCAAGGGGCCGCGCAAAGGCCTGCTTCACAGGCAGCTCTAAATCTTGGTGACGGGGACGGGATCCAAATTGTTAGTTCCAACCGAGCTTGTGCCAAGAGATACAAGCTAGCTGCAGCAAGCAGCTAACTAGACAGCATGCTCGTGAAGACCACAGTCTAGCCATAAGGGAAGGGATGGCGCAGGATCCAACACGTTCATTCCAAAAATAAAACGATGGGTCTGGATCGTGAGGTCTGGATGGCCTGTGGGTTTTGTGAGTTGATCCTAATTAGACGCAGGGCGCGAAAGCTGTGCGAAAGCTCCGCGAAAGCCATAATTTTCAATGTTCAAGACATCAGAAATCATTGTCATGCAGTCATGCAATTGAAGTTTCTGCCTGCACAAAAGGCACCGCGCCTCCTTGAACTCCCTGCCACTCAGTGCCCATTCCTGAGATGCCTCCCTCCACGTGCGCATACGTGCACTCATTGCAGACTCCCCTGGATATACTGCCTGGAAGTGAAGGCAACATCAAAGTAGCTCATAGCTCCGAATCTTCGGACAAAGCGTTTCAATTTCCAGAAAATACAACTGAACACTGCGAATCAAATCTTAGCAAAAATCTTTTGTGACTCTCTATATACGATTCTCGAAAGCAATCGTTGGGCAAACGCGAAAAATTAATTTGTTCATTTTATCCAAGCTACCATCTGAGACAATCGATCTTTGAGGAATAAAGTCCAGCCGTTGTTCAACCCTATTCGGAGTTTGCTTTCAGGATCCGGCACACCGCCGTTCTGATTTTGAGCGCATAAGGTCTCTGCTGCCAGTCGGGCCCGCTGATGTTCCTTCTGAAGCTCTGTCAGAATGAACTTGCCAACCTTAATCTCTGTGATAATTGACAGTTGCCAGTTACAGTGACACTTGCGCTGTGCCGTCCAGACCCTCCACAAACACTTCTAACCTCTAACTTATACATATCATAACTTGTACTAATTCTAATAAATAAAAAACACGTAAGTGAAGTGACAGTTGGTGATTGGTCAGTGATGTTCTTGGCTGAGGTTTCCACCATAGCAGGAATACCTTGACCACGTCCACGAGTCACCCTCAAGGGAGATTCAAGTTCTTTCAGGCTTGCAGTCACCCACTGTCAGTATTGAATTCATTCGATTTGAAATTTAGATTCAGGAATTCAGGCTGATTCGAGGAATTGAGGCAAGAGCTGACGCTGGCTAGCAGCTCTTGCGAAGTTGCATTCTATCTGAGCATTTATCAGCTTTCTCATCATCAGAAGTCGCACCTTGCCAAAGAAAAGAATGTCCACACTCAGGATCACACATGGAAATGGGAATGTCGGAATGTCCATACCTGAGGCCCCAGCCACGTGAGAGAGAGGGCCACCTGGAAGCAACGCTTCAGCAGGGAGTTGTTGCTCCTGCTTGGGAAAAAAGATTCAAAAATTCAAAACGCCAACATTCCTGCGGCCTGCAAAGTCGGCAAACCATGACACTGCACACTTCACCGACATCGCTGACATCACTTCATACTTCATTCTTTTACTGACTCATTGATATTGAACTCTTCAAACCCATCTCCTTCATGTAATTGCGAAGGCGATGCCCAACACCTTGATCCAAACAGCAGTCCCTCGCCGTCAGGAAGTCATTGGCCAAAGCCACCTTTGACTCCCAGCTGAAGTCCTCTTCGTTTTCAAGCAGCTTCCCAAGCTTGTATGGCCATACCTATCAAATGCAATCATTGCACTGCAGTGCTGCATAACTGAAACGAACATCTAAGCCGTCTAAGCCCACGCCTTGCCTGGAAAGGGTGGAACAATCTCACCCACACATGCCCAACCGATGAATAAAGGACAAATGTAGCCATGTGGAAATGATCTTCTTCAAGTCCTGGTTTCAAAAAGTCAAGACTGTGTCAATACGCCAATGTTACTAATGCACAGAGCCAAAAACTAAGTGATTCAGGACATCGTCAATGGCACAAGACTCCTCTGAAGCAAACTGGCGTGGGCCCGTTGGCCAGGGTCATATAGTCCTTGATGCACTTCGCTGCAATCGACCTGGAACTAATGACTTGACTTGACGTTAATTAATTACTTTATAGTTCACAGCACTACAATTTACAATACAATGCGATAAGTTTAAATCTTGAAGAAAGTGACAACTGAAAACAACAATTCCAATTCAGACTGTTCAGAGTTCAAATGCTCTCCAAAAGTAGAGGGCCTACTTGGAGACGTCATCTGGACAGCAGGAAGCTCACGAGCAGGCTGCGATGAGTCTTTCCAAGTGTTCGGCTTCATCTCTCGAAGGAGCTGAAACCTGACTTGGCAAAAGTTATTGCAAAAAAATGCAATTGCAAAAGTTATTGCAAAAGTTTATTTAGTCTCTATAGATTAAAAAAAGAATATAGTCTAGTAGAGTCTAGAGTCTAGAGTTTAGAGTCTATAGAAGTATATAGTAGTCTATAGTCTACAGTAAAACTGAAAGTATAAGTAAGTCTCTACAAGTTTACAATTTACGAGTCTTCAAATATAGTATCAGTATCCGTATAAGGTATAAGTAAGTAAAAGTAAAGTACTAAATTACTAAATTACTAAATATTAAAATCAGTAAAACAGTAGTATATAGCAAATAGTAGTATATATACAGTATATAGTAAATAGTATATACTATATACAGTAAATAGTAGTAAATAGTATATAATAAAGTATATAGTATATAGTATATAGTATATAGTATATAGTATATAGTATATAAAGTAAAGTTAGTAAAGTAGTAAGTAGTAAATAGTAAATACTATTTAGTTAGTATATATTATATAGTATAAGTATATAGAGTAAATAGTATATATTTATAGTGTATAGTATATAGTAAATAGAATATAGTATATAGTATATAGTATATAGTATAT
>DF239374.1:195809-218954 GCA_000507305.1 Breviolum minutum Mf 1.05b.01
AACTACTAACTACAAGTAAAGTATAGTAGTAGAGTAGTATAGTAGCGTAGGAAAGTAAAGTAAGTACAGTTAAGTGATGTGATGTATGGATGCACGCGATCTTAGAATTTCAAGATTCAAGATCAACTCAATCAAGAATGAACAATCGATAATCAATCAACTTACGAAACAATACGCGACGTAATAATACGTCTGAGTCTCGGGCATAAGTCTCTCAAGCGGAGAAAGCAGAAGGGAACTGATTATAAGAATTGGGCCGGTGTCACGTCTATCCATCCAGGCTGTCACCCGTTTGGCTCTGATTCGCTGGACCCGTTTGTAGGCGTCACCCAGGTGATCGTCGAACGTAAGCATGGGAATCATTTGTTGCTTTGATTCAGCTGAGTCGTCGGCACCTTCGCCATTTTCTGAGGGCACCTGCAATCAGCCAATATTAAAGTTTGCCATCATTCTGAATTGGATTGAATCTAATCATCAGTTTGATTCGATGATCAATGATAATGAAACTATCAGGCAATCAAGCCAGGCATTGCATCAACAAAACGGCCTGGACCTGGTTGAACACAAGCTTCCTCAGAAAAGTGGATCATGTGACCGGACCATATCACTATTACTGACTAAGACTAAGACTAAGACTAAGACTAAGACTAAGACTACTATTTATTTACATCGACATCTATTTACTATCACCATTGACCATAGTAAGTAAGTATTACTCCCGAGTCTCAAACCAGGCTTGTCCAAGCAAGTTGTGCAATGAAAAGCCGAGCCTGAGTACGTCGGGGCTCAAAAAGCGCATTGACGAAGTGTCAGGACAGGACCTGCCCAATCCATCACTGTAACCTGCACTGTAAGGTTAAAAAAAGTCTAGCGTCTAGAGTCTAGACTCTAAAAATTAAGTCTGTAGGTTTAAGGCCATGACATGTAAAATCGGGCGTTTTCACCACAGGACAGCCATCGCGATATGTTAGGGATTGAAGGCCGCTTGCATAGCCTGAAATGGAAGAACAACGGGACATATGACAACAGTCACAAAAGAAGAAAGGATGATCCAGGATCCTGGATTGGCTCCGAAGGATCAAGAGGCAAGCTCTTGAAAGATGGTACAAGTCACACCTGCTGCAGTCTGAGATCTTTGCGCAAAGTCAAGGAAGGCCGCGAAGAACTTATGGCCTAGCAGCTGCAGTGTCCGGTCCGAGTTTCTTCATTCATAAATCATAAAAATAAAAGATAAATTTTGCAATGGTTCATGATTCATGATTCAATTCTGATAATTGAAAACCATAATAATGAGTGCCTGACTACTCTCTTGTTGATTGGCACAGCACCCCAGTTTGCAATGGTGAACTGGCACAGGGCTTTGCCAATCCTGGGATTGCCATGCAATGATTGCAATGGACATATGACATATGACATATCTGTGTCACGTGTCCAAGAAAGGAGACAGTGAGAATTGAAACGTCTGATCTGCAAGTCTGATCTGCAAGTCAAGCACATGAACCGGGAAATGCCCGAGTTTACATCGGTATATCCGGTATATGTTATAAGGCTATATACTATACTATAGGCTATAAGGCTAGCTATAAGGCTATAAGGCATACGGTCATATTAAATTCAAGGTCGAGTCGAGGCACTCCATTTGCCATCATCAAAAGCATTTCTCCTGCATGAATCCTTCCCTTGCGGGTTTCATGATCTTCCACCTCATTCTCGTCAAAAGGATGCGGACCTTGCCAACATGACACATGGCTAAAATCTGCACTGCACAGCACAAGCTGCACATGACACAAGGCTTCTCAGGACCTGGCTTCTGCGATACGCTTCGTTCATGATGCTTTTCGCATACATCAGGTTCTCACGCTTCGGCCTTGAAGGTCACTGTCACTGTCACTGTGAAGGAAGTGTCAATACACACTGCCTGAAACTGTCTGAGTCTAATCTTTTGAGGCTAGTGCGGATCGTACTTGATCTGAAGTTTGGAGACCAAGCACCATCTCACTTTCATAATGAGCTCGAGAAACAAGGAGCCCTGGGACAATATCGAAGAGCAATTGAACCTCAAACAAGTCATGCTCTGGAGGCCAAGAAAATGCCGCAACCAGCAAGAATCTCAGGCTCTAGCATGTCTGGCAAGCACCCTAGTGTCTTCCATGCGACTTCTGAGCAGAGATTGGCTTGGTGCCTTGGAATTGTGTTTATGAATCATGAAATTATGATTCTGAATTCTGATGATTATGATTATGATGTACCAGTCCCAAGAAAGTGGAGCCAACTCAAGAAAACGCAACCGCAAACTGGGACGCAAACATAAGGCAGCGCTGAGAAGTTACCAGGCATCTGGCCGGCGCCAAGGAGCGAAGCATAGAAATCATGAGCAGATTTGCAGCTGCGCTATCGCACACCAGGCAAAGTACAAGCAAGCCACAATGCTCCACCAGACCTTGCGAGTTTGCTTATTATCAAGCAAAAAAAACCTAGACTATCGTCATGTTCTGTATTCAGTTTTGAATTTTCAAATCAAATCAAATGTCCATGCAAAACGGAAATGGCGAGCAATGACAACTGAGGCAACGTCTGAACGGAGGCACCATTTGCTTTGACACAATTCCAGACCAAAGCGCTTTTGCTGTTTGCCGCAGCAACACAGCAGGAGCATTGATGATCTAAGCATCACTGATGCTTGGTGGTGGCACTCAATGATAGATGATTCAAATTAAGACTTGACTTTACTGAGAACTTTAACTTTGACTTCTACCTGAGCAAACTGACCTCACGTCTCATGTGACATCCGCTTTCATAAATAAGAAACGGACAAATCTGGAGAGGATGTCATCGTCCTGAACCACAAAGCAGGTCGTTCTCGAAACCTTGCAGTGATTTCAACAACAGCTCAACAAAACATGTACTGTCGATGCTGTCGTATTACATTACTCTGTTACTATCATCAGTTAACAGTTAACAGTTAACAGTTGACAGTCAACAGTTAACAAACAGTTGACTCATCCGAATCAATCATCATGCAACAGCAGGTGTTACGGGAACAGTATGTAGTACTGTAACTGTAGCAGTGTCAGTGACAGATGTAACATGTAACAAAAAAATGCCAAACCGAACCCTCAGTCGACGACAGAATGCTTGCTACAATCCAATGAGCCAACAAGGCACCAAAACACTCAGTGTAGTCAAGTGGTCGGTCGACCATCTCTGCTTCAAACGCAATCGCTGCCCAGTCTCATCAAACTCAATGTGCAACCCCAGTGCCAAGTTCTGAGTGCACCTCTGCAGCATCTGAATGCAAACCTCCTTCTGCTTGTCCAGGTACAGTTTACACAATGCATGGCGTGCCTATGCGACGACAGAAGGTTCAACAGGGCTGCACTGCACAGCTGCACATGGACTTTATTATTTTACTGTACTAATACTAAGTAATTGAATCATCATCATTGAATCGAATCATTGAATTGAATCATTATTGATGAATTTTGTAGATTCAGATTGATTCAGGCTTGTGTGGATGTTGAACTTGACCTCTGTTGACAAGTTCAATTGAAATTGTTGCCTGCCCTGCCTGCCTGTGAAATTGTTGAAGTACTGGTGCCCAACCAGAACGCCAAGCTGTTCAAGCTGAACCTGGAGAATCACCGCCATTTGACGTGCAATATGAACAATATAACTAGTAACTAGACTTAACTTTAACTAAACTTTAACAGACCATGGCATCACAGTCACAACGGCATGACCTGATACAACCCAACCATTGTGTCCGTGATTGTATCCAACGGCGTGTGCTAGTGATTTGATGTTTTCAGACGCCTTGGCCTTGACAGTAAAAAAAGGCGTCACGAGTAGCGTATTGCAGACTGCCGGGACCCGGAGGCCCAGACCTCATTTCTGACAGTTAAGAGTTAAGGGGGCGAAGACGTTAGCCGGGGCCCAGAGACCCGGAGTACTTAATCAGTCATCAATCAATCCCCACCCTAAATCATTACTGTCGGGGCCCAGGGGCCCGTATGAATAAATCTAATTAATTAATAATTAATAAATTAATTAATTAATTAATAATTATAATTAATGAATTTAATTTAATTTCATTAAATTGAACTACGTTACTAAACTAATTAATGGTAAGTTAAAAGTTAAAATTTAAAATTTAAGAATCTTTAATCTTAAGAATAAATGACTAACAGTAGACCAAAAAACTAGTCTAGAGTCTAGAGTCTAAAGTCTAAAAAAGTCGGAGCCCGGGGGCCCGGAATATTTAAAAGTTTAGCAGTTTAGCAGCTTAGCTGTAAAAATAAACTAAATTCAAATTTAAAGTTAAATAAAATAAGTAAGTAAGTTAAGTTAAGTAAGTAAGTCAGTTGAACAAATCTGAAGTTGTGGCCCGGAGGCCAGGAGTACCAAAATCAAACAAACTGTTACTGTACTGTTACTGTTAAGCTAAGTTACTGTGAAGTTAAATCATAAGTTACAGTTACAGTTAACTAAGTAACTAACAGTTAACAGTTACAGTTAAGTCAGGTTAAGAAACAGTAACAGTAAAAAAGGTCAAAAAAAGTTAAATAACTTTGGCTCTGACTCTGACTTTAACTGTAACTGTAACTGCTAACTAAACAAAGACTGAACTAATAGCAAATTATAATTAAATTAAATTAAATTAAAAACTAGTAACTAGTAACTCACCAGAAAAAAGAGTAGTGGCCCGTCGGCCTGTGGCAGCTTTCTTCTGTCAACCTTCATGAGCTCTTTGAGGTGGCCAATCTAAACAATGTCAAAGTCAAAGTCAATGTCAAGTCACACATCAAGTGAATCGACATGGTACCTGGATGTACCTGGTTCATGCTGTT
The DNA here is from genome assembly GCA_000507305.1 of Breviolum minutum Mf 1.05b.01. Taxonomy (NCBI): domain Eukaryota; class Dinophyceae; order Suessiales; family Symbiodiniaceae; genus Breviolum; species Breviolum minutum. Next base: position 200,657 of record DF239374.1, read on the forward strand.
TGATGCTGGTTACTAATTGGCACTGTACGGTACTGTACGCTAGTTTCAACGGTTAGCAACTCACTGAAGATTGATGAACGGAACGAAGAAGTGGGGGTGTTCACCAAGATGCGCTGGATTAGGCCCCCCTGTTCACCAAGATGCATCGTTGGAGACTTTCGGGCTAATTTGGCAAGTTGTGGCTTGCCATTCCGGATTCGAACCAAGCCATCCGTCGAACGTCCCAAACTCGGTTGTCATGAGCACAAAATAGCACAAAGATAAGGACGTCTGGACTCTAGACTCTGGACTTGTGCTTAAGCCGAAGCCGCTGAGTCAAAACTTCTCGATTCTCTGTAATTAAACTTACTTACTTACTTACTAATATTTATTTAATAAATTTATTAATTATTAATTATTGATCATTGATTCATTCATTGATTGCCGTTTTCTTTCAACGTTCAACGCGTTCAAGATTCGACATGCATCTTGCCGCAAATGGGAGCCCCGACGCCACACGCAGGATTGTTGCAGAAGTCAGCTCTTGATATTTGCCTCCCAAACGTTCGAAAGCTTTAAAGTCTGAAGTCAAAACTCAAAACTGAAACTGTCTGTCAGCCGCACCATGCCATGGTATACATACAGGTTACGATCCGTCTTCCGTCGTTTCCTACTAAATGAAACGCCAAGTACCAAGTACTATTCCGAAAAACCAACCACAAAAATAGTTTGGAACAGGGAAGGTGGACCACCAGCTTCTAAGAATGTATGGCGAATGGGGAACATCTTACCGAATCTTACCTGCAGAGGCTACCATGGGAAAAAAAGCAAATTCAAATTCCTCAATACCGCCAAATTGGGGACCGAAGCCCACGTCTGCACGGTTCATTTTTCCATGTCATGTGGTCTTCAATCTGGCAAAATCGCCTTGGGAAAGAAGCAGGCCCTACACGTCAACCCTTCAGTCTCAGTAAAACCAATAATCGTCCACGTCAGAGTCCATCTCTGTGGTTGACCCTGCAGAGCTGACGCTGACGATGTCCCCCTCGGCGTCAGACATGGACATGGTCTCGTTTGTCAGGTACTCAAGTTGTATCTTCTCCACCTCTTGAGAACAAACATCGGTTGCCAATTGCAACTTGTCTTCGCATGGACTTTCCAAATACACGTGAGATTGTCCATCATCCCATCGCAATTCAGCATGGCAAATCTTCCTGACTTCACTGAGACATACATTCTGTAGCAGCGCGAGAAGGTCGAAGCCTTGAACGTTCAGGCCCGGGTCAACGAAAACTTTGTGCGAAAACTGCTTTGGCGGTTGCTGCGGTTTTTGCTGAGGAAAACGTTTCGGCATCGGCGTCGGCACTTTCAGCTTCTGCAGCGCTGGAGGAAAATGAAGCGCCACCGACCCTTTCGGCTTCAGCCATTGAGGACAAGCTTTCGGCGCCGGCGCTTTTGGCGGTGGAGGCTTCTGGCGATTCTCGACCTCATCCCGGCCAATCAGACTCACCTTACGTGCTCCAGGCTGCTGATTCCTCGCAGTCCTTTCAGTCTTCTTCATGGCGTGGACCAGTCAAACTGTCAAATTCAAACCATTTACTTACTTGAAATTTGAAAATTTTCAATCTGGATTGATTTTTGGATGATAATGCTACTGCTACAGATTTGATCAATGGATGACTACTGAGTTCTACTTCTGACATCATCACTATCACTGACTCCTATTACTCTGACTCTTGTCTTATCATCCATGCACCGCTGCAGCGCCATCGCTTGTATTGCAGAGGTTATGGCTCTGAGGCTCTGCGGTTGTTTTTTGTGAAATGGTGCAACTGCAACAGTAACAAGGTAACTTAACAAACATCATTAGTAAGTCAGGACATGAAGTCAAGTCCATGATTTCTAAGAATTCTACCCAGTTCGGTTGACACAGGAGTTTTGACCAAGATTGCAAACGTCGAAAGAACTAGGAACCACAAAGAATCCCAACTGACGGATTGCCTGGCCTCTGCCTGGTACATCTTTGGCTGCTGGTCTTTTCTGGGACCAGATCTCAACATCGTCAGTTATCAGATCAGCCCTCCTCACAGCACCGTTCTTGTTGTACTTCTGAATTTTCCTCCTGCAAGGAATCAAAAACGTTGATCCGATTAGCAATCTCAACTTGAGCTCAGCCTATGACCAAAAAAACAATGGGTTCAAGGGGTGACCAGCAGGGGACAAAAACACAAATTGAGAGGTCAGAGACCAGACCATGATAATTCAAGCGTCAGCTGCAAGATGCTCCTCACAGACTCCAAGCCTCGATCTACCCGCCTGACGACCACTGCGGCCCGCCTGCCTATGGTAACGGCTTCGGCTGTCCCAGCCAAACACTCGACTCTTACTTGGTTACTTGATGCATGATGAAACATGCTCTGAAAAAATGGCCGCCATCTGCACGCTCACATTGCGAAGAATGGACGTATCAGACGTCGTCTGTCAGACGTATCATGCATCAAGAATCAAGAGGACATGTTTGAAGGAGAAACATGTCAGGTCATGTCAATGTCACTTCACACAAAGCATACAAAGCTAAACTCATTCGATCAGCCACGGTGCCTGCTCTAGCCACCGCCATTTTTGATCTTCGATCTATGATTTGCCTTTCATCTTGGTTTCGAGGCGCCGCAGTTTGGTCCACCTTACACGCCAGTTGTTTCACGAGCTCCAAACTTTTCGACGCCGCAGCAGCCTTCCGCACCGCATCAGCAGATCTGCGCTTCCTGCAAAAGCCCACGGAAGTTTACAGTTGCTAGATTCCGTGCACACAACCCCAAAGACAAGAGGGCCTAATTTCTTGCACTGCAATGAAGATTCAAATAGGTGATACGACCGTCAGATTCATATAATGACCGTCGACCGTAATGACTAGTTAGTAGTGACCAAATAAAAAGTGTTCAAAAATCAAAGTAGTCTGACTCGTGAAAGTACTCTCAAAAAAGGGTTCTGTTCTGAGTTGCTTCAATTCAATTCAATTTATTCAACGTCATTCAAACTTGGAATCCAGAGTCTAGAAAGGCCCAAAAACACCGCTTGCTGCTCACAAACTTTCTGTCAGGCGCAGTCTATGAGCTTCAAAATTCACCGCCCGGGCTCCACACAGGGTCACTCAATAAGAACGCCTTGCCTTATCAAGTTTGCACATTTCAGTCAGGTAGTTTGACAAATCGACAACCAAAAAATAAATGCAGAAAGCCGGAGGTAACGTTCAGCTGTTCACGTTTTGTCCAGTTTCAATGAATTTTCAATATTCGGTTTCAGTTTATGATGGCATGACGTGATGAACTGAGTTGTAAAATCTCAATTCAAGTCAAGTTAATTTTAGCGTACATCAGAACTAATCACTAACTTCTAACCAGACTGCTCAATTCGTTCCAAGCTTGAAAGTTTCAATAAGCAACTAAGCTGGGTGACCCACGTGAACGGCAATGATGTGTGGGTTGGGTCCGGCCTATGTGGAAGCAAAGAAAGAAAAAGGTAAGTCACCCACAAAACTGACATAAGACTTAAGACTTAAGACATGACATAACCGTAACCCACATCAATTACCTAAGTTGTACGCAACCGCACGTAATGCAAACCGAAAACGTAAATATTTTAATTTCATAATCAATGTAAACTATGTATATATAAAATAATAAAATAATTAAATAATATATATAATTTAAATATAATATATATATCGGATCGGAATATATCAAGTCGAATATGAATATCATAAATTGTCATATGTCAGATTTCAAGCATGGGTGTGGGCAACGGTGGTTGTATCACTCAGCACTCATCACATGTCCGACTCAATAAAGCTAAACGGCTAAACGGCTAAACGTGCTTGCTTACATTGGAAAAAAGAAATAAAATCAAATCTGTCTGTCAACTGTCAAATGCAATTTTTGGTTGAAGTCGAAGTCTAAATTCCTGGTTTCGGACTGCCTCTTTTCTTGTTTTTCTGACTTTTGTCCCACATGAAACTGGTAACCAACCAACAAACAGTCTAATTATTCATTAAGAGAGTAGATTGATAGAGATTGATTTATGAGATGTCTTCGACTTGAAACGAAACCGTGAAACTCACAAGTCAAGTCCGGTCTATCTCTGGCAACTGGTGGCAGCTGCTTGACTCTTTGGCTTCCCCGGCCCCAAGTTGATCTCAGCCCAGCCGTGGAGCAGCTAGGCGTTCCCTGCCGGATTAAGACAAGAATCAAGAGTATAGGCGTCGGCGTCAAGAATCTTTGAAAAATTGTATCAAGTATCAAGTATCAAATACAAATCTTTTCATTTAATTTCAGTCAAGTGTCAAGTCTAAGTTTATGATTCAACATTCACGATGGATGAAATCAAATTCAAATAGCCAAATGGCAACTGAATCATTCTGCAGTCTTTCTGTTTGGAGTTTGGACTTTGTATGTCCAAAAGAAAAGACTTCACTTTGCTCGTTCAGAACAACAAGTCAACTGAGCATGCAGGCAGGAATGACATGATTGATTCACATGATCATGATTACATGATTCACGACTCGGCATTTACAATGTACAACATCAAAACCAAAAGGGGGCATTCAATTCAATGCAGTGAAAAAAACAAACTTCACAACTTCGAAACTCGAAACCATGTACTGTGCGGCCCCGCGAAGGGAAACTCTGCGCAGGAATCCGTCCTCTGCCAGGACCTTCAAAAACGATTGGTCGACCAAGGAAACGAATGAAATCCAATGAGATCTGGGCCCCACTGACTTTATCGGCGGGACTTTATTGCTTAGATTTAGACTTAAAGACTTTTGACTTAGACTTTGTTTTTCTATTGATTTATCATTTCTTGAGCAATGTCTGACTCAATGCGCGAAACCAAAAGGCAGCACTTGGAGCTGTGGATAGTGGAATCATTGTCATTTTCTAGAATCTAAATAAGAATTATAAAATTATAAGTTTATAAGTTATAAGTTATAAGTCTTTAATTGAATCATGACATGAATATTGTTGTCACTCAAGTTCATCAGTCAAGTCTACTCTAGACTCAGTCTAATCACTAGTCAGTCGATTAATCTATGGTCATTGAATCAGTCGTCTGGATCTGTTTCAAAGGAAAAGGACAGGAGAAAATCAAGAATTCTAGAAACCTGAACCGCCGAAACCCCCACGTTCCCCGAACCTCCAACTCTTCATTCTCCCCGTGGATCTGGATTGACATAGCCAAGCGCGCAAACTTGACTGGCCTTTCAGAATCTTTGTGGCCTTGTATGGCCTCAAAGCAGCACGCTTCAAGCCGTGGCGGATTGATTGATGATTGATGGCTCCCACAATCTCTGACGTTTCATGAAGTCTTGAGTCTTAAGTCTTAATCATCTTATCAGATAAGTAGTGGGCCTAAACTTAATCTAGTTACTTACTGACCTACATCATAACTTTCACGTGTTCAAACCAAAAGATTCAGTGACTTGAAATAACAGTGTGTATATAACTTGTAATTATAGTATAGAAAATAGCAGAAACAGAAAATAGAAATTGATAATTTTAATAATTGAACATTTCATTGAACTATGGAACTGTAACTGTAACTGGCTTTACGTCAACCAAAGCCCGGCGGTGTTCTTGACCTTTTTTGTTGAGCTCACTGCAGCGTGATCAAGTCTTTCCCTTGAAGGATAGTTCGCTGCCTCGCTACCATAATCCAGCAAGAAAAATGAGTGATCTAATGATCTAATCTAATGTCACTTCCAGCGTCTACGACGCTTGTTGTAGCTCTCCCATTCGTAGTCAGTATCTCGCCAACCAGGCAAATCCTCACTCTGATGCTTCCAACTGCTGTTCCACCACCCTGCCACCCTCTTCTTCTGCCAGCTTGACTCCGTGTTTTGCTTCCAAGCGCTCCACTTCTTGGTAGTCTTATTCTCAGTCTCAGCTTTATTTCTCTTGTTCTGGTCTTTGTGCTTCATTGTTTTCGTCTTCGTTGTCTTCTCCTGAGTCTTGGTTGTCTTCTTGCCACTCTGCTCCATTTTCTTGGTTGTCTTGTCACAACTCTGCTCCATTTTCTGGGCTGTCTTCTTGCCACTCTCCTGAAGTGTTGTCTTCTTGCCACTCTCCTGAAGTGTTGTCTTCTTGCCACTCTCCTGAAGTGTTGTCTTCTTGCCACTCTCCTGAAGTGTTCTCTTCTTGCCACTCTCCTGCAGATTCGTGGCTGTCTTCTTGCCACTCTCCTGCAGTTTCGTGGTTGTCTCAGTCATGTCACTCTCCTTCAGTTTCGTGGTTGTCTCAGTCTTGTCACTCTGCGCAGTCTTGGTTTGTGCGTCGTCTTTTGTTGCCTCTGCTTTCCGAAATTTTGGTGCTGCACGACTTTTGCTCTGCGCAGGTGCTGGCGGTGCTGGACGACTTTTGGGCGAAGCACCGAAGACAGGTATATGACCATCTTCATCCAGCAACACCTCCTCCATCTCATCAGCATCACAACCAGAGCCAGTTGTCCTTTGATCCAGTAGATATGGTGGTTTCGCAATCAGCCGGGAGCCCTGCATGCGTGCACGGGGTGGCACTACGATGCCACGCGGCTTTGGAAGAGGTTCTGTCAGCTCCAACCTTGGAAAATCGGGCAGAAGCAAATTATTGGAGCCATGTTGTGGAGGTTCTGCCAAAGCTGAAGGCATCATAGTCATTGGCATTGGCAACATTGGCATCATTGGAGCTTCTGTCTTCGGAGGTTCTGCAAGAGGTGAAGGCGCCATTCCTCCAGGCAGAAACATAACTTGGGCATTTGAAGGGACCCAAAGCCAAGACATTGAAAGCGGTGAGTGGGCGCCGGTGCCACTGTCACTAGGTTTGAGGAAAAAAGAGCTTTGGATGGATGACGCAGGCATATTATGGAACCACCATCTTCTGTCTCTGCTTGTGCGCCTCCACCTTTTGACTGACATGTGACATACAATTCGATTCAATTCGATAAAACAAAACAAAAGTAATATGAATCATGAAACAAAAAAATGTATTTCAATCCTGCACATCACTTATCCCAGTAGTGGTTCTGACTCTAGGCGCCAAACAGAAGCAAAGCGAAGATACAATGATGAAGAGGAAGCACGACTGGGGGAAGCCTGAGACCAGCGTTTGGTTTTCAAGTTTCAAGACTGAGGACTCTGGTACTTTTTAGTACTAGAACACTTTCCATAAAGGTGGCTAAGAGTGACATCATCGACTCAAATTATTCAAATGCAAATGGACCTTCTTGAGAATCACATGATTCTGATTCAATTTAATCATGTTTATACCAGTCAGGTGACTTCCGAGTGAGGCAAGAAAAATGTCCGATGATTGATGATAGTGTAACTGGCCAGTGACTAGTGGCGTGATCAAGTCACCACTATTCGAACCACAATCCTCGACATCAGTCCGGCTAAACTCACAAACCAATCCATCTCAATTACTCTGAGTAGAGAACACTGCCATGGCCACGGTCACTTGGTTGTGGCGAAGGCACCAACGGAGGCTTCACAGCAGGTGTTACGGGGACATCCTGAAGGATTGAACGCTGCAATGCCGAGGCTTCAAACTAAATATTAGTATACAGTATACAGTATACAGTATCAGTATACTATTTACAGTTAAGTTAAGTTAAGTTTAAAAAAGTTCAAAAAAATCGCCCATTTGACTCATTTGACTGAGAACTGACAACAAGTTCTGACGCCCCTGCTGTCCTCCTTGTTTTGCAAGTGGTGTCTCACCCTCGCCCTCCTGTTCTCCTGACATCGCCGGAGAAGCAAGCCTGGGCCTTAAGCCTTAAGGGCCTCAAGCCTTAGCCCTAGGCATTGACTTTACTTATTTATATTTACAGTTACAGACTTACAGACTTTACATTCAAGAATCTATGACTGGATGCTTGAAAAAAAAGGTGATGATTCAATGATTCGTGCATGCATTAGCCACTAAGAAAAATGTGGACGACGAGTTTTGAATTCGTTACGTTCAACCGTTCAATTTCAATGGTGATTTTTATTTTTCATGATTCATGATACATCAAACTCCTTCTCTGACCATGCAAAACAAATGAGTTTGGCCCCCAACCCCCGGAGCTACACCAAAAACAACCGTCCTGCCAGCGGAATGTTGCAAAAAGCTCGAAGCCACGCTTGGCCAACTTTTGGTCTGCAACACGAAGGGTGACAGTCCTCTGGTCGGTCCTGGTCAGATTTTGGTGGGGCACCACAGTAAATTTCTTCGTCGTCCACTCTGACAAGACGTCAAAGTGGATGTGGGTCTTTCCAAACATCTTGGTGGGAAGCCAGACTTCTGCCTCTTCTGGGCAGTCCGGTCGCATCAGCTTATCCAGCTTCTGCCACGTTTCTACGGGAGCAAAATGCCACGGGTTCCCGGGCAACGATGGATTGGTCTGGAACATCCACAAAAATTCGCTGGAGAACTCCTTCTCGTCGGCATCGCTTTGGACAGTGCTTTTCTTCCGGTTGGCATTGGGTTCCTGACGGGTGTAGATGGTGGAGTAGAACTGTCATTTCAAATTTCAAAAATATTTGTATGAGTTGCATCTGTTTGTTAAAAGGAATATCAAAAATCAAAAACCAAAATCAGAAACAACAAAACTGAATCATGAATCATTTCATTAATATAATTTATAAAATAAAATATATAATAAAATTATAATTAATATAAAATAATAATTTAATAATTTAATAATGTGATTTGTTGGTGAGTGTTTATGATGATTCTGATTCTGTGCAAGTGCAATGGTTTTTGAACACACTTCAAACTCCCTTGCTCTTCAAATTGATGGGATATCGGATATCGGATACCGGATATCCTGATATCCGGATGTCCTTCTTTAATTTGGGTATTTTTCACATCCAGCTTTGGCGCCTTCGTGGACTTCATGGATGTCATTTGCCAGCATCAAAGCAAAAAAGGACTGACGTTTCCAACTTGGGCCCGATCATACAGTCACATGAGGTGACGAGTCACATGTATGACAGTGGTCACTGGTCACCGTGTCAAGTCTCAGGTATCATGTCCTGCAACTGTAACTACTGTGACCACCTATTAAATTCCAAATTACCACCTACATGAGCTTACAGTTGCACACAGCTCAGAAATTCCAATCATCTTCTGATAAATTGAGTATTGATGATAAAATTGAATGATGATTGAGATTGAGATTGGTTAGTGATTGATGAATCTGATTCATGCAAAACGTGCAGTCAGTCGATTCAACAAGAACTCAAGGCGGATCTGTCCTTGCCCCTGCTATGCAACCATGCACTGCCATTCTGAAACATGGCACTGCGGCAACCACGGAGTCAACACATCTGACCAGGTCTTGATTCTCATTGTCATGATGAATGATGAGTCTGAATCTTAACTGTCTTAACTCGTGTCTTAACTGTCTGAGTCTTGATTCTTAACTGTTCACTGCTGACATTGAGGAATGACGATCAACTCCAAAAATCCGGCACCTGTGGCTGAATCAGTGGAGTCACAAAGAAATACGACTTTTCAATTTAATCTAACTTAATTTAAATATCGAATCAATTCTAATTAATATCAGATACTGAATACTAAATTCTGAATACCAATACTATACTACTACCCGCTAAAGCAATGCCAGTGAAACAAAGGTTGCTGGCGAGGCGGCAGCAAGGTTGAAAACACGAAGTCGATCCCGGATCCCTTCCATCTGTCCCTCATGGTTCTTGGTAGTTATTTTATCAGGCCGGAAAAAGATCACTATCTTGAATCAGAATTCAGACTGCCGCACAGCTGCATGATTTTTTCCAGAATTACCAATGTGCCTGCCGTGTCTTAAACCCGCTTGTGGTGCTGAATTTTTTGGCCAAAGCTAATCTAGGGTTACCGGTTGATTACAGGCTAGCGGTCATGGCATGGTTCGAAATCGCACTCGCAATCCTTACCACACGCAGCAACAAGGACAGGTCTTTCCCGGTCCGTGAGGTAGGGCATTATATAAGTCATATAACAAGATAGACATGCCCTATCGATCTTGAAACTGCTCACAGCCGCCTCAATGTCTTGCATGACATTTTTGGAACTTTCCAAGGTCAATTCCTGAATTGACTGACATAGTTCGTCCAAAAGCAGCTGCGGCACATCTAGCTCTCCGTGAACTGTTGCCATCGAGATTTGTTGTTGTGCCATTTGCGTCAGCAATCAGGAAATTCTGGTTTGAGGCTAACAAAATCGCTTGCGCGCGGGTGTTTGCAAACCACATCACAACAAAATGACACAAGACAGGACAGAACAAAGTGAGACTGGGTTGCCATTCATTATGATTCAGATTTTATATGTTATTATTATTAATATAATATAATAATAAAGTTATAAAAAGTGATTTATGATTTATGACATAGAATTTTGAAATTTAGATTCAGATTATTATGATTCATGATAAGTAAAATTATTATGATGTATAACACCGCACCCTGTACCATATAACACCGCACCCGCACCCACAACACGCACCATAACACCGCACCCTGCACCCACAACACGCACCATAAGACCGCACCCTGCACCCACAACACGCACCATAAGACCGCACCCCGCACCATCAGACTGCACCCTGCACCCGCACCCTGCACCATAACACCGCACCCCGCACCGTAACACCGCACCTCGTACCCACAACACGCACCATAACACCGCACCCTGCACCCACAACACGCACCGTAACACCGCACCCCGCACCATAAGACCGCACCCCGCACCCGCACCCCGCACCGTAACATCGCACCTCGTACCATAAGATCGCACCCCGCACCCGCACCCCGCACCGTAACATCGCACCTCGTACCCACCACATGTACCACCGACCCGCCCCCCGCACCTACTATCCAAATTGCTAAATTTTAATCGCGTCCAAGAGGCCCATTGTAAACAGTGTTTTCATTACTCTGCAAACTAGTTAAATATATCATATGTTCTTGTTATTGCTTGTTATATACAAACACACGATGAATGCAGATATGCATCCGCCTGGACTTCTCCTTTGCGATTGGTGTGCCGGCGGAGTCGCTGATCAAGATCCCTTCGCACTTCTTCGCATGCTGCTGGGATGTCCACTCTGTCCAAGTATCTCTTTTGGCTTCCAAGGTTTTGAAAGATAGCATTTCGCAATCCAAACAAATTCTCCTCAAACCATCCATGATCAAAGGATAATGTGTCGAGCGCGTGCGTCCCATCTGCAAACATAGGCACCTCATCCGCGTGACTATCCCCTGGGCTATCGCCGCTCGGCTCAGCTCCATCAGGGCTTTCTTCCGAAGCTGGAGCGACTGGTGGCTCTTGCAGCACTGTCCCTCGCAACTCCTCAAGTGATCTCTTCTCCAGCACCTTGCAACCAGTGGTTTCTCCCAATGGAATGCCGTCTTCACACCAAAGGCTCTTTTCCTCCAGTCCTTCAGGTCCAGGTAAAACTACCTCAATCCATAATAATGTACTCATTTTAGAACACCAGTCTAGGACTCTAGGACGAAGCTACATGTTTTTTGCAAGTCCTTCGAATGTGGCTGCTTCAGCCTCTAGCGCTTCCGCCTCACGAGCTTCAGCATCCTGGGAGCGCATTCAAGCAGTTAAGCACCGCACGAAACCAAGGATTGATTGGTGATTGGTTATATAGTGATGAGTGGAAAGGCTCGCTGAAAAAGGGGGAGCTAGCTTGCCACATGGTGCTAAATCGTTGGGGTTTCGACTCTACTAGCAGCCGCCAATGCGAGAAAAACTAGGTACGTAAACCACAAGCCTGTAAAGAACTGTGTTTTAATATGAAAACCCACGGAGTCTGTAGCGTTGCCAGCCCCTAAAGCCTGGCGGCCTGGCCTGATGCACTTGAGCTTTGGCTGCTTCAATTGCTGCGGCCAAGGCCTCCAACCTGGCAGTCTGGGCTGCTTCATCTTCATCAGGAGCCGGCGGATGAGCGGCCTGTGCAAAACTAAGTCAGCTCTGCAAAGCCAAAGGCTTGAAAACTGCAGGATCAATCAAACTATAGAAGCTGAACACAAGCCTTTGACCAACACTGGCAAAGTTGAAAGGTCAATCAATGCTCAAGCTGCACAAGTGCATCCAACGCAGCCACTTCTGAAGTGAAATCCAGCCAAGAACACGTATTGCATCATGTTGCCACAAGTTGCTATGTTGCTATATGTTGGATATCTTTCCATTCAGAAACATTTTGCAGCTCGTGCCCCCTTGGTCACCAAAGCTCTCGCACCTCTGCAGCTGCAACTGCCTCTGCCTCTAGGACTGCTATGGCAGCTGCTCGTTCCGCAGCCAGAGCAACACTCTCCTCTGTGGGGTCCAGAGCCAAGCCGAGATCCTGCTGCAAACACCATTACAGCAGGATTGATTTTCTTTCCAATTAGAGTACAGTACTTACAAACAGAGTTTTGTATAGTTTTCCTTTGTGTGTAAAGACATTTGCACATCGGACACCAGCTCACGCATCAGCCTAAGTTGCCAAATTCTTCATTCTAACTATGCCATGCTGCCATACTGTTGCTTCTTCTGTGTGGTCCTGGCAATAGCCACGAGTTTCCCTTCGAATCAAAGCCTGTGCTTCACCTGGATATCGGTTGTGGATTCCCAGCAGTTGATCCGCATGATCTCGATATCCAACAGCCATCTGATCCAAGTGATCAAAGGTCTGTTGCTTCAGCGTGTCTAAGGTTTCATGATGAGCTGCATCGTTGATTTCGCCATGCAGCTCGTTCATCCTGTTCTCATTCTTTTCACAAGCATCTTCAAAATCTTTCTCACAGTCTTCCACTTCACCGTTGTAATTCACCTCAAACTCCTCCACCCGCTTCTTCAATAATTCTTGTCTCTTGGCTAGGTTGGAAAAGAAGGTGATCACACCGGTCACTGCAAGGTGCAACGCCTTTGCAGGAAAGCTGCAACAGTCAGATCAACGCTCTTCAACAAATACGAGCACCGTATCGTCATTCCTTATCAGAGATTTATCATCCAGAGATTTGGAAAATCAAACGAGGCATGCTAACGGCAGCTACTATCCACAACATAAGAAAATATGAAAAGTACATAGAAGTCTGTGCAAAGGTTACAATGGTGGGGGAAGCAGCAACCTCGCAATCAAAGGGTACAGGCGGGTAGAAGCGGATAGAATTTGGATCGATGCGAAGCTTCCAGGCCTCCTCTTGATGAGTCAACTTGTTGGAAAGGGCGTGCAACATTGTGGCCACCTGACAGGATTCAATCCGGTCCTCTTACTTATGCCGGACTGACTATTATTTACAATCACTTCTTCAGGAGCCCTGGGTCTAAGTGTGCTAAGAGATCTTAGAAGCAATCCGAATACATTCTGCGCTGCTACCGAGCCTGATCAAGACACTCTCGCAAGGGTGGCCTGACCTAAGCAGAAGGAACTATGATACGTGGATATATGATATATATTTATCTAGTAATCTAGTACATGTGGATATATCTTTTGTCTGATTTCCATTTTGGATTATATACTTTTGCTTGGAAATCTCTTTGCATGACCCAAACAAAGGGCTTTCTCAGCATCAAACTTCTGCATCAATGAGATTCGCCACTGAGTCATGGCCTTTCCATTCCTCCCAAGCCAAGCACGTCATCAATTTGGCACATGAAAATGCAGCCACGAGCAGTCTCACTACAAGTCATTGATTCATTGATCACACCTGGCGAGCATCATGCACTTCCAGTTCCAACCCGAGCTCGCCAAGCATCTGCTCAGCCGAGACCTAGACTTAGAAAAACATGGAAAAACATGGAAAAACAGCTCATGCAGTCAAGCTTTGGGCTTTGCGCTCTTTCAAGTGAACACATCCCGCCGAGAGACATTCAATGCTTCCCGGAGCTCTCTGAGTTCCACAAGCAACGTATCAAAGGTCTCTTGAGCTCTGTCCTCATGACATTTCATGACATCTCATGGCATCTCATGACACTCCAGATTTCTGCATTAAAGCCATCATAACGATCCTGTCGAGTGCGAGAACTAAGACTGCCGCATTGAGCTGAGTATTTGCCTCTTCGAGGTTGCGCACGGCAGCCTGCCCAAAACTAACTCCAATCGTCAAAGTGAAAGTGTCGAATCAATTTCTAGGAATCGTTTTTCTTATTCACATCATTAACCTCCACGAATTCCAGATTTCCATTCAACTCAATCCACTTCTTCTCCCTTTGAGGCTCCAACCACTGTGAGCCGCTGCTGAGGTATTGCAAAAAGCCTCGAAACAACTAAATCATCTTGATCGACTTTTGACTTGAGATTTCAGCTCAACTTCCAAGAACGTGACTCGTCCATCAGGTCTTTGCGTTGTTGGAAAACATATGTTTGGTGGTCTCGAACTCGTGCAACAGCCTCGCCAAGAATCAAAAGCCACAAAGTTGAACAAATTGTGCACTTGGAGTTTTCTCACCTCAACGAGTGAATCCGGCTGGCGAAACTCGTTGCCTTGGCCCAATCCCAATCGGCCCCACTGGTTCTCACCAAGAACTCCGGTATAGAGAAATTCTTTTAGATTCAGGTCTGTTGTATCAGCAGCTTCCGACTGAGAGCTGTGCTACGAATGCGCCGCATCACAACTGCCATGCTGTGTCTGTGCCTAAACAACTTCAGCTGCAAACATCCATCGGCAATAGCAGAAATAAAAGCTCCATCTGCAACTCTCACAACATCGGAGAACCAGTATATAGGTTAAGATGGGTACCGCTGTTGTTTCCAAAGCAAGAGCCCCTTGTGCCAACGCACCTGAAAGACAAACTGCAACACTGCATGAATTCACTGTTGCTATCACCAGATTGTGGACAGACCTTTTCACACTTCCAGTGGGTTGGGAGAAACAGCGCGTTTTCGAGACTGGTTGTTGCTAGCCCGACTGGTTGTTAGAATTCTCAAAAGCACCTTGTACTCTTTGTTGTCTTCAAGAGCCTGAACCTGGGCCGAGCCAAGAAAAGGGCAAAGTCAGCAAAGTGGAAAAAAAATGATCGAGAGGAACTTGAGAAATCAGCAAATGAGGACAGTCCCTGCATTTCCATCATAATATTCATCCGTGTTTTGATTGTGATCTGGTTTGTATTGATTTTGTAATTAGTTCTCTTGCTGGAGGCATGCGGCAACAGAATCATTCTTTCTTGTCAATTCAATCTCTTTGTCAACCATCTGTGATCTTGGACTCTTGCGCAATGTTCACCCGGTAGTTGTTCTATTTGCTCTAGTACTTCATTCTCGGAAGTCATTGCTGCTATCGAACTAAGGATGTTTGAAGAGCCAAGCTCCCCACTGTCAGCTTCGCTTCTAGTTGGTGCATCGCTTTCCTGGAATGTTGTGCAAATGAAATCAGCAAAACTTCAGTTTCTTGCAAACAAAATACAACGGTTCTCCATCCCAAGTTTGCCTGTTGTCCAGAAGGACTTGGTCAAAGGAGAGTGCCTCGATATCGGAAATTGAAGGAGATCTAGAGAGTCATCCTTGCTCACCTGGCTGAGGTCAAGGACCTTTTCCTCTACGAGTCGTTCAGCTTCACCATGGACAACATGTGCCGCAGCCGTTAGTGCCTTCCGAAAAGATAAGAACAGTGTGGATAAACTCATGAATTCACAATATAAATTCATGTCATGTAAATTCAATAAGTCATGTAGTGTAACCAGCTGGTTACAGCTGGACTGACTCCACAAGGATTGTCGGAATCTCTAAATCTGTGCCAACGCGAAATGAGTATGAAAGGAGAAAGATTGAGCAGAACTTCCCAACTTCACCTCCACGAGGCTCTTCAAAAGCTCCTCAAGCATTTCTCCATTTCCACGGCCGGATCGCAACGGATAGCAAAAAGATGTTTCAAGATTCAACATTCAACTTACTGCCACAATGCGAATGAATGAGGCAATGCGCTCTCCATGCCACTCTTGCATCAAAGACCGCTTTAACAATGGCATCCTAGATCCTAGTTGTGGACACATTGCAGGATCCAGGTCACAAATTGTAGAGGCCCAAAACTATGCGGCTAAAGCTACAAAATGCCACAAGACCATCCATTGGTTGACTCCTCCATCTTCGATTTGCGAAGATGATCGATGCACGCCAATTCACCGTCTGCACCGGCAAAGGTTTCGATGCGCTTCTTTCGGCTTAAGGTTGAAGCCTGGCACACAAAGTCGCTTCGGAGAAATTGGGTCACTGCATTTCTACGCCTGTGTCAACAGAAACGCTTACCTGTGATGTACACTGCAGCAATTCTGCCCAACAGCACAAACAAAACTCCACTTGCTTGCCTTCTCTCTTGCTTGGCAAGAGATTATGTTGTCAGCTTTTCAATTTTGGTAAAATAAATCATGTCAATGTTTGGACTACTCTGCCAGCCTCCACGTCTTTCAGAATACCTCGCACTTCTCCTTCGGTTCGCTCGCCCAATGCTCTCAAAGCTTTCAGCGCAGCATTTTCTGCCGCTACCGCTTTCGCTTTGGCTGGATCGATAGTTCCATCCAATGGCAAGTCATGCAACTCATCCAAAAGGGTGGTCTCATCTAGCACCAACGGCTCTTCTCCTTCAGGTCTTTCTGGAAGTGGTGGTGGTTCTAACGGCTCCAGTATTTCGTTGCTTTCAACAACTTTCACTTCCAGATCTTTCTTCACTCTATCTGTCGCTGCTTCTACTTCTCGCTGGCATTCTTCTGAAAGAACATCGACAGCACGCTGAAATTCTTCCAAAGCAGCATCGTGACGCACTTTTCTGGAAGCCAAAAAGTTCTTTTGATTTTCCAAACGTTTCTCTCGAAACGCGAAAGCTTCATTACCAACTTTCACCATTGGAATACCACCACCTCGAAGATCACAAATGTCCAATGCTGCAGCTCCAGTCACTGGAGCTGGAACCCCTGCTGCTCCATGATGAAACACGGCATCACGTCTCCTGCAACATTCGCTTCGGCTTTTACGGAATGTTCTAGATGGTCGACAGTCAAAAGCTTAGCAAGCTCCATAGATTCATGATCAAGAAATGTCAGAAAGGATTCAAAGATTGCAGCAATTTAAATGCAATTTGCTTTATGTAAATGATTCTTGAATATTCTTCGTGGCAAGTCAATGGGTTGAAAAGGATTTGAGACGAGTCGAGCCCGCTGATGCAGACTGGTGCAGATCTGAGCTCGGCACAGCTCTCCGCGAAGGATCTCTGGTGCTGCGATAGCTTCCAGTGGAGGTTGTTCCCGTTTATGAGCTTCTTCTACATATGCGAGCTGTTGCTGCCTGGCACTCTAAATACTCTAAATCTTCCAAACCATCGAAATGTCTGTTCCATTTGTTGCAACAGCACCCCACATCACCCACATCTCAACGACCTATTCTCTGAGGTCAAACATGCCAGATTGGGACTTCTTCTTAAGATAGGCCGCCTGACAGCAAGTTTTTCAGCAGAGATTCAGGTTTACATCACACCAAGTGATGGAAATGGCATCAAATTGGAGAAAAAAAACTCCAAACTTTTGATGGAAACCAATACCACATGGAAACCATTTGGAAAAACACCGTTGCAACACAACACCCACTTGCCGTGACTTGCCGTTGGCAAATTGACTGCCTGGCCGTTGGCGTTGCAATGGCGCTCTGCTGCGAGCTGCTGTGACAGCTGCTGACTGGCGCAAAAAGCCTGGACAAAACCAGGCGCCGGGACGTCCGTCGCATCCAACCTGAAAGCAACTTGGCTGGCAGAAACATGGGAAACATGAGAAACTACAGGTTTTTCTAATTTCCTTCCAGTTTCCAAGTCAAGGGTGGCAAGTGTGGCATCCAATGAGGTACGCCAATGTCTGTTTTGGAACTTGTTCAACCAATCAGTTTTTCAGTTTTCTTGCTGCGATCCACTCTACAGGCAAAGAAGCTATTGTCAGAGTCTAGAGTTTTCTGGAAATCTGGACAAATCCAAATTCAAGGCTTGATCAAATACTCTTTGCTCACAATTTCCAAGGCCCCAACAAAGTCCGCTGAGAATGCTTTCCCTTTCGGCCAACTTTTGCAGGAGGTCGCACAGGTGGCAAGGCAGTCATAGCACGGAGAGCTTGGCAGTGCTGAGTTTGGCAGCTTTGCTGAGTTTGGCTGGCTGTGGCTGTGTGGCTGTGTGGCTGTGCTGGGCTTGGAGACTTTGAGAGGTGGCACCGTCTGAGTATCTACCGTGTGTGTCTCGTCTCTAGCTCGGCTTGCAAACGCAATGTCTTGGGGTAGACAAGAAATAAAGATCATTAAAGTTTAAAGGAAATCTGCACTTGGCTGCGGCAGGAACAAGGTCATTGTG
>DF239375.1:14011-108109 GCA_000507305.1 Breviolum minutum Mf 1.05b.01
TCTAAAAAAATTCTATATATATTTATTTTCCTAATTATTTATCTTATATATCATTATCAATTTAAATTATTCTTTAATTCATTAGATCATAATAATATTTAAAATATTCATATTATTCTAAAAATTCATTATCTATAATCTTTAATTAATTAATATTTTTATTTTTCAAATAATATATTAAAATAATAATCTATTTCTTTATATTTTTTATTTCATTTATTTAAAATTTAACTAATTAACAATTCAAAATATGATTTAATATTGATATAATAATATATTTTATTATATAATAAATTCGTTAATATCTATTCTTATAATAATATCTATTATTTTTTTAGAATTATATTTTAAATTTTTCATATTTTGATATTTTTATTAAGATAAAAAATCATAATGATAATAATATATTATTCAGATATATTAAATGGTTAATAAATTATATTTAGAATAAATGTTATTAAAATATGGTTTAAAAGAATATGATAGAAATATATATAATTTGAATTTCAGGAAAATATCCAATATTGATATTCGGCCTTTTTGTCCTGTTCAATCTTTTATTTCAACCCAAGATCGTTCCCTAAGGATGCACTTGCCCGTTGGGCAGAGCTGAAGGGCTGCGAACTGTTTCGTTCAACTTGACATCACCATTGCTCAATGAGGCTTGGAAGGATCGTGGAAATGGAACTTCTCAACTCCCATGAACGGCATCAAACTGTCAAAAATCAAGAACTGTCCTGCTGTCAGGGTGCCAATCATGATGCACCTTGGTCCAAGACCAGTGGTGCAAAGCTTCACAAAGCCAGTCTCTTTGGCAATGTTTGCCAGGCGCGAGAGCATTCCACCATCTCCTCCTGCACCCTTCTTGTTGATCTTTGAAAGCAGTGAGTCTGCAGGGTGTGAAATGATGGCTGCAGCCACTCCCGCAATGAAGCCAGAAGTGACAGAAACACCCATCTTGGAAGTGCGGCTCATGTTCTCTCTTTTGGTCGGCAAGGCACTGTAAATGGAAATCTCTGTGCTTCCCTGAACTGCAAACTTTGCCATGGTGTAGGGGATCTGCTTGAACAGAATTGGAACAAGGCCAGCGTACCAGCCCATGATCCCCTCTCTGGCGACCAACTCCTTCATGGCAGTAAAGGTGCCCTTGGGAAAGGTTGGGTCAGACACCTGACGAATTCGGGCTGCTTCCAAGGGGCACAGGAAGATATCCGCGATGAACTCCGCGCAAGCAGAAGCACCAAGCATGATAGGTGTCTTCATGTCCCAAGCCTTCTGATCACCCAAAGACTGGGTGAAGTGGATCTTGAAAAACTCATTGCCACCGAACTTGAACCAGCCCTGGACAAAGTAGCCTGCGGCGGTCGGTCCCAAGCCGGTGGTCAGCACAGCAGCACCTTCTTCTGCCACGACTTGCCTGCCAACACTCAGCAAACCACCCTGATATTTGACAGGGTCCAGCTGGATGCGGGTCTTCACAACATCCACAGGGCACAAAGCACCATGTGTGATGGAGCAGCAAATGCCTCCACACAAAGCACCATTGAGGTAGTACTTCGGATCATACTTTGCCCAGTTGTAAACCGACATCTTGGTGAGGGCAGCGAAACAACAAGCACTGTCTGGTCAATCACCCTACAGCTTGCTTGAGGCAGAGCGGTGTCAAGACAAAATCAAGACAATTTGTGCGCCAAGACACAGCTTTTTTGAACTGTTGAATCTGTAGAAATCTTGATACCTTGGATGACAAAACTCCTTAAGATTCAATCCCCTAAGTCTAGCAGCCAGCATTCTTGACTTTTGCATTCTCGCGGTCACATCGCAGATCAAAGGTATGGAGCTTCGGACAATACCGTCCATGAAAGCAAAGGAATTCCAAGGACGCATTGTTTTTGCGCCCTCCTCCATCCTTTTCTTGGTGGTTTCAACCCAATTAGAAAAATATTCGTCAAATTGGATCATTTCTCCAATTTTCGGAAAAAATGAACAAACATACAAAACATATGTATATATATATATATATATTTGAAACCACCCCCTTGTTTTCTACCTACCTAGTACCATCTTTGCTGATCCAACCGTTCACCTCTTCCAGCAGTTCCAGCCCTTCCTACGCGTTTCCGACAGCTCCGCGTCATCGCCCAATCGGGGCGGCAAATGTGGTGGGAGCAGTTCCAGGATCTTCACAAATCGAAGCTGTGCTTCCAGGTGTCGTGAAGAGGTCGGCGAGAATTGTCGATCTTTTCTTCAAAAACTCAAGGAGGGTGAATTGCCTTCAGCTGGTCTTCGATAGAGCTCCAGTAATCCTTGGAAAAACATCACATGCATCAGTATTTTTGTCGACAGGTGTCAAGGTTTTTGAGTTGAATATTTCAGATGTTTCGAGCTTTTTCTCAATGTTTCTCGATTCAGTGGCAATCAGAAAATGATGAAACAACCTCTGGTCCAGATACATCGATACAACGAATCCGCTACAACGAAAATTCACCAGTGATTCAGAAAAGAGCATTTTTAGTGTGCCACAAAAAATCGACTCCCTGTTTCAGTCCTTTTGAATGTTTTTTTCGCAAAACGAGGAAAGCAAAGAAAAGCCTTGAAGCCGTTTGATAATCTCAGAAAAAGTCCACTGAATTTCTTGGTGAAGTATCTGGTGTCGCTGTACCCAACTTCCTGCGTCATCATGGAGCGACAAGCAAACGGCAATTAAAGCTGACAAGTCAACAGATCCATCATATCCCAAACATCTTAGTTTCATCAACAACTTACATGTAATTTCATCCCGATTTTCAACTGGAAGTGCTTCCTGACATCGAGTCCTTCGTAAAGATTGCATCAACATAAGGGCCGCTCTCATCCCGGGACTTGATGGACTTGATGGAACTGCATCCAGGAAAGCGTGCCTCAAATCTTTGACCCGGCCCTAGGAGACTGTTTCCGTTGTTTGATTCAAGGATGTGACTTATGTAATTTGAGTGAAAACGTTATAGGATTTTTGTTGCATATCCTATGATCTTCCAGCATTG
Organism: Breviolum minutum Mf 1.05b.01; assembly: GCA_000507305.1. Lineage (NCBI taxonomy): Eukaryota > Dinophyceae > Suessiales > Symbiodiniaceae > Breviolum > Breviolum minutum. The sequence goes on from DF239375.1 coordinate 17,035, forward strand.
ATGACGATAAAGAGGTACCAAAAAAGCATTGGCAGCTTGAACTTGTGGAAGGTATAACAGCGTACAACTCAATTAGGATTTCAAAGAAACACGCACATGCGACACAATCAGAAACTTCAACTTCTCCGTTCGGGTACTCAAATGGGATTTGTGGTAGCTCCGTAGGCAGTTGAAAACTGAGCTTCAAGCAAAAAAGCAGCTACATGTGCACAAAGGCGCGGAAGTGTCTCCTTAGGTTTTCAAATGCTTTTGATAGAGCTTTCTTTCAACCAAACATCACACCACGGAACAAACCTGCTGAGAAATACACCACGTTCATACCCCCGTGATTTTACCAAGGTGCAACTTTCAAAATTCCAAGTGCATTCCGTGTGACCTGGTTGTTAGCAGTTCGGGAAATCCTCGATTTAGACTTGATGAATCTGCCGGATCCTTTCCCACTCCCAAACAAACAAACCATAGTGCCATAGAGCCATGGATGTCATGAAGCAATACCCAAAACATGCGTTGTTTTCGTATTGGCTACCAAGTTGGCTTCACTTTAACTCACTCATACTTCATAGGAAACGTTCGTCAGAGTTTTTTTCGTTGTCTCGTCGTACTTGCTCTACGCATGATGAGTGACAAAAAACAGTTTCATCGCATGAAATCCTTTTTGGTTCATGGCGGGACGCCTTAGAATTTCCAATGTAATTGGGCAGTATTTCTTCCACTAAAATCACCAATCACCCAAAGAACCCAGTTGCTTTTTTTTCGTTTGCTTCTCTCACGAACACTTCGTTTTAGTTCTGGTTGCGCCTCGCAAATCGATCGTAGGAAATTGGATGCCTGTCAACTGGCGATCGCCAAAAAAGAAACATGAACCCGCAAAAAACAAATCTCCGATTGACATTTTTGAATGGACTTACTCTTGAGGGTTTCTGGTTTGAACAAAACCCAAACAGTTTCTTTAGAAACAAACATTGACAAGGTGGTGTGGACAGTTGACAGCATTCAACTTGCAAGGGACTTGTCTGAATGGATCATGCCTCCACAGGATTATTGATAGACTCGGCAATCACGCCTTGTCATGCCAAACAAATCATCAGGGTTTCAAGAAACAACGATGAAAAAAACGTTGAAACAAAAGCAAGTAAAAGCCAGTCACTCACAAATAATCACAACTACAGTTACTACCTACATGTCAAATTTAATCTTTTATCACTTTTTACATCTTTTTAGTGGAACCATCTTTCAAATTCCCATCCTGTTAGTCAAGCAGCAACAATAGAGGCAGTGAAGGCATCTTATGACCTGAGCTTCGCAGCTTCCGTGAATCCTCCAGTTGACACTGACAGGCTGCCGGAAACCCAACACAACCAAGGTCCAGAGCCGGTGAAGAGACACCAAAATCCACATATTTTTTGCTGCTGCAATCCAAACCTCGTTTTTTTTTGTTGGGTAGATGTTGGTAGTCCTTTTCTTTGTTTTTGCTAGAAGCGTTGAAATAAGCTCGACAAAATTCATCATTTGAACGCCTAAGATTGCCACGTTTTCCGTTTACATAGCCATTTGGTGTTTGTACCTGCGCTGAAGGTGTTTCCAGGATGTGGGAAAAGTCAAATGGCAATGCAAAACTATTCAAATTTTGCAAACCGAAGCATTTTTATATAGTTTCAAAATCTGTGAAAGTTTGGTGAATATAGATACATATATATATATATTATATGATAAGATATGATTGATATGTGATAATTCAGATCATTTGCCAAGACCATCTGACGAGGACCAGTAAATCTCATGGGTCACTTTGATCTGAAGGAAGATCTCCGGTAGCACATGTAGGACCAACTGAGTGAGCCTTTTGCACCGAACCCGCAATCTAAAATGCTTGACCTCTCTGGAAAAAAAGACACCTGGAGGTTTTGGTCACCCTTCAAAAACTGTTGGTTAAAGATATGTTAAAACTATGCGCAAAATCTTCAAGTTTCATGGAAGAAATGGGAACATCTTCTGATGGGCAGTTGCAACCTTCAAACAGCTGTTGAAGTTGGGCAAGCCACCGTCTTGCTGGCCAACGTAGCGCTGTGGACAAGAGTGGCCACAGGTCCAGTTGGTCCAAGGGGCCTGCTTCCATGTCAAATATAGCATGTACAACACACACATGGTACCCATCTACTTGTACCTCCATGTATGGAAAATACATGAATATACATATATATTCATACCAGAATAATAATCATTCATGATTTATGTTGGAATATATGCTGATGCTGGAACTTTTCCTAGAAATATCCAATTCATCCATCATCAGTTAAAAGCACTGCATGCAACGACAAATATCTGATTCGAGAATGGAGGGATTTGAATCGGGTTACATCACCGAACATGCCAAACCTTTAAGTTGAGGTTGATACAGGAAAAAAGTTTGGAAAACGTAAACAAAAAGAAAGCGGGGGCGGAAGAACAACGCCATTTTGGATCATTTTGGTATTTGCTCATAAGTTTATGAACTTCCCATCAGCTCCCACTTGCGAGCAAGTGATTGACTGTACACCATTCATTAACTCGTGACAAGCTATTTATCATGTCACATCTGTGTTTTCCCACGCTACACCCGTTGCATCTATTGGACAATAATATGTTATACATATTATCACTTAGTTTTACCAAATGGTAAATATTAGAATTTCCATGGAAATGTCATCATCCCAAATAGTGAATTCAACATGAATTCCTTTGAAAATACCCTCCCTGAAACTAACATAGCACCTGAAAATGGATAGTTCGTTTCAGGAAGGGTATGAAGATAAAAACTTCCTGACAAATCAACATGCAGTTTTGTTCCATGTTTTCTCATGTTTTCTTCGAGGTTGAGAGGTCTGTGCCGCACCTGTGACTCGTTTCTGTGGATTCAAGCACACCGCCAGTAGGCCCACAGCAGATGTATCTTGCCGGTTGATGTGGTACATGGAGTTGACGTCCAACAAAGTGGCTCTGATAATATGATGCAAAATGTTTTCATCTGCCAACAAAGACAAGTGAGAAGAATTCACCAAAAATCAAGGCTTCATGAAATCTGATTAATCAACACTTCTTTTTTTTCTTCGTTTGAAAATGATTCCAAGACGTGTTTGACGTGTTCTTTAAGGAATTAATGCTTCAACCCCCATCGCCAGAGGTTGGCGCGGTTGGCCTTTACCACCTTCAAAAAGTGAAGCTCGCAAGAGTTGCCCTGCCTCGGGGGTTGAAGGGTTGAATCTTCGAACTATGTGGGTGTTTCCACCCCAAAATGGATGGTTTATAATGGAAAACCCTATGAACATGGATGATTTGGGGGGAAAACCCACTGTTTTCGGAAACATCCATGTGTGTATAAATCAAAGAACCAACATCTTCAAGAGGTAATTGACCTAACCCATCTTTCAACATTTCAATTTTTGGGGAGAGCTAATTTAAAAAACCTGTATTTTTTTCGTTGTTTTGGAGGCTAATGAAGCCCAATGACGGACAACCTGCAATGCAAAATCACTCCGACTCTGCAGTTCCTTAAGTCTCCAGCATAGCCTTTGTCACTCTCTTTGGCCACCATGATTCTTGCCTTCAGCAACAGCAACAACATACGAGTACTATCGCCTATAGCCATAGACTCATTTTTTTTTGCGAAACACTCCATGGATTTTTTTCCACTTTCAAATCTGAGGTCATGACCAACTGCATGTTCAAATGTCTCTGTAGCGGGGCCTGAACGTAAGGAAAACCACCAGCCAAAGATGAAGAAAGGCACCTACATCGCGCCTCTGCAGGCAAATCTTTCATCCCAGCGGCAACATTCAACCACGTCACAAGGGCATCCTGTTGACATGGCAATAAGGGCAACCTTTCATGAGCAGAATGGCAGTGTTGAAAGTCCCTTGAATGTCCTCTGCACTTGGCTCTTCCAAGACCACTTCAGCCAAAGAAAACACTAGCCTAGGAGACAGTCACAAAAAAAACACCCTCTTATGCCTGCAAAACCACTCAAATCAAATTTGCTTACATCCTACATTCCTTAAGGAACACCCTATGAGTATTTAAAGTGCTATGTTGCTTCCCAAAAAAAAGGCGATCGTAGGAGCTTGCATCCTCAAAGCGAACGAAGAAGATTTTTGATTGGAACCCAACCCAGGGTAGGATCCAATTTGATCTCTTGATTCTACAGGTGTGTCTTCTTTTGAACTCCAAAGCTGATTCAGTTCAAAAAATTCCGGCTTCAAACACTTTTGCAGTCAGGGTTTGCTGTCCAAGCGGAAGTCTACACTCGGGGTGTGAATTACAAGGATCCAAACGCTGCAAGTGGAACTCTCTTCAATGATTGAAGACGTAAGACCTTGGCACTTGAAATGTGATCATTTCATATATATATATATATGTATACATATATATTAAGCTATACATTGTTAAGAACATCACAAAAACAAAAGTCACACATATCAGAGGTTTCTTCTTTTTTATGAACCACAACATGACATCCGCCTAATCTTCTGTGACATCTTGTGACATGAGACCCAACCTCAAATCTAACAAGCTCACATTGAATCTTCAGGATACCAAGTGTCCAACTGCATCACGTGATCTGAAGCGCTCCTGACCGAGGCCAATAGCTCCATGGTTCAATGGAAAATTGATGAAATTCCTATGTTTTTTAAGACACTTCGTGAGAACTAAGAATGCAAATTTTACAAAAATAATCATTGCAATCCTAAGGCACTTCTGTCAAAATGTATGATCCGGCTATGTGTGTATGTGAATGGTTTATGGTCAATGCTACATGGTGTCTGTGTGTATGTGGAGATCTACGTCTATTTCTGAGCATAAACAATGCATGCATAATCTCTGTATACTCACGGATGCGTGTATCCATGCATCTCTGGGCTTGCGAATTTCTGTCAATATCCATCCCCACGTATACCGTCATCTATATATCCGACATACGTCTATATATTGTATATACAATATCCCTAGCCTTCCTCGACTGGAAAATAAACCGTCTTCGTATAAGAGCTGTTTTTTGTTCTTCGGCCCCTGTTTTTTTCCCTTTCTTAAAACCGCCCTGTAAGTCATACTCTCAAATGTTTCATATGCTCACATCCCAACAGAACCGTGGACAAACCGTGGAACCCCTGTTTATTTCCGTGGAACGGCTGTTTTTTGTCGTGGATCGGGGTACCCTAAAAAACCACGAAATTGTGCCCCAAACTTCGGGAAACAGGTGAAAAAAGGTGGAAATTAACCGTCTTTACCAATAAACGGTCTTTGTCAGAACAGCTGGAAAATAAACCGTCTCTGGAAGGTGAGGGATACGTAATATGAAAATTCCATGACCAGGACCTAGTCCCCCCTTGTGGGAAATTCTACATCTAAGTCCTGCACTGATGCAGAGTATGACCTTCCAGGAATTTGGTAAAATTCTGCCTCGGGTTTTATATGGTTTTAAGTTTTCCAGCTTCGTGAAATATCCTAATTCAACAGCGTTTCACAAGAGAAAAACCAATATCCGCTACATTCCTGCATATACCGTTTTTCGCAGGTCTCCATTTGCATCTCTCTACCCTCGCGGCCTGTAGAGCCTCATCCAGCTGTAACTCAATCTGACGTGCCTCAGATTTCTCATGATTTCGGTAACACAAATCATCAGCATCCAATCGCAATGCGGAAAAAACATAGGCATCACAAAAAATGTCCAACATGTTTCTAAAATTATCTACCCTCCAAGGGGAGCAATATATGCCACCTTTGGAAAAGGAAACACATCTTCAACTGCGCTTTGGGTGTTGGATATCTCCCAGGAGTTATCAGATCATCGATCCAATGATCCAAATCACTTTCCCACCTCAACATGAACCTGCAATTGTCTTGGTCTCCCTACTGCAAGGTCTGCTTTTAGCGTGCTTGCCAGTAGGCGAGCAGCCTCTGCTGCAAAGCGGCGCCTCTAAGTGTACCCACGGCCATGTGAGTTCGAGACACAGCATTGGAGTGCAAACAACACACACACACAAAACATAAAATAATTGATCTAAACGGAGTTGTTTGATTCTGTTTTGATGTTGGTATCATATTGTATTCACAATGTAATGATCCAAATACAACTAGATTCAACATATGAGCGACGGCTTTTATTTATCATAATTTGAAAGGCCGCATTTGTTTGGGTTACTCCCTACCTCGTTCAATTAACTTTTAGTCTTGAAGCATGTTCTTGGAAAAATGGTGACCTCGTTTTCCAGCGCTGGTCTTTTTTCTCAATACTCGAGACATGTATGGGGATAGATGACCCTTATGTTAAGAAACCTCTGTACTACAAAGTATTACCCCAGCACTACTCTGTACTACAAAGTATTACCCCAGTACTACTCTGTACTACAAAGTACTACTCCAGCACTACAAAGTACTACTCCAGTACTACTCTGTACTACAAAGTACTACTCCAGTACTACTCTGTACTACAAAGTACTACTCCAGGACTACATTGTACTACAAGTACTACCCCAGCACTACNTGGCTAGACTAGAGTCAACAAAGCGAGCCAAACTAAAAAGTGCAAAGCAGCATCAACCGTCTCAAAAGTCCAAATCACTGACATGTTGTTACTTACTACCTCGTTTTTGGGTTACCCCCTACCTCGTTCCCATAGGCACGGTGGATTTGAAAAAAAAACGTTTCCATCCAAAAGCTATTCCTTTCTTTTCCAAATAAAGGCGGTTGCTCATATGGTACAGGCATATTAGACTCCCATGTTAACATCTGTCGTTTCACCATGTTTTATCAGGTTTCACCAAACGTATCCATAATTTGAACGTTTCTCTATCCATGACTAACCTCCAGGTCGCGATTCGCTTCCTGCCTCGTCGCATCAGAAGCAAGGTTGGGAATGACCAGTTCACTCAGCGCCCATGGCCAAAAACCTGATGCAAGTAGATGGTGAAAATGATCCAAAAACCCCTTTTGTAAAGATATACCAAGTACATACCGGTAGATGGTGAACATGAAACAAACAATCAACATGTCTTTTGTTGTAGAGAGATATACATCCATGTCGGAACGACAAAACCTCAAAAGCCATCCACTGGTGTCGCCTGCAGATACTTCACCATCACTGCACAGGCCAGCCTGACAGTGATACTCTCCATGTCAAATTCTTAACTCGCCGGTAAACATGAATGGAAATCTCACGCTTTTGAGTAAATACATGGAAACAGTGGACATAATTACATCTACAAATGACAAGTGTTGGGTGTTTTCAAGGGTTTCCTCCTTGCCATGTTGGGTTTCCCCCACTTGAATCACTAGACTAGCATGCCGGCGCTGTTTTTTCAGCTTCAAAATCACCAGCCATCATCACTCCGCTGGGCTACCGCTCCCATGTAGATGTCAACAGGCCACGATCAAAGGGCCCTGTTTTCCATGATTTCCAACCTGGCAGCTGTTTGGGACATCCTGCCACCCTTGAAATCTTGGGGGTACCTTGGACCTTGATGCTCCCAACCTGGTGCATCCTCACGGATCAAGGCTGTCAGCATCGGTGCCAACACCTTACAGCAAGGTAACGACGTTGGTCCGACATCCACACAGGATTTGCTTGGAAATGAGTCAAGCAACCAACTGACCAATGTCAGGCCGTTTGATATCTGAATATCTGAATATCACATTTCACTATCAAATAAATCTTCCCAGAAATGTTTATATGACTTGAATTTGCAAAAACCGTTGAATCCATTGTGGATATCCTGATATCTGGTTGACTCTGAGGCTCCAAACTGGTATGGGCCAACTTGCTTGCTGTTCAGATGTCTGTCGCAACAGCACAGCCTTTAAAAACATGGGTTTTTTGTAGGAGATATTTATATAATCTCTGAAGGTCAAGTATGAGGGGAAGAAGGGAAGCCTCAATATGAGGGACACAGGGAAACTTGCCAAACATATCTTGACTTGAACCTCAATTAATTTAGTAAGATATGAAAGGATTTCAGTGTTTAGGGCCCTTGTTTTTGAGACATGATTACCATACGATGACAAACCGATATCTGAACCCCTGACTTTTCCATGTTGCAGGGTTTTGCATTTCAATGACGAGGGTCAAGAGTAGCTTCACAAAATGTTCTTGAACTTAACACATTTCAAAAACAAGCCATGGATTCTATAGACTCTTTCCTTCAACTGTCCTTCATATCGCTGGGTCTTTCCTCCCAGAAGAGACCTAGTTCATTACTTAATATGCAATACTTCTTCGGCCCTTACTGACACATAGCGTGGGAAACCTAAAATCCCTCACCATAGCATATCAACCCAATCAAACGCAAAACGTTATAAAACAATATATCAAATGCCTTCAACTCAGAAATTGTGCCATGGATTGAAGTCCAAGAAACTGCGCAGGATTCGGGTTCCTCTCGCCATGCTCCAAGTACTGCAGGCAACGTTTCTTCAATGGCCTATGAGATGCTGCAATGTTGCCAGAGATGACGAGACCGGGTCTGATAGGCCACTGAAAGGAAAACTCACTCAAGCGTCCTCTCCAATAGAGCGAAGGTAGACTAGTTGGAAAAACAATTCCTTCCTTTCACTCTAGCTTGCTCTTCATTTCTATCTCGGCTACACTCCCAACTCAACATCATTCCAACTCAAAATCTTCTTCCAAACCTTCTGATTGGATCTGCTTAGTATTCTTGCTTGTGGATCCCATGAATCATCCACAAGGACGGTCCCTTCACACCTCCGCCTTTGCTGCACTAAGCAATGCTTCGCAGCGCCGACTGGGAGGCAGCGCTGCCACCACAGCATCCTGGATTCACCAAAGAGCTTGGCTTCTGGTACAGCATCCCTCAAGATTTACCTGATTATATGCCTAAACGAATCCTAAATGATTGGACCAAAAGCAATCTACAATCTCATATCATCTCCTATAGGCTCTTAACAAAATGAACATAGTCTCGCGAAGGTGAAGATGTGTACGGGCCCCACTGCATGGTTCAACAGGAGAATATTGAGAAGTGCGGTTATCAGAATCAATCACATCATAAATGTTCAGAAAATATAATCTAATCGCATCCTCTTGTTGCCTCAATACCAAACGCGTTCACGACAAAATCAACTGCAGTTTATCATCACCCCACCTGTGCTGCTTTTGCTGCTGGATTGGCATACAAATCGATGCGAAGGGCACCTGAAAAGTAAGATTTCTTTAGAAACAAACAGCAGTGTCATTTCCACTAGTGGAGTGAAATTTTAACTTCAATATGATTCAACTACTAAGCGATTTACCTCCAAATATATCAAACTGCCAATCCAACTTGAATTTTATATAATTTTATGCTACCTTTTATTATCATTATTTTGTATGGTGTGAGGATGCAAATACCAAACTTAAAACACCGCTATTCCACGCTGCTCCAAATCGCTGCACCTTCACCTTTGGAAGCACTCTTCTCAACCTTGTCAATTCTTCAAAAACTCGACTCACAAAAATGAGGCCTTTAATGATTATCTCACGGATGATTCCGGATGATGGTTTTTTCAAACATGTTTTTCACATGTTAAAATACGTACATCACAAGTGAAACACCTTCAGATCTTGCCAGGTTTTGGTGGATTTGCACTTTGAAAGGTGAAAAACATTGAAAAATGTGGGGTCAAAAGTCAAACAAAGAAATCTTACATTCAAGAAGAGGCCAACATATCCAAAATTCCTAACATATTGAAACCACCAGTTGATTCATCTTCGAAAACATGTCTTAACGACTTTCAGCCAGCCTGGATGTCTGAGTCTGAAAGCTGCTTAGGTATGGCTCCCAAATCAGGCCAAAACAATAAGACTTCCTGGAAGCGAAATTGTTTCCAAGCCGGAAAGTGCAAAAGAATGCAAAAGACTTCAAATGTCAAACATTTTTCAGGAACCTTTCATTGAACCTTTCTGATGTGTGTCATGTTTGGTAGCCTGGTGATATTTTAAATCAAATCAGAATGACATATCCGATGCTTGATTCAGTGATGCACACTCTGCCCTCTCCTCAGAGATGTTTGCCTGGAAGCAAACAACATCATTGCTGGTGAGTTGGATGAAGCTTCACTTCACAGGACTTTCAATCCGAGTTTTGTTTCCATAGACCAAATATTGGAATACCACTTTCGACATGTTAGTTACCTTTCTAATCATGTTTAAGGAATCCTATGCATTCCTTGGGGTCAAGCCGGATCAACGCAACATAAGTGATCGTCATCGTGCACCTTGCTTTGGATCTCCACTTTCCAAATCTCTGGAGCTGCGTCTTCTGGCAAACCTCAACAATTTCACCAAACTTGAGACACGGAAATCTTCCAGCATCCTTTCCCATGAAAAAATTGCACATTTCATGACATGTTTTTTGTTTAAATGGCAAACACAAATTCAATTGATAGATTGATATTTGGATTTTTAGAAATCTCCTGTAAGGGTTTTGGACAGTCTTAGCCACCATATCAGAACATCATCTGAAATACCATCAAAATACTTGTTGAGGAAAGACTTCCGGCCAACCATCCGATCCCTATAGTTAATTTGATAATATTTACTATAGGGTTCTATGGATAACATCTGATAATATTCCATTAATGATCCCATATTATAGTAATATCATCCCATCAAATGATTTAATATACCATACATGGATCTTTGAATGTTTGGAACATTTCAGTGGACCATCAACATCATGAGACGTTCCATAAAGTTTCACCGTTCTTTCCGAGCCTGAAGTTTGAGTCGCCTCTTCCAACACTTTCGACACCTCTCAACAAACGGATCTTCGGGTTCCCAGGTTCCACAAAAATCCGATGTCCAAATTTTGGGATATGATATGTCCAAAGTTGCTGCTGCGTGGACTTTAGTAAAACCCCATGTTTGTATACGGAGCTTTCAATGTACAACAGCAAAACCAGTTAGTGGTTGAACCAACCCATTCGAAAAAAATATGCGGACGTCAAATTGGATCATTTCCCCAGGGATCCGGGGTGAAAATTCCAAACATATTGGAAACCACCACCTAGCTGGGGCGATTTACCAACCTCAACTGGTTAATAAACCGGATTATCTGAACCATCAACCACCGGCACCTCCCCACCTTTTTATTCACCTAGAAAAATCTGCAAAAAAAAATCAGGGCGATTTTCGGCTCACCTGAAGCCACGCAGCTTTGAAAGTGTGATCTTGGCACCTAAGGAAGGCCCGCCAGGCCCGCCATCTGAGGGTTAAGGTTCTATTATCACACCAAACCCAAACAATGCAATATAGGCAAATCGCTAAAAATTACATAAAATCACATTAAAATCACCATACATTTGGTTTGTATTGTTTGATTACCATGATATCGCTAATTCAATGACTCCTGCATCTTGAAGTTGCAAGATGTTGCAAGCAAATCAGATCCGACTCGGATGGATTCTTTGGCAACCGAGGCTGTGACTTCTCCACAGACTTCAGCAAAGACTCACGACAAAGCTTACTGGCACGTGGATCCTGAGCAAACTGCAGCTGCGACACGTGGATCCCCGAGAATTTGCGTGGGTCTAGATGACTCTCATGGTATCGGGAGCCCTCGCTCTCATCCCTCTCCCTCACGGTGAAACGCGTTTGCGCCTGGACTGCACGAGATGATATTGACACTGCGAGTGGTGCCCAGTCTGCTGTTGCCTGAAGATGTTCGAACTCAGCTTCAATTGAAAGTATTCGACATGGATGATAGATGGATCATACATTCGAATGACACTCAGCGCACTACCTTTAAAGCGATTTTGATGCCCATGAATATGTTGTCATCGTTGCAAATCACAAGCATGCCATCCATTTCCAACTGCAAAAGAAAACAAATAGCTGGACTGTCCTGATCTCCTTTGTGGCAAACCTCCTCCAATAGGGCACTCAGCAGTGAGAATGCCTGAACATACGAAGATTCTTATCATCCTGACCATGAATTTCATGAATTTCATGATTATGCTCACAATATCGCACTGCACTCTGAGTACAGAACGGGCAGACCATGTCATGACATGATCGGTTGCTACCTATTTATGATCCCTGAAAATCACTGAATCCCAACAAGCGTACAAAACTAAGCTTGGTACCACTTGGAGAGATAATCTTGCAGATACCTTCAAAGAGAAGGCATCAACAGTAGTAGTTTGTATATGCTGATACATTGATATTTCCAGAGAATTCATTGTGACATCGTCTTGACCAACTTGCATCAGCATAATCTTGAAAGTGCCAATGAAATCAAAGCCATCATCCAAGTCATGAAGTTTCAATAACTTTCAACTCCAACCTTCTGCACCGCAGAGGCAGTGCTGATTCTGTCGCCTTTTGCAATTGCAAGCCTGGCTTCTGGTTGTGAAAAAAAACCAACAAGACTTGGTTGAAGGCGATACCATAAGCTACAAGCTACCACGGGAAATCTTGATCAACCAACACATTTGCAAGGATTCCAAGCAATCAGTTCCGTGTGTTTGATACGGCAGCAAATGAACTACACTCAAGGCATGTCAGCCGAGCAAAGCCGCCACAAGAGGATGAAAACTCTCCTGCACAGCGTGAGTTTTCTTTCTGACTTGGGATGGTATCTGAAGATCATACTGTCGATCCGTAGTGAAGGTATTTACAAGAAGCATCAAGAAGCTCACTACAATTTGTCAATATTTTGTCAAGGCCTCCTGCACATTGCTGGCTAGCTCTTCCACCAAGGCTGTTGCTAAACTTTCATGAGGTAGCTGCCAACCTTTTGGTCGTTTCAGTCTCTCTGTTTGACTTTGGGGTGCTCTCCCATCTAATGACCAGGATGTTCACAGCTTCAATATGGTTAAATAAAGAATCCCATGCGTATCACGAACATTGCCTGGTCACCTGGATGGAACATCTCAAGTCAAAAACCCAGCCTGCAGCTGTCAAACCTGGAATTTTCATGGAACATGAAATCAAACAGCCCACAAATATGGGTGTTTCCAAAAATAGGGGTACCCCAAATGGATGGTTTATAGTGGAAAACCCTATTAAAATGGATGATTTGGGGGTACCACTATTTTTGGAAACACCCATATGCAAAAATGCCATGTACCCCCAAGTTGTTGCACCCTAGCTTACTTGGAAAACGCCACGATTTCGTTTGGTTTCAAACATTTGGGGCAATAAAACTCATCACTCATTATGGGAGGTATTTTACAAACATCTCAGCACTTGGCCAATCCAATTCTCCGCAAACTCATGACCAAGGCGACGTAAAAGTCGAGCATAGGTCGTAGCCTCTGAAGATTTTGATGCACAACATGGCGAAACAAAAGTGTTTCACTGACATTCAGAGATTTCAGAGTGGTTGAACATAGCTGTTTTGGGGAAGTTTTTGGGTATCATGGATCACGTTTAAATCCAGCACAACTCTCCAAGCTGTCCACCGGCAAAGATGGAGCATCACCTGGAAGTCCAACAAAAATCTATATTATGCATCATCCAAAATCAAGTCACCCACATTCTCCATGTGACTGGATCAAAAGTACCTATATTGATCCCATAGATTTAAGCCGTGAAAAAAAACATCCATGGATCGGATACCTCGAGGCCGTGAAGCCCACGAAGAGCCGAGAAATGCCGCCAGGAACACCTTGGTTGATAAATGATCCGAGAATTCATGTCATCTGAATGTCGAAAGATTTTCTGGAAAAGATTACTAAGTTGGTTGAACATCAAAGGATGAAATTGATAATGACCTACAATAACATGTTTGATAACATATCAATTCAGTGTTGTCTTGAATGCAAAATTCATTTTGATATAATGATTAATATGTGTATGTAATGACGGTAATGATATGGGCTGTTGACATTTTCATCGGGAGCTTCCAAGAATATCATAGAATATCTACGTGTCTTTAGGACTGAAGAAGTTTCAATATATAACCACCTGATGTATCCATTGAGTACTTCTTACAAACAACTCTCAACTGAGGACCCCCTGCAGCATTGGCACCAGATGTGCCGATTGACTTCAAATGGCTATCAAGACTCTCCTCTTCGCTGGACAAATCAAAACATGATTAAACACATCTTTCACTGTCAAAAGGGGCGCTTTCGCCACTTTTTTCAGGAGGGATAAACAAACCATAACCAAACCTAACATTTGTTCAAACAATCCTTGCAACAAAAAAAACACCATAGATGTCAATCCATGATCTGTCACTGATCATCATAAATCAGATCCTCCAGTAGCTGGCTAGTAGGATCGCCTCATTTTGGTTGCCGACAACTTTGAAGCTGGTGAAGGAGAGAAAAATGGAAAGTGACTTCTGAACATGGTGAAAATAGAGTTTATGTATGCTTATGTTGGATAAAACATGTCTACAAATATGAAATTCACAATAGTCAATCAGAGTCATATTTGATCAAATTTAATCAAATTTATATTTTATACTATATGTGAGTGAAATGGTCAATAAGACACATCATTTTTTCAAAAAAAAAATCGAACTCTGAGTTTTTGACCTTCGATGCTGCCCCACAAAGTGGTCTTGCCTCAAACACCAAAATCTACCCGTGAGCAATTCTGAGAGATCTCAGTCAACAAGTGCTTATAATAAAATAGATGCATCGATTCATCATCCATATAGATTGTTAGTTGGCGTGATGGAGACATGGTATTTCGACTAGAAAAGAAAAGTCAATGGGTGTGCGATGTGCTTCCCTTTTGTGCCCACTTTTTGCCTCACATTCGCCGCAATTGAGCCATCATGAGCCATACTTCTCCAGCGTTTCGGCGCGAATTTTGGCCACTCTCAGGTCAATGGAAGTACTGACACACTTTCCAGGATGGACGAACACTCCTCGTTCAAGACATGGGGGACTCCTGGACGTTGACAACCGATGTGGCCATGTCGCTTCGGTCCACCAATTACTCCTTGTTTTCCATGATGTCCGGGTTGAATCATTGCAACTCGAGCAGTAGATGCCATGCCACACCTGGTCAATTTCTTGAAATTTGCACTTTGTCTTGTCTATACTGATTTAAATAGAATAAAATAGACGACACCGCCAACACCAGCAGTCGCCGCCGCAACGGCAACACAGTTAACACAGTAACAGCAACAACTCCAGGTATTTCTATACCAAATATATGCAGCTGGCTTCCGAGACTTTCTCGCCTCCAAAGATTGTTCGAAGAAGCCGCTTTTCATGTCCGTGGCGCTGGGTTGAAATGCATGCGCTGTATGCGCTTCGAACCTCATGCAGTTGTCACAGTGGTCCATCACTGGTCCACTGATTATCGTACTGGATTGAATATACTTAAGAAATTTAACTGAAACCTACAAGGTGTAACACCAACAAATGCCAGTGGAAAACTTTCAAATTGCCAGTACAACCCCCAAATTCTTATTAATGTGGACGTGGAAGCTAATTTGTTGTAGATAAAGGTTCATTATCCTTGTAGGCAACCTCACATACCTGCATCATAATCAACCTCTCAAGGCTTGCCAACACCTCACAAGTAGGATAAAAGGCATGAATGTACATACCACTTAAGCTATCTTAAGATAATATACCAGGTAATCCAGATACCATCTCATTCTTTTTTGAAATTTCTGCAGAGGTGTTCATGACACTTTCTTCTCTCCCTTTGGTACGGCCGCCTTGAGACATTCTGCGAAGTACCATGAGTTGTCGGCGTTGTACTGCACTGCTGAGGCTAAGCCTTTCAACTATGATGAGGGTCAAATGAAATCTGGAGTTTTGATGCATCACAAAGCATCAAATGATCGGCATCACTGCATCACATACAAAATCTCCTCATCAAGTCTTGATATTGAGAACATTAATTGCTGCTGAGTACACTGGGAACACAACACAAATCCACAAGGCTAGGTTTTGGACACGAGGCATCTCATCAGGCCTTCTACCTCCAAGGAATGCCAAATGGATGGTAAGGGGTGCCACTAAACAATCCCCTGAGGGTTCAAACACCTCCCCAAACACCACCCCTTGGAGGGTGCTGGTATATGAACGTCTAGCTGCTGTCATAGCTGAAAAGAATGCAAAGTCAGAAATGTAGCACCTCAATCTTCCGCTTGTACCCAGCCAATTCGCTATTCACGCTCCTTGGTTGGTTCCGCAAAGCAATGGTGTGAAAATGTCTGAAAGAAAACTTCAGCTTGTTGTTCGGAGACATCTTCATCATGAACTGGAAATAGGAAAAACATCGAAAACTGACACCAAATCACCAAAGCCAAGAAACTTTGTTTCTATTTCCACCTGCTGTACATCAGCTGCTAATGACTGTGCACAAAAGTGTGTCCAGTTGCTTAATGCTGCCGCATTTCGTACAAGGCCTTGGGTAGTCGAGTGGAAAACATCTTGAATTCGCCGGAAGGCAAAGCATTTTGACCATGCAAAAGTTATCATGCGCTGGCTATGCATACAATATTCAAGAAGAATGTCCGCGTTTAATGGGACATTTTGTCAACAGGTAGCATCCTTAGAACTCACGTAGTCAATCAACCTCCTAAGATTTGCTGAGCAGCTACACTTGAAGAGCGCGAGATATAGCAGGCGTGCACCACTTCGTTGACGAGAAACAGCTGATGAATGCAAAAGACCTCTGATTTCCCGTATTTCCCACCAAAATGCATCACTGGTTGGGAAAGGGGCTTGTAACGTGCTACCCATTTAGTGAATGAGTTTCGGCCGAGGTCATCATCTGGATAGTAAGCAGTTTATGAATTACTAAGATCCTGAGACATCCTACCAGCGCTACCAGTCGTGCTAATTTTCTCGAGCAGCCAAACACTGGAATGCACATGTATACCACGCATAGCCCTCATCGTTTCAAGTGCCGCCTTGATAAAATCCATCGGCGTTGTGTTGCTCCAGGAAAGCCTCTTGCTCCTCTTAGGAATAACTCAAGCTGAGCATGCAGCAATCTGAAGTGCATACAGTATACAGCATTTTCATTTGAAGATCTTTAAAAGCTTTAGACAATGCAATGCACTCACTTTGGCTTTTCAATGTCCGTGTGTTACACATCTGTTTGCAACTTTGATATTAAGAATATCTATAAGCAACAAATCCATCCTAACACGATCCGTTCGTGATTTTTGATGATCTGGATGACTTGGGACCCAAGTCACCAACTGCCAACAGCCTACCGACCGACCAATGTAAACCAGTCATCGTTTGCCACACCTTCCTCTGCTGAGCCCTTCGATGACGACTGAGTTGCATGAAGCTGAATTGCAAAGCTTCAGACTCTGTGCCTCGAGATTTTTCGCTTCTCGAGCTGTGGTGTTTGCATCAGGAATACATCGATCGACCGATTCACGGTAATAAGTTCAGTGAACATATCTAGAGTAGTTTTCTACCTTTGCACAATTTGAGAAAAGTTTTGTAAGAATAGTTTTCTGAGAATCTCTGTCTCTTCGACGAGTTACCAAAGGCTATACAAGTCTTTGTTCTTCAGAATTGTCAATTCTGGTCCATTTTGGTCCCTTGCTGACACAGTACCCAGCTTCGACAACGCCAATGCCAAACGCATCTTCTTTGTGGCAGTGGAGGTGCCCTGCCGCCAATGGTTTTCGGTCAACTCCATGAGTTTCTATATTATGACACCTATCAACATCTGAGTATCATAAGGGATTGGGATGAAGTTATAAATGTTATAAACTCTAAGTCTCAAATCAAGCCAATTTTGGCCTGGATTATAGATTTATAGTGATTATAGGATTAACCCCCCAAAACACAACTACGTTTACAGTACTAAGCCACCTCTTGGTAGATTGAATGTGGGATTCACCTGGGATGGTCTCTTGTCCAATCCCCAAGTGGCCTGGCTACGGCAACGCCATGTGTTGAAAGTCCTGACAGTTTTTTTCAGCCAGAATTTCTCCATCTCCCATCATAGCCAAGTCGTACAATGATTGCTCCCTCATGAAAACTCATTTCTCACTGTCCCCTTGCCCGCTGTTAAGCCCTGTTTTTTTTTTCCACCCGTTGGAGTAGGCAGGGAGGCATCACGCTATGTACAGAACCTTGTTGCGACCCTCAAAGTCCAGCATGTCTTCCTGGGTTTGATGCAAGGTTCATCTATATGCTGATTTCAACAACAAAAAACTGGTTTCAAGAACTTTAATAGAACAGGTGTATTAAACAGGATTAAACAGGTGTTTCAGCTGAAACCTGCAGACGGGGTACCTGAATACGAGGATCCTTTGCTCGCAAATAGGCGCAGAACTGGTTCACGGTTCGTACCGGCACACCTCTGCAGGTGTGCATCCGACAAAAACGCCTTAGGAACATTCCCGGAACTTGTGAACATTCCCGGCGCCTTTTTCATGTCAGTACCAAAAATGGCACATCCACTCATCAATTCATCATATTTTTGGGGGGATGGACTTTTAGTGCCTGGCAATGGCAACCCACCCATGGCCGGAAAATTTCACAAATCCTTGCAGAAATGGATGGGATTTGGGAGCTTCCCAAGGTTGATTCGCCCAAAGATTCCACGCCATAAGGGAATATAAAGGATGGGCGTTTCGGGGCCCCTCCATGAATCCTAAGAAGTGGGTGTTCATGTTGAAAACCCTGAAATCCTGCAGCACCGATTTATGAAACTATAAACATCTTCTACATGTATGTTAAGATTTATGATCGTTTTATTTTAATTCTTTTTAAGGGGATTTCGGTCATCAGCTATATTTAATCATACCCAAATCACTTGCCAATCGCTTGAAACATCCTGATGCAACACTGCAATACCAACGATTTCGGATCCGTCGCCTGGTTCAAGTTCCCGATGAGCAAAACGTTCAGCAAAGACACAGCAAGGTACCACCGCGAAGCGGCGGTTTTCCGACAGTGCTACGTCCACAATGGCTTCAGTCACCTGTGAACCAGATCCAAAAGGGGCAAGGCTAAGTGAATTATTGAACCCCTCCAAAGATGTATTGATTTCTTGAGCAACTTTTTGTTGAAAAATCAAAGAAAACTGGCACATCTTTTTCATCATCTGACATCAAATCCAATCGAATTCACAGAAACAATTGGTGTAAAATTGGCCTCGTCAGGGTGAAGGCCGACTACCACAGAAGCACTTCGCAGCCTAGGAAGTTCCACGGCCGCTTCACCGCTTCACTGTCTATCATTGACTCACAAGGATTGATGTCTTCTATATTATTCAATGGTCTAAGGATGCTTTCTGACATTAGTGCGGTAACATTCCTTTTCATTCCTTAAGTAAAATCACAGATCTGTGGGAAAATGTTTTACCCCAATTCAGAGCCCCCAATTTGATTGTGGAAATCAACTCGAAGGAGTTTGCGAGTGAATTGGCATACCTGCCCTCCAGGAAACTAACATATCGCACCTCTGGAAGGAAAATCGTCTTCAAAAATGTTTCGGAGAGGGATATGTTGGCTCCCTGGAGAGTATCCAATCATCGACTACTAGGGTGATCCCCCTTCGCAGGATTTCAATAACCACCATGTGTCATGGGGGATCCCAAGCTTAGACGTTACTACCAATCCAGAATTATAGACTACTAGGCTCTTTTGAAGCTCCAAACTGGAGATTTCCAAGAAAAAAACATGGTTCTTTTTAGGGAGTGTACGCCATAGGTTTAATCCTTGTCTATCACCACTTCACACTGAGACGTCATTTTGTCGTGGCTCCAAGGGACTACATACCTGGTTCCTTCTACGTTTTTCTAAGCTTAGAAAAGGGCACCGACAAAAACCTATAACAACCTATGGTACGTTGCACAATCTATGGGAGCATGGCGCCCTGCGAGCCAACAACAGTCTCAAGTCCGTTAAATTCCTTGCCAGAAAATTGCCAAGGATCACTTCTCTGTTGGCGCCGCAAAAGGTTTTCTCCTGGCCAAAAAAAACTCCTTACTTTGAGCCCAGGAAAGTAATGGAAAGTGACCAATTCATCTTGGGAGGACTCATCTGTAACTGATGCATTGGAGGAAGGAGAATCATGTTTTGCAATATTTAGTTATATTTCTACAAATGTTTTATCCCTAAACTGTGATGATGACATTCTTCTCATCCTTCACGTCATGGCTTTTACAGATGCCGAAGTAGAAATGGCGCACATCAAACATCATTGAACCACAACACAAAATCCTGCACCACTTGGGATGTCTAAAACCCTGTAGCCCTGTATAACATGTGAGATTCACCACTGGTGCTGAATTTTCTCCATCAACAACCATCTAGATGTGTCTATACAAGTATAATTGCCATTCATAAATATATTCATATACTACCAATCTCTGGATAAGACATACTCAAAACATCTTCTCAAACATCCCCCAAACAAAGAAGCTTTTTCTGTGTCTTTACCAGCTCCTCAAAGCTCACTGGCAAATGTTCAAAGGCTTCCTCTCGTCCTGAATTGTTGCTCCGGGAGGGTTAAGAAATGCCATAGAAATATCCATCTAAATCCATCTAACTCAATCTATCTGAATATACAATGAATACCCCCTGGAAATTTAACATAGCCCCTGAAAATATACCATCCGAAAAGGAGAGGCTTGTCTTCCAGTCCCATCATTTTTCAGGGGCGAGACGTTAAACTTCGGGAGGGTATACACGACACATCACAACACCATATTCTGCCACCAAGGCCATATTTTCGCATCTCACCTCGTTTGCGCATGGCACGTCGCTGCCAACTCTTTAAGGATCCACCTGAAACGTCGGGCTTGCCCCAATGGTTCTACCCGACATGACTGCATAAAAAAGAAATCCCAACAAGAATCACTTAGATCTGTGAAATGATAAATAAATATGATATGATAATAATATGTATCTTATTGAACATTAGATGAACATACATAAAACATACAGTCTTGAAACTTGCCAATCCCAACTGCATTAGCAAATTTGCTGCCTTCACCTGTCCTACCGTGTCCAACCTCGGCGTAGGGCTGGATCGACCAAGGTGCAAGGGATGCCATACTCGACGCCTTGGGACGGTCAAGACGCAACGAATGGAACAAAAAACTTCGACGTTTTGACATTTGTCATATAGGTGTTTCCAAAAATAGTGGGAAAACCCACAAAATGGATGGTGAAAATAATGGAAAACCCTATTAAAATGGATGATTTGGGGGGAAAACCCCCTATTTTCGGAAACATCCATATGATCTTCATTGGCTTATATGCATAACATTGAATAACTATTAATGTGGGCGTACGTAAGGATACAATCTACAAACCATTAGGATATTATCTACAAACCTGCCATTGGTTGTAGAAGAATATTATTAAAATCAACCCTCACGGATTGAATCATGACCAATGGCCATGTAACATTCACCAATTGGTTCACTTTGTGTTGGATAGTCATAGTGATGACAAAATGCAGGTGGACATCTACTTGTTAATGAGCCATCCAAAATGTTGATTGAACTATCACTGGGGTTTTAGATGATTTCAGTAGGACATCATTAGATCTTGATTGATTGAGATATCCAATGCTTGGAGGAGGTTTTGGAGGATTTCCATGTTTTTTCAGGGTCCCTAATCTGAGAATCATCTAGAATCATCTAGAATCATCTAAAATCATCGAAAATCATCTATCCATTTTAAAGATAGCAAGGTACTTAGCTGCCAAGACAAATCTCCTTGGCCACCAGCAACGTCCAACACCCCACGACCAGAGGACAATACCTGAAATTTGACAAACCATGGAATCACAGGCAGAACGGCCGGGTTTTCGGTTGTGACATGCATGGTGTTTTCG
Organism: Breviolum minutum Mf 1.05b.01; assembly: GCA_000507305.1. Taxonomy (NCBI): domain Eukaryota; class Dinophyceae; order Suessiales; family Symbiodiniaceae; genus Breviolum; species Breviolum minutum. The sequence continues at coordinate 38,803 of DF239375.1, forward strand.
GTGGATCTCAAAAAGACAAATCCCCAATGATTCGAAATTCGAAATGTGAAATGACTCGTAAACTTTTATTTGTCCAAGACTTCAATGAATGTTGGTTGATTTGGAAGCAGCTTCTGCTTACCTAATATATTGGTACTTAAAGGGTTGATTCGCACAAATAAATTGAGATTGATGAGGCAACTGCATTTTTCATCTTGTCTAGGAATCTAGCAAGAGTATTACTGTAACAGACTGTAACATTCAAACTTCTTCTACTTTTTTGTAGGCTCACAGAGTGGCAAAATCAGGCTGGATTTGCAAATCTCCAAAGCTTCAATGTACATGGTATGACATGCACTGCATATAGTTGCTGCTCTGACAAATGATATGATATTGGTTCAATGGAGTTTCCTGGCTCCCTTGATAGGTGGTAGGTGGCATATAATATCATATAATCACCCAATTGACAATATACAAGTGGTATATAAGTGGTATATATTGCCAATTGGGTAATTATATATCACCTACCACCTGTAAAAGGAACCAGAAACAGCTATTGATTGGTGATATTGACTAGAGTGTGATATTGATATGACTGTCAACTAGTTGGCCAAAACATACAGAACCATCGCCAAGAAACATACCAACAGAATCCAAAAAATGGAAGCACATGGCAAATATGGGGCATCAGTTGGTACATGAATCAAGACTTGAAATGAAACCGAATGTACGAGACGAACACTCTGCAATGAATCATAACAAATCATATGAGATGAACTATACTAATATGTGACATAGATCGTCGAGATTAACTTGGTGCCACATCATATATGTCGTTTGGCCAATCTCCGATATGTGGACATGTGCATGTCCACATATGTCCACTGTCCCGTTTTTCATGTTCCGCCTCCTCTCCGTAGGTCTTCAGCAACCATGCTGCAAAGCGAGCTGCCCTATGTGTCTTCCCCGCCTTGTCATGAGGTCCTACCACAGTGAGCTGACCATGACGGAAGACATGACCAACATGTCAATTCTCATGCGGAAACCTCATGAAACTTCTGACTTCTGGAATCGAAAAACAAAATGCAAGTTGCAACTTGAAGATCAAAATTCCCTGGAGAATTACACAATTTGGGATACTGTTCCCCTTCATAACACAAGATTTGTCGGGATCCCCGGTCACCTAAAATGACCTACAGGGACGTCACAAAAACTACAAGCCGAGTTCTGAACAAAATTCAGAATTGAAAAAAAATACAATTCTGCCGGAAAAGTAGAGTCGTGTAAGTAGTAAGAGTCTAACATGAACAGCATTTTCACTTGGAAGTACAGCATGATATATAGCACGATGCATACCATGATATAGAATGATGTGACATGATGCAACATGTCATTTCTTGCAGCATAGCAGGCCTTCGCCATATTCCGCCTGCTCCTCGGCTTGGAGGCGTTGCGAACGTTCCCGCGCCTCGCGGGAATGGAGCGCCTTAGCCTCCTGGGCAGCTACTCACTACCAGTCACAAAGTTGATGAGGCGTTCTGTCAATTATGGTAATCATTTGATGTTATTTCTATATTATGTGATTAATTAAACGATGTATCATCTAATAGTGTCCAAGAATCAAAATGATGGAACATATTCCACCTGAAAGAGCTTCAAGGATCATGTCAGTGAGAGATGATGCCCAAAACCCATCAGCCAAAAAAAAAACATATCAAAACCACAAAATAAGAAAACCAATCGCCAAACATTCTTCATGGCTGTGCTCAACAGCGCTTTGACTGAGTGAACGAAATCACAGACCATATTTGCACTTTAAATGGACAATATCATCCAATGACATGAAACAGGTCAGGCTGTAAAGCTCCTCTTCAGGACCCTCAAAGTAATGACGAAAGCTGCAGGAAGCCTGTCATGCAATTTTGAGGGGCAAAGAAGAAGTGGAAGATTGGACCACATGACAATATGTGGGAATCAAAACGTCACATACATATATGTATACATGTATACATGTATATACATGTAATATATATATATATACACCCTCAACCTTAAATGTAGCTCTTTTTTAGATACCCTTGAAATAGTACAACCTTTCAGTCGAAAGAAACTCTTTTGCATCAAAGGCCGTATTTGGTGAAAGGCTGCGTTTTGGAATCAACATAGTATCATTGATCAATATAGTGCTATCAACCTTAATCAACATATTTCATATTATAGCCATACTACAGCATATCCCAATCCTTTCCCTTCCGATCGTATCCGTTCGCCACAGCATGTCAGCACCAGGAAGATTTCATAGGAAAGCGGAGTAAAATTTCAAGAATGACCAACATTAGGCAGGCACATCGATCTGTGTTGCGGCGAAGCCTGATAAAAGTAAAGGCAGTTCTGTGTGTGGCATCTCAGGATGCTCGTGGGATGGATGCATATTGTGATATTCAGCGAAAGTTTAGAAGCAACTACTTTTTTTGAGAGTGGAGAACTCATGATTTAGAAAGAGCAGGAGAGGAAAAACATAGGAAAAAACACTTCAGTAAAGAGATTGGAAGGAAGATCAGATTCAGCCGATCGGCCCGGACATTTCGTGTGTAAGCGCTAAAAAGGAAGAATTTCGGTGTGAAAAGTTGGTTTTGATTGGGACATGGTGGGGTTTGATGTATTTTTTGGAAAACTTGAATAATCGCGGGAGCCGCCTCAAAAAGGAGTAACATGGCTTCGCTTTCTGGAGCGTCAAGGTTTGACTACATAGAAATTATGTGGACATCCTGACAAAACAAAAGGCTGTGTTTTGACCATAGGGCTGCATTTTGGACATTGACGTTTTGACACATCCTGTAATGTGACCTTTTGGTCATAAGGGGGTCATCTCGGTTCAGGGAATATATTGTATAGGTATTATGTATATATGACTTGTAACACTATCTATCATGTCGTTACAGCACTTTATGACATAGATATGGTATGTCACGGTATGTCACCAAAAAAAAACGCTGTGATGCACATTTAAACATTTACATCAAATTTACGCACAAACAATTTACCATAAATCAGCTTGGATCTTATGGTACTCAACTCCCAACCGACATCAACTGATGTTGAACCTCTGTACAGCCGCCAGCTGCGCAGCCAGACCAGCGCTTGCAAAGTGCCAAGCCGCCACGCGCTGTGACTGCAAGTTGCAAGTTGCAAGTGGCATCATCGCAGGATTTTCCACAGAACTTTGTGATTTCACCACAGTTTCTCCACACTCTTTTTTTGCATGTCAAATTGAAATATTCTATGGAAAAACTCAATGCTGTCCACCAGAAGAAAGGAGAAGGAGATGAAACAAACAAAAAAGTCATACACAGAAATCACAAATCAACACCGACCTTCAAGTTGCTCTTTGGCTCTTCGATTCACTTCATCCTTCTGCGCAAAGTGTAAGGGCAAGGACATCGGTGCCGATGCTGCCACTGTTGGCTCCATATTTTTCTCCACGGGACGCCAGCGACGAACCAAGTACTCAGGCCGAACTTGTAGTGCTGATAGCACTTCGACCTGCTTTGCACAGAGCGTAGGACATGGTGATGATACAAAATCATCCATATACAAGTCATAGTGCATCACTGTATCACATAAGAGTTAATAACGTTAATAACTACATGTTGCACATGATATATCTCTTGATCTTGTACAATAGTTTCTGCAATTGCTTTAGGATGATTGCGAAACATCTTGCAAGTGAATTGGTTCTGCAAGATATTGCAAGATTGATAGACATGATATATGCATCTTGGAGTAGATTCAGAGACTCTGAACCATTGAACAAAAAGATATTGCTTATCTACTAACAAAGATATTTGACAACCATTTGTATCCTGGTTAACCATTTGGTTACCCTCCAGGGAATTAACATATCCCACCTTGGGAAAAGGAAACTCATCTTCAAAAGTGAATTTTGATGGGATATGTTAGTTCCCAAGAGGGTAACCATTTGAATCTTGGTTTTCATCCTAACAAAACAGATATTGCTTCACTTTCCCTTTTCCTAGGATTCCCAGGATTCCCCGGAGGCCTCGCCTCAATTTCAAGACCCAGAGGCAAATCGTTCCGACGCTTGGGAGATGGCACCTGGGTAAATGCTTCAAGGCAAAGATGTTTTTCTGGGTAAATTTTATGTATGCAAGGAAGCAAGCGTGTATTTGTTTACAAATATGGAAGTATTTGTGTAAGAAAAGGGTGACATATTTGAAAATCTTGATCAACATGTTTTTTTGTAAAGATATTTTCCATTTTATATCTTTCTCTGAAGCCAAGGTCGCTTCATCTGCTTTTTCTTGAAGTTTTTTTACACTTCGCTCAAGACACCAATCTGGGGTCAAGACACTTCTTATGGGAGTCAGAGTCCACTGTTTCCCCCTCATATCAATCCGTTTAATCCAGATACAAACAAAGAAACTGAGCAATGTCCAAAAAAACTTTGAAAACATGTGTAAACCTTGACTATTCCCGAATTCTCATGATTGGTTCATCAAGAAATTCCATTTCATGGATGAAAAATCACGGTCCACCTTCAGTCAGGAGGATGGCACCCTTCGCTACCATGTTACCGTTTTTCAGGCCGTGCACCTTGGACTCATCCACCAATGCAGAAGCAAAGCAAAGGCCCACATTTTCTGACTCCGCCTGGAGAAAAAAAAAACGTTGGGACCAGGCAGAGCGTCATGTCAAAGAAACTGCTCTGGTTGAAATCCTGCGAACCTCCTGCTAAGTTTTAATGATTTATCATGATTTATCTCATTTACATGGGTTTTGCAGTATGAATGGTGAGTGGATGATTCATGTCCAAATTTGAACCATCCTGTGGCGTGGCATGGTGTTTTTGATGATCATCCGCTTTTCAGCCTTCGATTAACACATATGAACGCCCGGTTGTTTGGTCCATTGTTAACGTAACCAAAGCATTCAGAAAACAACACCACTTCAGTTTCCGCGCTCTGCCTTCAATGTACAAAATGTCAGAAACTTTGACTTCACACGGCGGCTGAGTACCTATCAGTGGCAGTCCCGCCCAATGTCGAATCCATTCAGCATATCCAAGCTTCATCTTGGAACAGATTTCACGTCATGTCCTATGCCTGTATCTTTTTTCAGTCAGCTCTGATCATCTAGAATCTAGAACAAGTTTTCCCTATCATCGTTCTCAAACCCATTTGAAGAAGACATTCTGCCGAATCTCCTTTCAAAATTGCCCCACTTATGAAAGTCCTCTGGTTTAAAACAATACGGCGGAGAAGATTCACCAGAAATAGCTGGCTTTGTTTCAAGCATGAAGGTCCAACAAAACCATTGGAACTAATGGCAAAACTCCCTACAAATGGATGCTACCCTTCATGACGTCCGGTTCTTCAACCGTTTCTTTCACAATGAAATTCTCCAACTTCACCGTCTGTGAGGTTCAGGTAGCATCCAATAGCTGGGAAACCCCAAATGACCATAGCTAGGCTTGGATGCCCCCATTACATGACATGGAAACAACTACTTTAAGTGAGAATAATTTCATCTAATGTCAGTTGCATGTTTGAGCCACCAGGTTCTGGGGTGTTCTACACCATAAACATCATTTTATGGATCTCCATGATCTCTATATGAATTACGGACAAGATTTGGTACATGGCGAAGGGACATCCTTAAGTAGGGTGGGCCCCTATCGGTTTGGCAGTGGCGGCACCTTGTACAAACCTTGTTGAGGGCATCGTTTTAGGGTGGGCCCCTATATCGGTTTTGCAGCGACGGCAACCCCACGACCCTCTCAATACTACTTTGGTCATACCTAATTTTGTCCGATACTCATATCAACCAAGCACTTATGGTCCAACAATGACCAGGTCGTTAACGTGGTCCCTGATTTAGGGAGGAAAACCTCACGATTTTCGCCTCACCACGGATGATCTGCTTGGTCTCAATGATCTTTGGATCCAATTCCAATAAACTCTCAAACCTCAAAAAGTGGTTGGTAGGGCTAGGGATGATTCCACGTTGTTTTATTTTTTTGGTTTCAGAAAATTCACCACTTCGTGAAGTTTGTTGCAGCGTTTGATAAACTCTCAGACCTTTGGTGTGTGTGTGTGTGTGTGTGTGTTTTGGTATGTTTTTTTCGCTTGTTTTTGCTAGGAGCATGCAAAATATTTGAGACCATTATAGTTTTTATTGGAGATGCTTGGAAGTGAAGATTTGATAAGTACTTTACATGGTTGCAATAGATTTCTTGCCTGAGACCCTTTTTTGGGGGGGGAGTGAGTACTGAAAAACCAGTTCTTACAGCGGAACATCTTGAAAGCGCCAAGCCAATCATCTACGCACAGCCAATCATCCTGGTTGGTGAATGGCGCTATTGATGGATTATCACCCCTACTAAACAGGGTATCACAACCTATACAACCAGGGAATGGTAGAAATTTCCAGAGGATATCATTTCCCCAACTGTTGGAGAACCACTCACTGGAGTCCTTCAGTGAAAATTGACCAGAAGAAGTTGTGAACAAAGACACTAACATGAAAACACCATCTACTCAGTGCCAATCGTGGCCTTGCAGCAGTGTATGTTGGCTGGATTTTCAGGGACCCAAGCCGCGCACCCCAACGTACACACCGAGAGACGAGCTGGGAATGGGTACCAATTCAGCCATGCTTCAAATGAAAAACCATCCATGGCAGCAAGCTTGGGGCCAGTTGTCATCAAACTCATGTTTGCGATTGTGTTCAGAATCCCATGTTTGAAAGTAAACACATGGTGATTCAATGATTTATATGGTTTTGGTTCAAAGGGATTTAGTGAGTTGGGACAACTCATGTACCTGAATTTGTCTGAAGTATAATATGGCCATGTTAATATATTGCATGACTTGTGATATCTATCTCGTCTGATCTGATGAAATGGCATATGAATCTGTTCTAGAAAGCTTGACAAATTCTCTAAATCATGTCTTTTTCTTGGAAATTCGATGGATGGCATTCAGGAAACTTGGAAACAGCAGGCAACAGAATCAAATCTATTCAAATCTCACATCTCCAGATTCAGATTCTGTAAATGGAGTACACCCTTGAAGTTTAACATGGAACCTGAAAATCAGCCCCTGGAAAGGAGATTCCTATTGGAAACCATCATTTTGAGGTTCCATGTTGAACTTTGGGGGTGTATACCGTACCATCTAAGTGATTTGAGGGAGTCAGCTCCTCTCCCATTGACGCCAGCAAGGCTGCTTGATTGCTCGCCACAATCTACAAGCTGCAGCATTTCGTTGGGCTTGACAAAGGCCCTGGCATTTCACGGTCAATACCAACTACATCCAACGCCGAAAAAAATGGGTGGAAGTCCCGATACCTGACTCTGAGGGTACCTAGTTGAAGTTCTGCACTAAAAATCTTGGTAGATGCTGATTTTCCGCATGTTTCATCATTTCTCCTTGATTATCTTGATTCCGACCCACTCTTGCAATCCGAGCCGCTTGGATGCGTGCATGTACAGCAAGATCTGTGAAAGCTCCACGTTGAACCTTGACGCGTTTTATTGATTCTTCCAATCATGGATGGATGGTTAAGAAATAAGGCTTATGATTCTTATGATCTCAAACTGATGAATCATGAATGACCCAGTTTGATGAACATATTCACATTTGCTCTCAAGCCTTTCCCTTGTCAACATTACCATTAATTGCCACCCTTTCGCGAACGGTTTTTTTAAAGCCATTTGGGTCTCTGACAGCTTTAACGCGACCCAGCAGACTTGCTGACAACATGGCTGCCAACGCCTACGTAGCTGGGAAAACAAACTGCTGAAATCTGAAAAATGAATGATAATCAATGGGAAACGAGACATACAACAACTGCTGAAAGTTGCCAAAAAAACGCAAACGGAATACAAACGACTTACAAACGGCACAGCCCTTCAAACTCTGCATACTCAATCCTGGTAGAGCTTTTGCCGCATCTGCTGTTCGGCATCTTCATCACGTTGTTGCCCTTCTGCGGAAAGTTCTGCTAATGCCTCCTTCAAAAGAAACAACCAGTTCAAATCTGCACTTTGTCTTAGCAGAGCTGATAAAATAGTTTGCGGCCTACTGGATTGATTTTTTTCTTGAAGCGCAAGAACCACCTGTAGCGAAAAAAAAATGTCTAGATTTATCAGTTGATATTGTGAAAAAATGTGTATGTGTGTGTAAAAAGGTAGATCCATTTTTTGAAAATTAGATGATAATTTAATGTATGTACATATTTACACCAACTTCTTCCATCCGTGACCTTTTGATCACCCAAAAAATGGTGGGTCACGTTTTCACCCCTGACTTTGGGCCACTGGCAAGTCCTGTGCCCAACCTCTGGCTTCCGTAAAACTTAGACCTCAAGGCGTTGAGGCCGTTGGTTTCCGGAAATTCCTCAAAAAAAAACGCCCTAAAAAAAAGGAAACAACGAAACAATTCGAGATCATGGAAAATTCCAGGATATGTGTATATGTACATTATATGTGTATATAAAGAAATATATCATTTAATGTACACCACTATAAAAATAGGACCCATCAAAGTTACTGAGATTTGGGAAAAACACTTCACAAGTAAGATTTCTCTGAGTGATATGACCCAACATCACGGTACTTCACCGGCTCATGTACACATCCAGTGCTCAGCCCCGGATGTGGCCCGGAGTGTGTGCCTTTCTGGGGTCTGTTTTGCCTAAGTAGAACATCCTAGCCTTATGTAAAGTTGGCCACGCACAATAAGGAGGAACCCATATACACAGATTATATTATAATTATGATATACAGATTGTGTATATGTATCTTTTTCACGACAAGTATACAGCTGACCAATTATAAAATAAAAATCACCAACATGGAAAACCCTGAAATAAGGTGGGAATCCATGTGCAAACTACCTTTTGAGTGACTTTGCGTGACGTCCGTGAGAAGTCACAAGACAGTCGCATGATGCCAAGCAACAAGAGAGTATCATTTGACCTCCTGCACGGAGCTTCTCCAAACGACGCCTTCACCAATTCGGACAAAAATCCCAACACATATGCACTTGCATGCCAAACATCACATGTACATCACATGTATTCACATGTATCCCTGGCCTGATTTCATCAAGCCAAACCTCTGTGCCCTGCTCTGAGCGCACAAGTTCCTGCTTTCGGAGTCTCAACAAATCACTACAACAAGCTCCCTCGGTTCAGCTACACTTGCATCAAGTTTGATCCCTCCAATATGAAGGATTATTTACCTTTAAGAAGTATATATGGTACAATTTTGGTTGCCCCAGAGTCGTCATGTGTTTTTTAATGTTAGGAAAGCATGGCTAATTTCGCCAATAGCCGCAGCTGCAGGTGGCTGCGGTGGTAGTTTCTCAGATACCTTCCAAAGGCATTTTCTCTATACAATTGTCTTGCTAAAGAGCGCTTAGGAGATCTCATGGGTGTTATTCGTAAACAAAGCTTGTGATAATTGTCATATAATTGTCAGATGTAAGGCAAAAACTACAAAGATCACAAACACCTATAGGAAATATTGGCAGAATGATCTGGCCACTTGCAACCGTCCTTTGGACAACTCGAGACCCAGCACACACACAGAGGAAAAACATCCACCCAAAGTTATTTTAAAAAAAACGAGAGTTGCGTCCTCTTTGTCATGCAAGACGATGTGCAGGGTACGCCCCTCTTGCTTCAACTCCTTGAAAATCTAAGGGATTCCAAAAAGCAGGAAAGAATGATCATGACATATCATCACCTGGCGGTCATGGTGGAATGATTTATTGTTCATCTATGTTTTTCGTGAGAGTGGGAACCTTCCAGAAAATATAAGATAGATAGATAGGCTGAAAAAATCCACCATGGTTGATGATATTTAACAGGAAATGTATGGGAAATATGGCAAGTTCAGGAACCCTTCAAGTGCTCCGTGCTTAGATGACTTGCAAATGTATCCATGGTCATGTTGCATTTCGCCATGAAATTCATTGATACCCTGCATGCCCTACAACTCGCAGCGATGACTCCTGGATTGATGCTAGAAGCAAGCATTGCTTCACTGCAAGATCTGTACGGGAGGCAAAGAAAGCAAGGAAGTTGTGAGTCAGAAGGCACCATTCCTCAACAACTCGCAAATACAAAGGGGCAACTACCAAACAACTCGCAACTTGGAAAAAAATAGTCTGACACCTTTACGGCTGTATCTGGTGCAAAAGAGTCCTACAAGCTGATGCTACAAGCTGGAGTTGATCGCTTGACCTTCAGTGACCTTTTCAAAAAAGTCTTGGGAAACAATAGTTGTTTCTGGTTCCCCTAAAAGGTGGGCTTGGTAGGTAGCATATATGACTCCCCAGAAGGCAAGGACTATAAGATATACGTGGTATATATTATACTGCCAATTGGGGGATGAAAAATGCCACCAAGCCCACCTTTTAGGGGCCCCCCGAAAACCACCCATTGACTTGGGAAACAAGTCAAAGAAGCCAGCCTTGTTCCAGGTGGATAGCCATCCTCCAGAACTCTTGAGAGATTGTCGTCGAAGCACCTCTCCTGAATAGTCCTGAGCAAAAAATATCCGGAGAAGAACAGAAACAAAGTGAAAGAATCGTAAGCATCTCATGTTCAGTCACCCAACTATGAAAAATCATCAAGGAACATCAATTAGAAACAGTCGTCAAGCTTACATATCAATTTCACTGATTGCCACATCATGCTAACACATGCCGTCAAACTTAAAATATCAATTTTAAGGAATGTGTCATCATGCACATGTAGCAAAAGGTCGAATCTTGTCGCTACATTTTTTGAGAATTGTCAAACTCGTGGATAACAGTGAAGAAACACATTGGTCCTTGCACTCAGTCGCCAGCTTCTCCAAGTCTTGTTGCGGATCTAATTGCTCTGGAGGGTCAATTCCCACCATTGCTCCAGCACTTGGAACGAGATTCATTGCTACATAGCGATGGGACCAGATTTTACCGGTAGATTGATAGTTGGGGAACAATGATTTTGAGCCACACTCGCATTGCTTTGCAACTTGAGATGCTTCTAAGATATTGTCGTGAGGCACGTCGAATATCGTCAAACGTGGGTGAAGTATGGTGAAGTATATTAGTGAGACTTCAGCAACCTGAATTCATATGGATTTTCTTTGAAGATTCCATTACTGAAGTATCTTTTGGGGTGAAATCGCCTCACGTCACGATAGTTCACCCAAAGGAATGTTACTGTAATAGATGAAGTCAAAATGACCGACTGTTCCTGTTCCATCAGCGTTGCAAAAACTTTGTTGCGGCTGCAAACAAATTCAATCTCGAAGCTAAGCCCAGGGAAAGAACAACCAAATCATCATCAAATCCCTTTCCTGCACCCAACGTTCAGTAGTCCGTCAGTTTTGGGGAGGGTTGTCCAGGTAGTCCCGGCAATGAACAGAACTAAAACGTAATTCCTACACAAGTGTTCAAGGAAAGTGTTCAAGGAAAGTGACCAATAAAAGTTCTTGCAGATCTTAAACTTAGGTATTGAAATAACTACCCAGTATATATACAATATGTATACAATATATAAATATACATATATTGACAAGGATTGTGTTAAGACGATTGGATTTCTGAGTATTGAACGCTCCAAGAGTGTATCCAAGACCGCTGCAACCTCCCGGTCGAAGCGTTTTAAAGCCCTGGCCACACGAAAAAATTTGTCATTTTGAGGCACTGGGTTTCATGGAGAGAATCATTGTGTAAATCATTGTAAATCCTCAATTTTAAATCTCAAACTATCTGCCTCTGACTTAAAAAAAATATTAGCTGACACTGATTTGAAAGATATTGTCTGACTCTGATTTGAAAGATATTGAAAGGTAAAATAAATACACTGGATCACTATTCCAGAAGCGATTTTTGGAGACTTTGATAGTGCGTGCTTTGTCAAGCTGGCCAGACTTCACAACGATTTGCAACGCTTTTTGTGCCTCTGCCTTTCCTTTGAAACCATTGCGATCAGTGCAGAATCAGATTGAAGTCTTGTGTTAAACGTGTTGTTGTTGTTGTTGTTGTTGTTGCTGTTGTTGTTCTCCTGCTTCTTCCTACACCGTTCCTATCACCTTGAAACCTTGAAACCATCACAAGCCAAGGAGTTTTGAATGACGAGAATTCCGACCAAATGACTTTGAAGTAATGACTTGCTTTGAGCGAAGACGTACAGGATTCACATCGAACGTTCCATCATTCCAACGTGAAAAAGATACTAATATGAATCATTTGCACCATACATCTTTGAAATCTTGCAAACAATTGCTTGAGTGCAATGCATGCAAAAACGCAAAAACATCCACCCGGGGGAAACCAGAAAACCCGCCAAATTCTTGGAGTTCATCCGTCTGCCATTGTTTTTTCAACGAATCAAGCTGCCTCGCGATCGGCTTCCAGCAAAGCTTGACCTGTTGACAACATCAAAATCAAAATCACGACAAGTTTCCCAAGCATTCCCGATTCCCAAGCCAAATCAACCAAAAAAAATGTAGCCGCATGTAGAGCCTAAAGAAAAGATCCACCACATCCACAACATGGCACTCAAGGAATCCGGACCATCCAAGGTGCTAGCTTGTCGTGCTCGCTTTTGACTGTGTTCAACACCCAAGGATTGTAGCTGTAAAGCATTGGCAACTGCCAGCACAGCACCTTCACCACCTAAACTCTCCACGGAGGAGGACCCATGTGTTTCCAATCATTTTGAGCGTGGAAAGCCTGCTATAATATATACAGGATTACGTACACAGATAAAATTCACAAAATTTGCAAACCCAACAGAGATGATTGTGAGAGTTGACCTTGCTGGAACACTGTTTCGATACCTAACCCTGCTAAGGGGGTTGCACAAAGAAGCCAAGCAACAAAAAGGATCTACTACAAGGCGGCAACCGCATGATTTCCTGAGCGCGAAAGTCTTTCTTTTCAAACTAAACTGTGTTTGTTACCAAAAACTCTAGACTCTAACTTGCAACCAATTCAAAATACTACTTTGAGTGCAGTTGTTTTTTCGTATGTTTGTTAAGCCTTTTTGTTTCACTACGTCCAAAAACAAGCAAAAACCTTGTCCCCAAAACCGAGGATCAAGTAGCTGCAAGCCAGTTCAACGGCATGGACTCCCGCACCAGAAATCCAAGTTGATAAGCCTTTGCCTCCGAAAATCTCAGGAACTTTCCCTATGAAAGTTAGCCGGGGGTTAAACTACCCGGCAAAAAATTGGGATTATATATAATAAGCTATTTGGATTTGGATGGATCCTTTACAATAAGGTACGTAATTCTGCTATTATTCTTCGGATGGATGGGTACACCTCTGGAGTTGAATTTTCCCTCAAAGTTGATGGAATCTCCGTTGGCGAAACGAATAAGTCAGGGTTTTGCTTCGGCAACTGCACGTTCAAACAGCTGATTACTAGAATCATAACAACAAAAAACATGGGGGTGGTGACGTTTCAACAAAAACTACCCTGAACATTAACATGTTTTGACCTTGCAATTCATCACTGAAAATCCACCTGCTGAGGCTCAAACGAATCACATCTGGAAAGCCACGATCCAGTGATTCGTCGCTGGCCTTGGAAGATTTTCACCATGTACCGGGTTTAACTCATTTCACAAGATTTTAATTGCTACCATTTGCTACCCCTTTCGCAAAATGTACCGCAGATTATCTGGAACCACATCACCAACTTGCCTGAGATTACATGGGGTGCTAGAAAAAAGTCCGGGATAAGTCTTGGATAGTTGATATAACAACCATTACATACCATTACTGACACCTACTCCAACTTTGCCCAAAAAAGGAAAAAGGTTGCATCAGGAAGAAAGGCAATCAAATCGACTTGAGTTTCGTATATTCGCAAAAAAAATCAAAAAAAGCATGTTTTTAACCCTCTGAGATCAACGGCCTGGTTCGTAAAGCAAAGATAATGGCTGTAGCCAGCCTTGGATCTTGGGCAGCAAGCGCTGTGGACCAACCCTGCCATCCAAAACTGCTCGAAAATTCGATTTCTTTTCAGCTTTCAGGCACGCTAAAACCGCTGCGACCAGCACCAACCAACGTTCCAGAGAAGATGATACGATGCCAAAGCAAACGCACACCTGGCCTAAGTCTCATTTTCAGGCTAAGGCGGCTAGGTCCAGGCTAAGTGTCTGTTCATCTGACCCCATCTGACCCCTTGGCCACCAAAGGTTATTGTTGATTTCAAAGATAAATCTAAGACCTGGCCACCAAAGGGTGGCAATGTGGCCACCGGAATTTATACAAAGAGTATGTTCCGGACAAATCATCCTAGATTACTTGCAAACAATCACTGGTGTCTTGTGTTTTTGGGGCAAATCTGCCACCTGATCTCAAGCTGAGTAACACTTTTGAGGCAGCCATAATGGCCAGATGTGCTTTGTCTAACCATTGAGAGTAGCTGCCACCCTTTGCATTTCTCCCGTGATCGCCATCTTTGGTCACCTACCAATGACAAAACGTTTGGAAAAATTCAAGCTATGTAGGCGCTTGGCATATTCCACCACCCTGAATTCAGCACAATTGACCAGGGAATTGAGTCAGATTTTGGAGAAGCGTTTCAGTATCCCATCACTAATCTCATCAAGCTTCATGCACATTTTACCTGTCGCTTTAAATTTTGAAATTCAACATTTGTCTGGGGAGGATTATTTCCCCCATATATATATATATACATATCACATATATATATATATATAAATCATCCAAGTTGACGGGTGAAGTTGGCTATCATTCTTTTGGAGGGGGAACCCCGCCTTCACGTCTGTCTGCATGAAGATGGCTCGGCTATCATCAGGTAATTTCTCCAGAATCAGCTTGACAACCATCTGGAACCAATCCACATAGCCTCTGTCACACAGAATCCACGTGAAAAAAAAACTGTATCCATCATACCAAACATCCAAAAGCAGTCCTGCTCCTGATGGATACGATAGGAAAAATAGCCATATAGTAAAAACCCTTGTAGAATACCGGTGATTTATTTATATTTTGATATATGTTATCATATTAAACATCCCAAAGAAGTTTGCCAGATTTTTCTACCTATCAACAATCTCTGGTAAATTTCCGGTCACCACTTCAGTTTTAAATCATTCAAACGAAAGATGTGGCTACCCGGCGTTTCAGAGTACCCGGCGGCCTGCACAATTCTTTCATAAATATCACGAGACTCATGAGGTAATGCGGTAGTTACATGATGGTACAATTGGGGTAATACCCTCCCTAAAACTAACAGTTCGCCCCTGAAAATTAGGCCATTTTCAAAGGAAAGGCTTGTATTCCAACCATCCATTTTTCAGGTGTTTCCACTCGCTGTTAGTTTCAGGGTTCGGGTACTCTTCCAAAGGTACGACCCGCATTTTCGGGCTTAAAATCATGTGATATCCATCGCTCATCGAAGGTCATGGAGTTGGAGGAACTCTGGAGGAACCCCGAGGACCAGACCATCCAAGGTGATGCTCTCCAACTCATGAATGTCTGGTACTCCTGTCGAGCTCAACGAAACCTCCCCCGAAACACACCCAGAAATGAGCAGGAAGGGTATGTCAGGATTGTTATTATAAGTTATAAGGGCGTGTCTCAAAGTGAGGGAGCCTGGAGCCCTCTAAATTAGCTATAGTAACTCCCAACTAAAATCAGCTATTTTCACAACCATTTAGGGGCAGATCCCTAATTTTGATTTCTTTATACAGAGATTGGCACTTTCACCATGCACTGGCCAAGCCTGTCAAAACACAGCTGCCCACTGGCAATTTTGTAAGGCTCTGCAACCAAGCGATGGCGTCCTCAATCAAACGGATTTGGGCCATTCAACTGTACGTCTGCCGATGATTTGCCCTCAAAAGATAGTTCCAAGCTGTCAAATCCATTCAAACCCCCCAAATTTTGCTACCTGAAATGCTTCCTTGGAAACTAGGCTGGATTTGTCCGCAGAATTCCCAACAGTGTAGGTCGACAGCTGCGCCATTCTGCGTCCTGGCACAGCACTTCTCGTGAAACATCTGCATCGTTGCCTAAGACGACCAACTGCAGTGCCATGTGACGCAATGTAGGGGAATCATAGGGAATGTGTGGGAATGTAATGTAATTGCCTAATATCATCCCGATAAGATATTCAGTGTAAGGCAGCATGATACACTCCAATGCACAGTAGTGCTAAATGACAGAATCTGCCTGTTGCAGTTGGAGCAGTATGCCCTAGTAACTAGTATGCTATACGTAGTGTGCAGTGACATATTGATATGTCATGCAGTGTCATTCATGGAATCATGCAATCTATGGTCTGACATATCCTGTAGTCAAACATCATGGCCGTGCCCTACGTGCAGATGCGAACTGATCACTGATCACCAAAGTTGGGAGAACATGTTCATCATGTTAACAAGAAAGTTCAGCAGAACTTGAATATGGACCTATGATGACCTATGAATATGGTCGACGTCGTGAACTTTCACAGTCAGACATCCAAATACCCCCTTGCAGTCCAATACCTTCTCAGGAGGTGTTTGGATGTCGGAGGTATACATTTCAGAAACTTGAACTCATGGCACTTTGGGATGCTTCCCTACCTTTAGAGCCTTTTAAGGAGTCATCTCGCCAGTAAGGTATCCTTTAAACTTCGATGGTTCATTTTTGTGCATATTATGTTTTCGTACTATATACTTGGTATTAAGCAACCCTAAGAATCCTTCAAATAATCATGGGGGTGTCAAGTTACCAACCTGTTTTTTTTTGGCCCCCCAAAAATGTCAGGAGGGTCGAACTATAAGGAATTCTTAAAGGAATTTTCCTTCAACCCCGAAAATTCCCCGGGCGGCACATGTTTCGGATCGAATCGTGTATCCAAGCTGCTTCTGATTTGTCTTCCTCCAGAGCCGCGAGGAACATACTGTCGACCTTTTTTGCTTTTCGGCACCTGGCGGTGCCCAATTTTGGGGTGTTTCCAAAAATAGTGGGGAAACCCCCAAAATGGATGATTTAGAATGGAAATCCCTACTATTTAAATGGATGATTTGGGGGGAAAACCGCCTATTTTCGGAAACACACATTTGGTGTTTTCAAAAAGCTAGTAGAAACCCCGAAAAAAAACCGAATGAATTGTGCCTTCGATTTTTTCTGAGGACCAAAGTAAACTTCATCTAATGTTTAAAGAAGGACAGAATGTAACAAAGCTTGATATGATATGGTAATATGATTCTGAGATACAGTGCGAGATAATATGATGTGATATTGCAATAAGATATCACACGGATTTGAACAATGAGACATGAGCATACAGTCCACACATTTCTTTGTCTACCTCCTCTCGTAAACTCTTAAACCTCTCAAGTGCCTTGCTTGATCGTCGCCACTTTGATAGACGGGATGCACCTCAGCTTCCCGCTTGAGTGAACCAATCAGAGTGTCCAACATGAGCTGGTTAGTGACTTATATACTCAGTCAAAGTGCTAAGTCCAAATAGAACTCCGCAAAGAAAGGCCATCAACAAAGAAATTGCCATAGCCAGGTTGCATAGCCGCAATCTAAGAAGACTTTCATCAAACTCCAATGACTTCAAAGCCAAGGCTGTGAAGGTGGTCATTCCTGTCATTCTCCATACCATTTGTTCACACAAAAAACTGGCATGAATGAAGCATCTTGATATTTTCCTAGAAGCTTGGACCAAACGTCGCAAAGAATCAGCAAATCACCAGCGACGGGTTTCCAGGTTTTTCGCAAGTCGTGAAAATCGCATGGTTTCGGTTGTCAGTTTGAAAGGGTAACTCGTTTCTCCTTTTTTAGCTCGAAATCAATCAAATCAATGGCAGAAAAAGATAGGCTATGTGGCTATGTACGGGACCTGCAGGTTTCGGCCTTCTCATCACTCTAAGGGATTTCGGCTGACAGGTGGCGGAATGGGGGAATTCAATCAATCCAACAACATTCAAACGCATCTATATAATTCGAATAAACAGCTTGGGCTGTAAATCAACATTGAGCAATTCAAGAAAAGTTCCTGAAACCCTCTGGCCATTTGGAAGTCCTTGGTTCAGCAGATTCGATTAGAGTATCTTAAATTCAATTTAAGGAAACAGCTGTAAATCTATATCATCCTTGATGGTTAGAGATCCTTTAATGTTTTCGACTTTATCTTTTCGACTTCCTCTTCTGAAAAACCGACTTCACTGACTTCAACAGTTGAGGTGAAATTGCCTGACACAGGGCGAGGACGGTTTCGAGTGGCAGTGTCTTAAGTGTTTTGAGTATCTTTCTGAGATTTTCCACGATTTACATCATGAACAATCCTGTTCTGCAATATCTTGAATAAAAACAACAACAAAAAATCCAATCACACATCTTCAAAGTGTCTGAGGCCTAAGGTAGTCAGTCTTGCACAAAACCCTGGAGAAATTTCAGAAACGTCATTGTTAATTGAACAAGATTCGGATGGCAGGAACTCGAACCACAACTTGGATCAAAAGAACTCTCAGAATCGCAAGTGATTGTGCCTGAACGAAGCTCATTGCCTGGCAGAGTCATGATGGTTTATCAATGTTTATCAGATTTCAATTACGAAGTAAAGTTGTGTCTTTGTTGTTTGGGGCTCAAAGTTGTTAGTTGTTTTTGAGAAAGTTGCTCACCTTGTTATTGTTCTTTTCTGGGAAGAAACAAACAAACTAGTTGACTTTTTGGTATCAGGGGGAGGGAGACAAGCCAACATTCAGCGAATTTCGCCCTGCATTTTCGGATCTGTCTCAAGTTCTTGGCATTGTCCGCCTGCATGGTAAGAAAAAGATGTTCGGCATGTATTGATAGCGGATCGCCTGGTGTGTTCCTCTTCCAGCGCAAATGCGCAAATGCACTTGAGGAAACACTGTATAAATTTTGGTATACTTATTGGTTCATGATAAGTCAATATACTTGATAGACAAACTTGATAGACAAAACCATGAGTGTGTGTGTGTGTGTCACCAGGACAGCCCAATCCCTGTACAAATCTTGCAATTCTGATGACCTTAAATCAAATGATTTAATCTGACAGTGGTGCCACGTAACGTCCTCAAAACCTATGACCAACCTTTTGAACGAATCTGACTTGAGTTGCTAGTGTTCTCGGCAAATGATTCTAAGTTCCAGCTTTCACATACTGAGGACAAAGTGCTTCACTGTCATCTCAACTTCCTCATCTAATGAATGCATTGATTCTGTTGAAATCAATCTGTACACTGTTTTTGCCGTGGAATTGGACTTCAACTTCATTGTTCCACAATTTTAGAAATCCTGTTCACCACAACTCCTCTTCCTCGGACTTAGTTCGTTTCACACCTACAACCCGGCTTTCCGGGGTGGCTTCACGACATTATCGAACGAGCTAGGCAGCTAGGTGTTGCACGCAAATGCCAATCTCCGCAGATTTGAACAGGGAGCTCCATTGGGTGTTTCCAAAAATAGGGGTACCCCAAAATGGATGGTGAAAATAATGGAAAACCATGGAAAATGCCAATGAAAATGGATGATTTGGGGGTACCGGGTACCACTATTTTTGGAAACACCCAGATCAAACTACCAGATTTGGGGTCATTGAACCATCCAAACAAACGGGGAAATGGGTCCACCTCCACTGACCCTTTTGTTTTTTGCCACTACTTGGAGGGAGGCAAAAATTCTGCGTGCTTTACTTTTTGCGGTGTCTGTGCAACATTCCAGCAACCTCCTGTGGCACACTGGAGGTTGCTATTTTTGCAAATCAGCTGCTTGATACTTCGAGGCTTTCGCACCCAGCGACATCATGAAGCCTCAGAAGCTCCCAAGTCGGTTTGGGAACCGAACTTTTATCTGCAGAGAGGCCGGATGGCGAAACCAATAAAAACGTTGCCTTATGCATCAGGAGGCATCAAATTGCAATACTTCACATGTCAAATCAAAAACACTGGAAGGATCTAGTGTGTACTTTTCGATCCAACGTTTAGTGCCCCTCAAAATCTTTAGTGCCCCAGCTGCAGTTGATTAATTCTTGTTCGCAACAGCTCAACTTTCAGCACTAGTTCAAGTATTTGAGGCGCCATCAAAACATGTTACATGTGTCTAGTATGTTCTTGAACGGTTATCGTTTTTTGAGGGGGGCCCTATCTTTTTACAGGGTTTCGTTCATGTACAAAGTCAGGTTCAACCAGTCCCTACTAAATTGGTCTTGGGGTATTTTGACCCTGGCTCATATAGAAAAACCTGATATTGATTCATATATTATCATGTTTTTTTGGCATTTTTGGAACACAATTTCCCCCAAAACACTGCGCAGCCAGGTGGAACGCTTGTGTTTATTAAATTCTTTGGTGGTCACATCGCCAAGATGCTTGAAGGAAGGCCCGGCGAAGTAGTGGAAGATGCAATAATCCCACCTGGAAAATTAAAGATAAAAAACCAGCATACATCACTAGTTGGTGGTTTCAACCAATCTGAAAAATATTAGTCAAATTAGATCATTTCCCCAAGTAGGGGTGAAAATAAAAAATATTTGAAACCACCACCTAGATCATCATACATCAACCCGGTACCCTAAAGCCAAGCCTTTTCTTTATGGTCCGTTTCAGTTGGATGATGAACCAAATCTGTAGAAATGGGAAATGGGTGGTTCCCAAAGATCCGTTTAAAACAGTGTGCTTTAAGAGTTCCAGGAACACACATCTACTTCCTCTAACAAATGGCCGTACTCGCAAAAACTCGTCTAAAATGATCTAAAAAGAAAGGTCTCATCATCTCAAGGAAATTTCATGATGTTAATGTGAATGTATATTATAGTTTTGATGAAGTTCTTATCCTTTCTTGGAACACAACAATTCGCAGCAAATTGGACTTTAGTGAGTGGTATCATGTCGAAATGAACCCACCAGATTCCCCTAGAAACTGATAGACCTTTCCTATGAAACCAGATTTCGGCTCCCAACCAAAAAAAACATGATTTACACATCCATCATCCATGTGATGTTTTTTTTTCAATAAAGAATCAAAGCTTTGAAGACTCTCAACCTGCTACCCCCCACCCCCGTTTCTGTTGTTGGCCCACCTCTTTGACCTTCATAGAATCATGACCTGCCCAAAACTATCCAACAAGAAATAGGCAAACCCATAGGATCCATGGAATTGGTATATTTACCCACATGAATGGTTGTTTTTTTATGGTAAATCTAGGTAAATATATGTAAATATACCATATCTGGATCCTATGGGAAAAGATTTTCAATGCGATTCATATTTAACAATCATGCAAGATGGATTATTTGTGAAACAAGTGAGTTTTGAAGTAAGTTTTTTCCCCAAGACCATGATGATGCTGATGATGATGATGATGATGATGATGAATTGACAAGACTTTGCCTCGGTGAAATGCCCACAGCAGTAGTGCCACTAACACCAGCCTTAGCGATGCTCAGGATGATGGAGAATATGGCGCGAATTGTCTTGGTATATATAATTGAGCTGGTGCATATTTCAAAAATAAATGTTTTTTAATATAACCTCTATGAATATATGCAGTGCATGTACAATTCTGTATGCGAATCCGTGGGTCATCTACAAATTTGAGGCCTAAATATCATGAAAATATGAAATATCTACCTGGATATCTATAGTTTACTTGAGACATCACTCAAAAACCATCAAAAACCAATCTATTTATACCTATTACCTTTGCCGCTACTTCGACACTCCAAAAAAATGAAGCGTTGAAACGTTGGGCCTTCGCACAAGGTACCCAAGATCCACCAAGCATAAGACCAGCTCCTCGGTTCCTTTGATGGCTCTGAACCTGACATCATCGACAGTTTCACCAGTTGAGGTTGCGAACCGTTTATCCCATTCATTACAAGCTTTCAAAAACATCCCAAGTGGTTGTTGTTTGGGATTTCTGAACCATCAACAGTATGGATAAAATCCACATGGCACTGATTGAAAACCATATCCGGAAAAAAATGAACGAATGACACATAGATGATATAACCATAGCCATGCATAGATGATGCCATAGATGGCAAGAGTCAACTTATTGCTTTGCTTCCATATTCGGAGCCCTTGCCTGTTCCATAGCCAGACCTGAATCCACACCCCACAACCGACTGAATATCCCGACCATGGATTCATTGAGCTCTCAACTGTTCTATCCTTTCGCACTTCACTTTTTCCGACCCACGGGAAGACGACTAACCAGGTGTCACAAGCGTCAGCGCAACTGATACACCCCTGAAGATTAAATGGAACATAATCATGGAGGTTTGGAAGATCATTTTCCTTTCTAAATGGGTGATTTGTAGGTTCCATGTTAATCTTCCAGGGTGTATGTTGACCAACAGTTCCTACAAAATCACAAAGAATGTAGGTATTATATCTATACGGTATGCTGTCAATGCGGCAAATGATGCGGGCTAGGCATTATGTCTTTAGTTGATGGGGCATTATTCCTATACATCCAAAAATGCTGCGACAACACGAATTGCGGTATAGTAACCTATTCAATCAAAACCTCAGCCCCAGCTGAAGCAACTGTCAAGCCACACTTTCTTCAGCTCAACGTTGGCAGGCATACATGACTTTCTCATTTGTTTGGATATGGTTCAGTGCAGTTGGATTTCCATCGCATGGGAGATCCAAATCCTGGTCATCATTTCCCTTAAATCTAGTCACATCGCATCTGACAATCCAAACGAATAATATCGGATAGTGTTGGTTCTCCTGATGTAAGCTGAGGCGGATGGATTGAGAAACATCTGATTTTTGGGCCAGATGCATATGTTTGTAGCCTCTCGGCCAAAAAACATGACAACTTCAGTACGCATTCAAGCATGACAATTGTAATTTAATGTGTCACGTTTGGGACAAAATACTAATATCACAATAAATTTCTCCCATCACCACCCACATTGAAAAAGTTTCTGGAAACAACAACTGACTAGTTATCAACGTTTACCAAAAGCAAGCGAAGCACTGCTGAAATACCCATTGACGTACGTCTACAATGGTGCCTCCATACAAGTGGGTATTCCATGGCTTCCTTTCTATCATGGTCAAGTTCTCATGTCAATGATATAAAAGCAAGATAATCATACAATTGGAAAAATATTACACCATAATGGTGCGCAAACATGCAATACTACAGACTATGTGACTATGATCAGGTCAACGATCACTGTTCAGCAGCCCTTGCTCTGCATCTTGTCTTGCAAAAAAACACTTCATTTCTTCTCAGAAAGTCGGAAAGCGACTGAAGTACGCACTAAACGAGTCTTCGTGCGACGTAGACCAAACACAGTGCACCAAAATGAACATGAACAGCGCCACCCCAAAGGCAACAGCTGGCATTGATACGCACAATCTGGCAACAATTGAAAATAGTTTGAAAAGAAGAACGGCTCCACAGTAGCTGCTGACGACGGCGAGAGCCCGGGCGATGCTTGTGGTGAATGATTTCCTCCGCCAAAAGAAGCACAAAGCCGCCACCCACAGATCCACTTG
The DNA here is from genome assembly GCA_000507305.1 of Breviolum minutum Mf 1.05b.01. Classification (NCBI taxonomy): domain Eukaryota; class Dinophyceae; order Suessiales; family Symbiodiniaceae; genus Breviolum; species Breviolum minutum. The sequence goes on from DF239375.1 coordinate 62,328, forward strand.
CAAAGCAAAAGGATATACGAGCGCATCTTTCAGTTTCCACAACACCCACTCTGGTGCTACTTTGGCTGCGTCAAGCATGGACGTCGACTTGTAAATCTGCTCAGCTTCATTGAAAGCATCCCGGGCTGCCACATCATGGCCCATATGAGAATGTAAACGCGCCATGTCTCTCAGGAGGACGCTGTAGCCTCTTCCGCTCGTGACTCCAATGGCTTGGTAGACACGCATGGCTTCCTGGAAGGTCTCTAAACCGTTTTGCAAGTGAGACTGGGCTGCTTGCAAACGGCCCAAGTTCACCAGAAGGTCTGCATAGCCTGGACTTAGTTCCAGCTTCAATTGCAGGTAGCATTGGCGCGCCTGCTCAAAGAAATCAAACGCTTGGTCCAACTCAGCAGACTTCACCATTAGAGTCCCCATGTGTTTCAACAGCCGCGCATAGTCCTCCAGATCCTTGGCGCCAAAGTCTTCATAGGTGCGCTTGGCCATTTTGAGCAGGTCTAGTTGTTTGTTCCCTTTCGTGATCGCAGACATGTCAACCAACAAACGCGCAGACTGCAACGAATGGCTGCTTCCACAGGCATCCAGCAGCTTCATTGCCTCTGTGTAGATCTCAAGCGAGCGCTTCCACTTACACTGGCGCGCTGCAATGCGCCCGAGCATCCGAAGAGCTGCAGCGCCAGGACGGGCGACCGCGCCGTGCCAAGCTATCCCCGCCTCCACGACACGTTTGGCCCGGCCGCAATCTGCCACTACTTCAAGCAACATCTCTCCGATTGAATTGTAGACATCTTGCTCCACGCCACACGCCTTCGAGCCATCGGCAATTTCCAATTCCAACCATGTGGCAGTGGCCTCCACAAACCACGCTTGCAATTTCTTCTTCACACTCATGTTCAAGGCCTCCACCTTCAGCGACGCGTTGATGTCCTGCATGGTCAATGCCTTCAACTATCTTCCGAAACAATTATATTATAATTATTATCATGGCAATCAACAAGTTAACAAGTCTAGCGGCCGTCAAACATTTTCCCAGCCCTTCTGCGATTTGTCAAAATTCTTTCGCCCCCAAGTTGCCATAATTTGCACGCATGTCTGCAAGTGGGGGTTGTCTGAAATTACACCTGAAAACCTCCCTTGCGCCTCCCTTGCGCGAAGCTTGCGCGTCTCTTGCGCGACCACAGCAAAACAACATTTTTTGGCATCACAGTTTTCGTTGACATGATTTCATTACCACAGCTTTGCATCGATTCAGTCAGAGTTAGAGCTTCAATTTGCCTGTGACCTTGGGAAGGCCAGTACCAAAACCATGAAAAGGAAGGCCACGAGGCCACCCAGGATTGCTGAGCTTGCGCGGAGCTTACGCGAATCTTGCGCAGGAAAAGGCTCTAAAATCATGACAATACCACATGTGCTTGTACTTCATGAATCTTTGCTACTCGCAACCCAAAACCCAAACAAACACTGGAATACCGTATTTGCAAAACAAGTCATGTTAATATACCCCTTGCGCAGAACCTTGCGCCGAGTTATTTGTCTAACTAGTTGCATGTCGCTTCCAAAGCAAATGGGCAAAGCATGACATCTGAATTTATGTTCCTTATAGTTCTTTACCCACTGTCCACAAGCGGTCCAACGACTCCTGCGCATCTGGGTCTATAGTCCGCAGGATGTTCAGCTTGTCCTCAGCCACCGACGACGCAGCATCCTGAATTCGCAACGCTGCAAGGCCATCGAACAAGCTTTGAACGCCACCTTTGAAAAGCGCCGCGCGGAAAGCCTCCTCCTCTGCTGGCGGCATTAGCACTGTGAGCTGCTTCCCCTCCGTCATGGCACAGCTGAACTCAAAAACACACCACGCTCTTTTGATGTAGAAAGGACAGTGCCAAGGACTCATCATCGCAAGAATATGTGTGACGCCTGCCACGCGTTTGCCGAAGGCCTCCTTAAACTCTTCAAACGGAACCACTTTGCCTGCAGACTGCGCCTCCTTCACGCGATGCTGGTTAATGCATAGGCAGCAAATCCAGATATATGTGTTAGAGCTACCAAAGCGATTTAGTGTTTCTGCAATGTCGCCTACTGCGTAGCCCCAGCTGTAGGAAAGCATGCACTCTGCCTTGCCAGCGCCATCTCCAGTCACAGCATCCACATAGGAGCTGCCGAGCCGCCCATCCCTCGGGCAAACCTGACTTTTCCAAAGCCCTGGAAAATAGAAGTTTTTGCATAACCTGTTGGCAAATAGTCTTCAAAAAACAGTGAAAACGTGGCATTTGGAAGAAATAAGAAACAACTTTGGCGCCCTTGGCCCTGATGAGTGGTTCAATGGCATAGACAGCCTCACTGGGGCTGTGTCCTCTCCCCTCCACCTCCTGCAGGAAGTCCTTGCCAAAATAGCCACAGCCGATACCTCGTAGCGGATGCCCTGGTGAAGCCTCTCTGGTCAGCTCATCAGCTCGGGCTGCAGCTATGGCACGAAATGTCTTCATATTAGCTTGAATTTGCACTATTTGTCAAACACGCCAAATGGAACTGTAGGAGTTTAGAGTTGAAAGCCTCATTTTCTGTGTACATGGAGAACTCGCAGCACAACTCTTCAGGCATCATCATAGTTGTCACTCAGTTGTCTCAATATGTTTTTGGTTCAATGTGTTAACCTGAATTTCTTCCATGAGCCGGGCCATGCCTCTTAACTCTTAACGAAAACAAAAAAATGCCAGAGTAGTGCCCGGACAATGGAAGATATGTTCAAGCCCTCGTCATGGACAGCACGTTGAGAATTGCAAGCAAACAGCTACGGAGATCAATATGACAACACAACAGGCAGCATATGTGAACCTTGACGAAAAATTCAATATAGCAGTGTCAAAAAACCTGTTCGAAATCACACACTGATGGTGGTTAGTTTGTAGGGAACACTATAATGGGTCTGGTTAGAATAATCCCTGTCAAAGGTACCACGAGGCCGTAAATAAATTAGCCAACCAAGGTTTTTGACAATGCTCAATATGGCTAACACCCTTGCCTGTTCCATAGCCAGACCTGAATCCACACCCCACATCCCGACCATGGATTCATTGAGCTCTCAACTGTGCTGGTGAATCACCAAAGCCAGTTAAAGACCTCATCCAAAGAGGGTCATTTAACGTGGCTCTTTTGATAGGCAGTATTCCAAGGATTTCATTTCAAATAGGAAATCAAATGGCCATGGATTTTTTGATTATCAGATAGATTTCTGCTAACATCTTTTTTTCATTTCAAAAGTTTCAAGGCTTTCACGGGCATCGCTCTTCTGCAGTCCGCTGCAGTGGATCTCGAAGCCTAGGATCCGATGTGAAAAAACTCAGGGAGTCCATGAAATAGCAAAAATATGAATTCAATTATGATACATATGCGGGGTTCCTAAAATGGTGGTACCCAACAACCATGGCTTTTCCTACTAAAAATGATCATTTTGGGGTGTGAAATGGGGGTACCACCATTTGAGGAACCACCTATATGTACCTGATTATTTCTATGATTATTATGATGATGATTATGATTGTTGCTATTGGTGCGAGTTATATTATTGTATATTATGATTGTTCTGATCACCACATTATATATACATATTAAGTCTTAGTCATATCTATTTGTTTATCTATGTGTGTGTTCACCTATTTCTATATAATGTTTTCATTCTATAAAGTATAGCTGCTATGTCCACTGAGTGGCTGTATCTTTTCCAACCCTGAAGAAATCTGAAAATCTCCAAGATCCAAGCAATGGAACAGATTCGGCAGCACTCATGGCTGCGGTCGAGTGAATCCGAAATGACAAAGAAATGCAGCTCTACCAATAATGTTTAGAGCAATGGGGAATCAGTTTTAAACAAAATATTGAAAATCATGTGAATCCACGGAATCCATGGATTTATAACATAAATATGATTTCAGTTGGAACGAAACGAATGTTGTTTCAACTAAAACCGTTTCAGGACTTCAATCTGCAAAAAGGACCACATCTACATGACATGTTCATGTCTTTTAACAGGCCACCGTGCGGGCGTAGATTCAACAACCGGCTAGGCGGAAAAAAAATGGAAAGCTGTGGCTATGCTGAAGCTTGGAGCCAACGCATAGTGATGCAATTCACCAAAATTCATCGGATGGGCTGCGAGAAATGTCAAGTTTTTAGCTCTCAGATCAGGAAACAGCTTTCATGGCTTGGAACCTTTCTCCCTTCACCATAGAAAACAATGCATCAAGCTCATCTATTCTCATCAAAATTCTTCACTTTTCTGAGTGAATAGAAGTGAAGTGACAAAAATGTGTCCTCTTGGATTTTTGAAGTTCTGACATTTCCAAACGTGTCAGGCTACACCTGCGAACCAGAAACCTCAACACATTGTGAAGCCAACTTTTGAAGTTCAACAGTAAACAACTCTTCGACCAGCAACCAGATTCCATGGGGTTTCAACCATCTCTTAAGGCCAGTGAGTTGTTTTTTTCACACGGAATAATGCAGTATCTTTAGACGTCAACTTCAACAGTAATAGTGTAGAATCGAAAATCTCAAACATGAAATCTTCCATCAATCTTTTTTGACTCAATCGAAAGTTCGATGCATGTATGTTATATTGAGACGCTCCCCGTCCCAGCAACACTCACTACAAGTACCAGGTTTATTGCCTGTTTATGCATGTTTAATCATTTCTATTAGGGGATCCCTATAAACCTTCACTCGCCACTGCTACTGGGAGGGGGAGCATCCCAACATGTACGTGTACATATATATTATACTTATACATACATAATGATTACATATATTTACAATACAGTATACAGTACATACTGCTTTTGTTTCCACAAAAACAATGCTAAAAAACCTATCTGACTGAGAGCCTAGCTGGTTTGGTGGGACCCACCAGGGCTTGAAATGCGGTGGCAAAGTAGACCTGCAAACTCATCAATGATGGCTGAACTGTGAGCCTCATCAGCTGGTGATTTCAAGGTTGAAAGGTTGAAAAGACAAGGGAAAATGCCTAAGTATTAGGGAAGTAACTATGGGTATGTCAAAGTATACAAAGCAATTTTGAACAAAATCACCACCTTTGGCTGGTATCCCGTTTATCCTCAAGTATTCAACAATTTGCTTCTGCCTTGTGACCGGTGCATTCCAGAAAGGCAACAACCTGGACCGCGTGACCAACACATGCACAATTCCCCACAACTCAAACCGACGTTGTTTGCTACGCAAATACCAAGCCAAGGACATGCGTGACCCACCAATGCCATGTTTTGGAGGCAACACGGCACTCGAATGAAAGGGCATTGCCTGGCAAAAAAAAACACAAGATGAACAGATCTGGGATGCCAGTTGGACAAAAGTTGAGTGAAGCAGTTGAAATCGAATGAAACAAGAAACACTGTCATTTGTGAGCAAATATCTATACCACCCTGTAACCTTGCATGTTGCCACCTTATGTTTTGTGTGTTTCTGTTTCATGTGTCTTGTTCACAGTGACCGACTGCAAAACAATAATCCATAAACTCATGGGCTAACGGATAGCATCAGAAAACTGGGAATTTACGACCAACCTGACTGGCAAGAACTCTGTGGGAGTCATCGGGTTTATCCATCCGTTCATCCTCACCCAATAGCCTTGGCCTCGTTTCGTGGCCTAGTCAGGTGCAAAAAAATTGACATGAACCATGAAATCATTGGTTTACACGGATCCTTAATAATGGCTTGCTATGTATCTTATTGTACGTGCAATCTCTAAAAATAAGTGGGTATAATTTTACACAAAAAATCTCAAATCCTCGGGGTCTTGGTGCTCAGAAGTTTGAAACAACCGCAAGACAACGGCCAAAAACTAGTGAAAAAGTGTTTCACCCAAGCACAGTTCTTTTCGGGCTTTCCAGAAATTTCGGCCTTGGCATTTGCGGAAAGGCCTGAACATGCAGCTGCATCTGAGTGATTACAATCAGATACGCAGTATTTGTTGCAGTGCGTAGATAAAAATCACCACTTTGGATGAAAGATTCATGATGATTCATGGATTGATCCTCCAAAACTATCAACAAACTTCACCGCATGAATTGAGAGGAACCAAGCAAATGCAACCCATCCAATAGACTGTGATGACATAATGGAAAAGGCTCAATTCTTCTCATATCACAAAAAGGTCTTCTTGTAATTCACTGTCATCTTCTAGTTCCTCCAAAAAGCACTTAATTCAAATCAATTCCTGTCCCAAAATCAAAGCAATGAACTGACCCATCCCAAATTGGCCTGCTGTGTCGGAGCCTGAATCAAAGAAGCTGTTCTTTGAAAAGGAAGTTGAATGCTGAGAAAAAGGGTTGTTGAAGAACGGGTCTGTTTGAGTTGGAAGTTTATCTTATCTCACCTGTGTTTCATCTCGAAACAGCAGTTCCATCGTCATGGTCGACGCTTCGCCTTCTCTCGCAAGCAACGGGCAAGGAGCACAAGCTGTCGGCGCCAGCCAAACCTGAGCACTCCAACACCTTTGCAGCTTCAAACCTTGAGATCAACATAGCCAGAACACTTAACAAGCGACATAAACAAAACAGCAGCAAAAGAAACAACATTTATTCATCGATGTATCATGATGTATCTTAGAATCAGAACTTGATAGTGTCAAGGTCAAATTGTAAATGAACATCAAACCTTCAATCCCAAGTTCCAAATCCACTTTGCAGCCCAATAGCTTGGTTACCCCCATGTTCTCAAGGTCTTCTTCTGTCAGGGAAGCCAACACCAATCCATTCACTGCCTGTCAGGCCGGAAAAGTGGCCCAAACACCCAAACAAAAAGATTTTTTGAGAAAAAAAATCTTTACATCTTCAGAAAACATCATCAAGCAAAACCTTTTCAGATCTCTCTTCTGTTTTCTGGTTTTCTGACTCAAAAATGCAAAAAAAAATCTCTGCCCAAAAAGATACAAAAACCTTCACGAAAACCCTCAAAAAGCCTGGTGTCTCAACCGCTCTGCCACATCCAAAGGACAACTCGCCACCTGAAAGCGGGGAAAGCGAAACCAGAATTTACACCTCTGAGTTTCAGGGGGAACTTAATCACCTGGGAGTCTGGGAGTTCCAGGACTGTGAGTTTTTCAGTGGCGATTTTTTTGTCCAACCTTTGACTTGAGATGTATTTGAGATATTTTGGTTAGACCCATCCTTCAGCTATGATAGCCTTGGCACAAGAATCAGAAGAACCAAACCGGCCACAGTAGTTTAATGCAGCGGGAACAAACATGTCTCCACTGGGATGTGTAAGTTTGCCAAGTTCCAACATCACCAAATCATTACGTAAGGCTCTTCAAAATTGGGACTCTCCAACATCCCTGGGCTCCACCTGGTGAATTCGACCCCAACATCCGTGTATCTGTTGACCCGCGCCTGTAGGGTCCAACGATAGACATCCTCCACACTCCAAGTGCTCAATGGCTTTTGACCAGGAAGGCCTTGCATGGCTCTGGGACTTAGCTCCTGAAGCTGGGAAATCTGAATGTCGCATTGCTATGTCTAGCCGTGTTCGATCATATTGAATGTGCAGGGTATTTCCATCAACAGTATGGATGAGCAACTGTGGTGTTCAAAAAAACGCAAATACTTCAAGAAATAAACACGTCAAGCTTCATTACTACTATCCGAAAGTCAATTCATATTTATTTGACAACAAACCATTTCTAGGCAGTTTTCAGGATCGGAAAAAATTCAGACACACACTTCCGTGGGCGCCCAAGTCCTCTTCCACTGCATGTGGAAGTTCCACACCATTCCCTGCAGCCACTGGAGCAAGAATCATTACATGCTGCCGTACTTGTTGTGTGTATACATCTAATGATACGAACTAGTAACAGTATTTATGTATATCATGATATATTTCCATATTCATATTCGATATTATGGGACGGCAATCTATAGTTACCCCCCTACCTAATGATTCTGCTCCCTCCGCCTGTGGTAGTGGTGGTGGTATGTGCGTGAGGAGCATCAAAAAACCGGTAGAATGTTGAGGTTCCAAGCATCCGAAACAGTAGATCTGCTTCTGACAGTGATATTAGCCCTCAGCTTTTGGGCAAATCAGTCTTGTTTTTCTGACACTGATCAAAAAAGCAAATAAAATCAAAAATCATAGGTCTCTCTGCTTTCGACCACTCAGAAAGCATTGCTTGAAATAGAGCTGCTAGCTTACTGTGCTTGTCTTGGACATGAACATTTGAAGTCCACTAAAAATTCCGGCCAATTTCGGCCTCGTCGCAAGGGATTGGCAGATTGTGCCCTTCGTTGCTGCACCCGGAAAGGACCTGAAAAAAATGGTGCTCCGTGAAAAATCCGTCGTTTCCACATCTCCCATTCTTCGAATCCACCCAACTGGGGAATGACAGATCCGTGCCTCTTCCCGGTGGCACGGATTGGGGGCGGACCCGGTCGGTCGCCTCCATGCAGGTTAAGAAACATACACAAAAAGAATCAAAAAGATACAAAAAGTGAAGGTTGGGGTCGTCTGGTCGCCATCCTGGTGCTGCGTTTGGAGAAAAATCATGGAGATAGTTTTTGCATTTGCTCTCTTATATTGAGTGCTAAGGCGTAAATTGTAAACTGTCAACTGATCAAGGTGGCCTGTTGAAAATGCTCGCGCCCATCAGGCCTGTCATTTCGACTAAGATGCAAAGGGTCTCCAATTTAAGTTCACTAATCCCAAAAGAGAAACACAAACTCAGCCCTATCTCCATTGATGGCTTTGCTCCCACTTCATGCGCTTGGCCGCTTGGCACATATTCTACAAGTAGTTAACAAAATGGGATGCTTCAACACTGGTCGACCAATGGGGATAAAACGTGCTACATCAACTGACCTGGCATCTTTCGCTTCGATGTGGCCAGCCTGAGCCTCATGGGATGTGTGATGTGCACCTCTTACATGGTGCTTCATAAAATCTCACACTCCCGACACTTCCTTTCAATTGATTCAGAAATTGCCAGCTTACCTACAAGTGTGACCGGCTTTTTGTTGGTCAAACATTTGGGTGAACTGACAAAGCCCAAAAACGTTTTTGGGCTCATCAAACCCGCAAAGATTCCCAACACATCGCTCTGGTAGGCGGATCGTCGCATTCTGAGTGACAAATTGCGTGTCCTGCAAGCGTTCACGGACTTGACTTGGAATTAACTCTGCCTAGTATATCTATAGATAGTCATTAGTCTAGTTTAAAGATTTAGAACCCCCCTGTGATAGTTGGATGGAATCTGCCTTGAAGGGGGTAACCTCTTCATGTTGATGACAATATGATTTAGTGACTGTAGTCGGTCCTAACCCTGGGAGAAGAAAGCCAATGTGCTTGTTCATGGCGGAATCTACTTTGAACAGTGGAAAAGTTTCAGTTGGCCAAGCTGGCGTTCATCAATAGAAGAAAAACAAGGGTGTTCGATTGTGTTTGACAGTCAAAGTTTCCCAAAACAGTTCCAAGGTCCCAAAAGAAAACACAAAAAATCCGGAAATGCTGGGATTTTTTACCCACGTTGATGAACAAAAGAAGACAAAAAACGGAAAGCTTTCTTGGTCGAAACCGTGTCATACGCAAACTCAGTTCTGCCGGATCCTGTTGTTCACGCAGTCGCTGATTTAGAAGTTCTGCAATCTTTGTGCATCGCTTCACCTTGCCAAAATCTCGCTTGGGTTGAAACAGGCCGTCATGTTATACTGTTGATGGAAGAAATCCGGCTCACCAACTGAGATGGTTAAAACCCTATAAATAATGGGATAATTATCATCCTTGGTGGTGCAGGATTTTGTCCATCAACAGTATCATGTTGCCTTTCAAACATGTTGCGGTGCCACTGCATCACACAAATATCTGCAAGTGTTTGGTGACATTCATCTCCAATTCCGACAAAAAGGTATATATATATATATGTACACACTTATGGATATAGGTATGGTAGCTCCCATCTTATATATATAAATATACGTATATATATATACACAGTACTCTGTCCATTTGTTGTGGCAAGTTAACCGCTGTGGATTTATTTTCTTGAGGATGAAACAGCGTCTTCCAAGTCCTCTTGGCTCACATTTCCATCTGCCTTCACAACAAGAGCAGCACCAACATTTTGTGGAATATTGATATATATATATATATATATTATGAGGTACATAATCTTGTAACTGTGTATTGATTACACAATTATATATAATTAATAATCATATAGAACCTTATATATATACGTAGGACGTAGTATAATGTAAATGTATAGATACATCATTATATCCTNCTAGCGGATCAAAACAGTTTCTATGAACATTTTCCATTTCAGAACTTGCGAGGCAAGAGATCAGTGCACTTGAAATGGCATGTATGCTACGTGTAAATATAGTTTTCACGTATCTAAAAGGGACACACGCATCCATCTCACTATGTATGACTGCAGTTTCACTCTGACCTGTTTGCGATAGTTAAGTGACCCATTGAAAAGACTACTTGTAAGTGACTTCTGACTATTCAAAGAGATTTAGAAGATGACACATTGAATTACCCGGTATAAATACGATTGGCCCCCCCAAAACCATGAACAAATGAACCAAGGTGGTATCTCCAACAGCCTTGAAGCCGGGCTCCCGCATTCTGTTAAAAAGAAGGTGAATCTTGAGAGACTTTAAAAACAAAACAAATCAAAATTAAAAAAAAACACACATCAAAATGTTGGTCCATTTTCCATAGTCTTGTGTACTGATCCCTATGGATCCAATCACCTTGTCAGAATGATGATTGGGGTTTATAATCACATCCTCAGCAAGGTATTTTGGTTCCATTGCCATTCTCAGAAGGTGATTGGATCCCTAGGGGATGGGTATCCGAATCCCAACCGAATCCCCGGCCAAGTCGTGTTAAAGGATTGAGTCGGAAGCCTCACCAACGACGGAGGTTTCAGGGCACCTAGGCATCAGGCAGATTTCAGTGCTGATTTCCAAAGATGCAGTGCCAGTGGCGAAAAGAAAACATGGCAGGCATTGGTGAAAATATGTGAATATCAATTACATATTAAATTTCAACCATTTGTTTCATGCATTGGCTTAAAAATTACACCTGGTACCCTTTAAACATCCACAAAATTAAGCTGTTTTTCGGTTTGATGACTCTAAATCATTTCATTAAAAGTGAGTGTTTCACCAAACATCCATTAAAACATGATGCTTATGGATACCAGGCATATTTGAACCTCAAATAAAGTGGGCTGATCATTCACATAGCGCTCCAATTTCCTGAAAATGAGGAATTTTTGTCCAATCCTACCACCCTTCAGAAATGGCGGTTTCTACCCAACAAAAAAGTCAGTCCTCGTTTTTCCAACTCTTGTGGTGTTTGGGAGTGTTTGGGCATTTCTCGTAAAACTGAACTCTCATACTCGAAATGATCATACCAAAGTTGTGCAAAATTGCTACAAAACCCACGGAGTTTTAGTATCTGTCTTCAAGCGCCACCATCGCAATGGAGTTTTTCGTAGATCCAGTAGACTTGCCTCGTGCTTTGATCGTCACTTGTCTCTTTCGTCAAAGCTGCACCTTTTTGGGAGCCGAGAGTTTATCGATGAAGTGGTCGAGTGAAGTGTGAGATATATCCAAAAAATCTTTCTTTGGGGACAAATCAACCTTTTTTCAGTACAAATATGTCAGATTAGAAGCTTATGTGCGTCTCCAGTCCAAATTAACTGAAGTACACAAAGTCCTCAATGTTGAATCATGCTGTAGGACCAAAAATTCACTGCGCAGGACAACCTTTGATGCGAGTCACATTTATTCAGTTCCACGTCCAGCTGTTCCTTGTTCCACGCATTGACATCAGCCTCACAATCTGACAGATCCAAGAAATACTGACAAATTCATGGCCTGAAAACCTATAGAATTGAAAACAAACTGCAACGAACACCACAAAGTGGAACCACACCACCTACACAACGACACAAGGAAAAACAATAAGTATGATCACAGCACCACAAAAAAGGAAAGAACAACAACAACAACAACAACAAAAACCACGACGGTTCATTCAACAACCTCGATTTTTGGGTTCCCTCTAAAAGCAGCTGAGCTGCAGGGTCTGCTTCCAGATTCTGCGCCTGCACATAGCACGGGACCCCGCCATGAGGGTCCATCTACTGATAGAAATATCCCGTTAGAACACACCAAAATGTCATTCCTCCCATTGCATCATGTGTCCCCGTGGTGATATGATATATGCGATACATGATATCTGACACATGATGCATGATGTAAGATGTTTGATATATGCTGATGCATAATGTATAAGATCTAGAATCTGAACTATGAAATGCTTGTCCACTATCCCTTCATCCAAGTATTATTCTATATGCAAAAAAAATCATCAAAAAGCTAGAGAAAATACCACTTGTTCATACTTTTTCCACAAGCACCTGATGTTTTTTTCTCCATATCCAATCCCGTGGGAAAAAAAGAACGAGGCCTGTGACCAGGTGACTTGTTTCAACGACTTGGTGCTTTGCACCTGACGATCTGGTCCGGAATGATTGGATAAAGCCTTCAAGCTATCGAAAAACATGTTGAAACTCAAGTTTTAAAGCTATCTTATGCCGCTATCTTAAATGTTGCAACTCAAAAGGTAAATCCTTTTGAACCATGAAATGAAAACATGAACCGCCTCTGTGTCCTGAGGGTTGTTGCTTTGCTTGCTGGTCTCTGACTCAGTCAAGCTTTGCCTTCTCACCTCCGCTCCGTGAAGGGCGTTGCAACCTCTTTGCTGAGGACTATAAATGATTCATAGTGATGGATTAGGAACTTCTGTTGTACCAATGCCTTTGGGTCTATTCATGTCTATTCCATTTTCCAACTCATCTCTGAGAGTCAAACATGTCAAGTTGTGAAAAAGCATGTCAAGTTTCACCCCACCTGCGAATGATATGAATGGTTGGAAGTTCCATCCGATTCGTCCTGGCAGCACCCAAATTGGCTCGATTGTTTGTTTCAACACCGTTTCTTGTTTCAGCTTCCCAACGGTCGAACCTCGTGAGGATCCCAGCACTCTGAAACCGCCGTGGCCGTGGAAACGCGACGCACCATGGGGAGAAAGAAAAAAAAGGGCAGCGAGTGCCGCCACCCCTTGCCGGGATTTGATCTATTTTTTGGGGGGAAGGGAATGGAAAGGGTGAAAAACTCGGAAGTGAGGGGTCAAAACTTGGAAATTTGACATGGACAGTCGTGGGAATCAAGTGGATTGAGATACCAATTTTTTTTCAGAAAGTCAAGTCAGAAAAGAGATCTCCCGATCTACCTCCAAAAAATTCTGCAATTTCATGCAGTTTTCTAAGGTCTTCCTACATGACAGACTTTTTGGAGTATCCACCTGGAGCAAATTTAGGTGAAACTTGAACCCGAAAAGAGCTACCAAGAAGAATGGATCAAAATGGATCAAAGATGATGTGCACCCAAGATCTCTTTTCAAAAATTGCAGACGTTCAGCCGTCGTTAGGCTTGTGAGGCATGAAAATTGCAGCATCTTTGGCACCCCTTTTATTGCAACTCATCGTCATGCGCAAGCTTTCAAGCTCCTTAGCTGAATGGCCTTCCAGTTTCCAACTTCAAACAACAGATTGGTGATAACTGGCAACACGGTTGAAGCCAAACACCGCAAGGTCAACTCAGAATCCATCCGGGATGATGAAAAAGCGCATGTTTTATAGCTCAAAGATTCAAAATCATCTCGAATTCATGGGGTTTTCCTGAAATCACTCATTGGATAGCAGTTCTAAATATCTTTACACTGGATGTTGACAAGTCCCCCCAAACCTTCGCCCGCGCCGGCGGCCCATCTTGCCACTGGTAAAGTCTGGAGGATCTGGAGTAAAGTGGTTGCCCCTGGCCGGGAAATCCACGTGACCACGTGCCATAAATGATATCACCACTTCGAGAAAGGAGAGGTGAACAAAAAATCATTTAAAAAATCCCGGGGTCCCGGATTCAAAAATAAAAATTAAAACACAAAGATATCACAAGATCAGATAATCAGACTCACTTGAACCGAATTGCCGGCCAATTTCTAAGGTAGAATCTTCATGTTCACCTCATTTGACCAAAACAGGACGGGCACACTCCAAGCGCTCTAAGAAAAGGATATTGCCACCAGGATTCCACGCTGAAACCTTAGCGATCCAAGGTATCTATTGAGGCCATAAAAGGTGTCATACAAAAAATGGTCGCCAATGATCATGATACAAGGTCAAAAATTTCAAGCTGTACTTCATGCACATATGCCGCCCCGCTGTGTGTGTGCATACATGCAAGTATATATTATCCCCCCTGAATGACAACAAATAATGTATACATAATTATGCTACATGGTAAATATAAGATGACTGTATAATATACAGCAAGTAGTGGAAATGTAATAGCAGTGTAGCAAAATGTAGCGGTAGTATGGGTCAAGAGGCTGATCAATGTTGGGCAAAAACGGTGACTAGGAGGCTGGCCCAACAGCCGGCAATCTCGCCGTAGTGCATATCTTTGAAGTTCTTTAATGCCTCTTGTGAAGCATGCATCATGCTGAGCAGTTGTAAAAAAATATCGGCAGTTCTTGCAAAGAATGTATGAATATCAGGTTAAATTTCATCGCGTTATATCGCTTTGCTAAACTTTGGAAGACAAAACACACACACAATTCAGGTTCATCCCTTTGACTAAGTGACGAGTGATGACTTAGACAACACCCGGTAGCTGTCATCGATTCATGTGGTGAATATGAAGATTCTATGTATAATCATCATTAATCATCCATCATCCATCATCCCAAATTGTTGAATTTCCCTCCCGTTTTGCTGCTTTGATTGTTTTTGTTTGAAAGCCACAAGCCTTTCGGAGAAATCCACCGGGCTTTCAACGATGTCAGGCCTCCTCTCGGCTTACGACACCCTGGCGATGTGCTCCGAGGTTCAACTTGAAGTAGAGTGCGGCCTGGACAGCGTGGGGATCTCATGACTTGATCAATACCAACCGGACCCACGGTGGTTGGGTGGTTGGGTTCTACCACCCACCCAATAAGTTTAGGTTATCTTTAGGTTGAAGAAAGGAGATTGGCCAAACATGTTTTTTCAAGAAACCTGCTTTATAACTTCTGATCTTTGCCACTCAGAGTGACTCACAGGCAAAGACTACGAACATGAAGACACCAGATTCAGCCAGGTCTGTGGCTAGGGTAGTTTGGTGGCAAAGGTTTTGATGGTTTCAAACATGTCGTAGGAGTTAGTACTTATTGTCTAAAGAATCTCTTTAAGGATATTCTACCATGATCAACTGGTTATCATCAATTTGTCCATCAGCAGCGAGTCATGTCATGGAAAAACTATAAACATGGTTTTCATAGCTATACTTCCTTGGCATGCTATGTGCCAGTGGCACTGTGAAGTGTTACAGTGCAAATTGTTTTGCATCATTCATGATGGAGAAAAAAACCTGCTAGGGGATGCTTACCACATCTGACAGCACTGTCAATTTGTGGGAAAAGATCTCCGTCAAACTACTTTTCCCGGACTGTGCCCATCAAATGTAGAGCGGTACTGATGGTACAGGGGAGATTTTTGCTTAGTCACCCGAACAAATATTTGAGGTATACACTTCAAGGAACTGACTAATATCCCGCCTGAGGAAAAAGGATAATCATCTTCAAAAGTTCCTTGGTTCTCCGGGATATGTTAGTTCCCTGGAGGGTACTGCAATCTTGGATATCACTTGACCAAATGACCATGCTTCATCCGCGCCTCCGTTTGAGTAGCCAGCATCGCCTAACATGAGACAGCCATACTGTCGACATGCAAGAAATCCCCATGGAACGTATTCATATCCTGTCAATAATCCGATAAACGTATTATCAACGGGTTTTGCCAGGTTTTTGCACCACCAACATGTTGTGCTGGGTTGTATGTTGTATCCTTCCACTCTCCATCTTGTGGCACAAATCAAAGAAATCCTCCGCCTGTAGGCGAAGACCTCTGCGCTCCGCAGCCTCTCGCTTTTTGTAAATGCTTGCAACTATCCCCCCCCCAACTTGTAGAAATTTGAAGTCTGGTACCTGAACTTGAACACTACATTTTATATTCACATGATATTCTGTTTCATCTACTTCAAATTCAAAACCAGATTGAAGACTATTTTGGGAGGATGTGCCTACTAAGCCACCTTGTACAGCAACCTCATCTCAGGTGGCTATAAATTGACTTGCCCACCTTTGGCGAAGACAAGTGCAGATTCATGTGAGCGTAGTTCACGTACCTTTGCAGCAACGGAGATGTTGAAATGGCAACGACTTCGCAACGAAGTCGATTTGTCGACAAAAATTAGGGTCACTCCTTGCTCCTTGACATCACGCGGCTACCACTTCGGTCACCTCAACTCGTCGTCTGTCGTTTTTCGTTGTTTTTCGGGGGAAAAACCAGGAAGCGAAAACCAATTCTTAAAAATTGGTCCAGTTGGCCTAGCTGATCGCAGAGCCGTTGATGTAGCAGGGGTAGGTACATCACATCCTCAGAGTGGGTCCCGGATCCACCAACCTACCGAACCTACCGTTGACTGTTTCTTCAATCAGCAGGTTTCCGCTCCTGAGCGGCGTAGGTTAAGAGGTCCTCCCTCATTGGTCTGTAAAACCTGCGAGGGTTTTAAGAAACCAACGTCAAACGTCAATAGCTACCTGAACTGGAAGATTTTGGTTCAGTTAAGACTTCAGAAAAACGCAATACTTCACAAAGACCAAAAAGTGGCGCAAATGAAGTGGCTACCCCCCCTGAAGTTTAACAGTTTGCCCCTGAAAAAGTTGCCTTCCCAATAGGAAAGTAGTCTTCCAACCACCCTTTTTCAGGGGCTAGGTTAAGCTTCAGGGGTGTAAATGACATGCCTTTTTCTTCCCACGATGTTGCCGCGCTGCAGCAGCGCTCACCTTTGGCAGCTCGCTCTTTCAGCAAGTATAAACGCTGCTAAGGCTGCTATCAATCACCAAAAAACATGAGGAAATCCCCAATTGAAAAACATGACACATATTTCGAAAATATGATTATCAATTAAAAGACATGAAAAGATAGCATCAAAATATATTTTACATACAATCAATTTAGAGACACAATCAAATTCATGTTGAACTCACTACGTTTCTCTTGGACTGATTGCCAGCCAGTGGTGCGCGTCAAAACTCATGAACATCGGCGCTCCACAACTACAAAACACTGCACATCAAAAGTCCCTTTGGAAGGGCTGGCTAGTGAGGGTTCTGTATCCTGTACAGATTTTATACTGATTTTATCGAGTTGAAAGTGTGAATAAAACCCAAAACAAGACTGGACAGGGCAGAAGGAAAGGTAAAATGATGCAAAGGAATACGTTCCTATTCTAATCGACATCAATACACGTAATGATCACATCACTTCTTCAAACATGCTGTACAGTAGACGCATCATCATATTGCTATACATGAATTCATATGATGCAATGATGTACATTATGTTCATGTCTGACTTATGCATATCAATGCTTCGCGTTTAAGATTGATCCAAATTCAGCAATATTTTGCTCTTTTGCCCTCCTTTGTTGGTTTGTAGGCCTTCCAAACTGGATCATCACAGCAAGCATCGAACTTCTTGACAGAATTCTCACAAGCCAGGCTTGAAGACATCTGAGATGCTAGGATTTTTTCGTGTTCAGTTCAAGCTGAGTTTGAGGTCCTTTGTCTCTGTCTATGACTCAGTTGACTTTTAAGTCTATCAACTGCAACATGATACAACACTGAAATTCCTAGACTCCTCAGGTTCCTTGACCCTAGCAACAATGGCTGCTGGGAGCAAGTTCAAGCTGTATTTCTTTGGCATGTTTGGACCACTGGTCACTGGTGTCATGCCTCTGTACTGCGACTTCTTGGCAAATTTTGACTCACTCATTGGAGCAACTTCTGCGACAGTTCGGGTGATTGTTGCTTGTGCAGGGCGTAGGCTCCTAGCCGAGTCAAATTGCCAACCAAAAAATCACCCCCTTGAAACTATGGATAAACCGGCTCGTTTCGAATGCAATCTTAATAGATCCAAACAGATTACTCAGTTTGTTCCAAACCGCTTTGTTCTCACCTACTTTGAGCATTAAGGACCAAACACGATTTGGTAGGTTCTGGTTGAGAAATATATACTGTTGATAGGGAAATCCGGCTATCAGCACCCGGGATGTATAAAACATTATAAAAACCCTTAAAACCCTACAAATAATGGGATAAACTGATAAACTACCAACCTCAACTGGTATGAAAGCCGAGGTCCTGCACCTAAGAGAATGACAAGACCAGCGAAGGCCACGCACTTCTCGGTGGTACTCCAGCCCTGTCAACCCCCAAAAAATGGAGACATCTGCAACGCCAAAATTTGGAAAGACTTGTCAGAGAACAAATTTTAGTAGATTTTACAAGGGGGGGGGCACTTAGCATTGAATTGAGACATGTGCAATTCTATAAAAATATTGGTCATTCGGACGTGTTGAGAAAAAAAGCTTCCTTTTTTGCGGATAACCCAAACTTCAGTTCCAAATGAAACACATTCTTTCCTTTCAAAGGTATGAGTACCATGTTTGATGGTTTTCGATGATGCTCACGTGATGAAAGCGGCCTTGATGGGAGCAGCGCACTGACATGAGGCTTTGATCACTTTGCCCTGAGACACCGCCAGGCTGCAATCGTTGGCACAATCTGCAGGGCTAAGACGGCCACATGGTGCCAAAAAAAAAAGGATCAAGATGGACAACACGTTTTGATTTTTGGAAGTCTTTTAGTTGTTCACCATGTTTGCCAACAAAGATCCTGAAGCACGCACGCTTGAAACGCTGGAGATTATATCTTATAAGTTATATGATCGAAGATCAATTTTTGGTAGTCTTCTCAAAAGCATATCTTTGACCGTTGACCATCTGTATCATGACACGTTTTCACACTTCCTCCGATCCTCCAAAGGTGAAAAATCACAGTTTTCACATCGTGGGTGGACCAGGGGGAAACCCAGGGGCCTCAAACCAATCAACTCGGGGAAACCACCCACGCGCCTCCAGGACAGCAGAATTTCTGTCCACCAGCCATGGAACTACCTGGTGAAAGGTTCAGGTTTTTTTGTTTCTATGTCTATATTGTCACCTAAGATGGTTATAACCCTTAACATACCACTTTCTTTATAAATTTTTATGATTTATAACATATAGAATATCCTTACACTGAATTTAGATATACTTTATATGCACTCTCAATCAGTGGGCCCCAAGTTGCAACAAAAAATGGTAACCTTCCCCACCTCGAGCGTCGCATTGATCGCCAACATCACAGCCATCATTTTGAACTGCCTGGAGAAAACAACCAGCGATTCTGGTAAAACACTGGATGTTTTTCACAATGACAATGGCAATCTGATGCTATCAACTCAGATGTTTTTTCGCATATTCCATACCACTTTTGGGATCCGCGAGCTTCCGCCTGGGTGTCTTTTGCCATCAGCAAGCTATCATCACCACATGCGCATGTGGTGGTCAGCACTCCATTCAAAGATGACCTGAACAACAAATGTTGCGATGTTTTCTGTTTGTGGTTTCCCTATGGTTCCATGGAAGAAAGTAGTGGTGAGCCATAAGGAATTGCTGATATATCTATTCCTACTCTAACCTTCACTGAGTTTTGGTTCATTCCCTTCTCTACATATCGCACCAAAGAGGTACAACACACTGAAACATAGAATTAACCCCCAACAAATTGATGACTTGTAGATGATGTTTTTCTGTTTGCAAACATGATATGTAGTTTTTTCGAAACCGGTAGGCTAACATCAAAAATCCACCAGGTAAAATCCACTTGTTTTCGGGGATCCGATATCTCAGGCAGCCACGCGCTGATCGAACAGTCAGGGCATTCAGCAGGACAACACACCTCCAAACCATCAATGCTGGAGGCCGCATGTTCAGCACCTCAAGTGAAGAAAGAAACGAAGAAACGAGAAGGTGTTCTGTTGCATGTTTACATGTGCATGGTATATGTATATGTGTACATTGTATATGTACAGCAAGTATTTCATTGGAAACGATGTCATAATTCATATGTATATATATATATATATAGATGTACGTATGAATATATATGGAGGGATGTGCATGTATTATATCAAGTTGGATTCATTTCAACTTAGCAGTGACACTCTCATCATCATGAATTTGACAAATGGCACTGATGATTGGAGTTCCGGGAAAAAACAATTGGAATTGGAATGACATATGCTACAATCAATTTCATTACTGTATCACGTAATATCCGAATACTATCCCACATATTGACTGAATATCATCCAAGTTTATCCATATTTAGCCTATATCATTCTTATTTGTCCAAGTCATGCCTTTTCATCACCTATCAAGAATCCTCTCTGAACTTCCACCAGCCAAGATACATGCCGCACCAATGACGCAGCCGTGGTTATGAACCTGAAGGCCGTGAAATTTTTCCATGGAAATCCATTAAAGCTGGAGATTGAATCTGGTTTTGTTGATGAACAAATTGGAAATTATATGTAATTATATCTCAAATCAAGCAACTGTTGGGGTGTTTTTTGTGAAGATACTCACATTGCAAGTTTCTTGGTAGGATTTCAATGGTTGATTCATGCGCGTCCTGGTCAAAGCTACAGAAATCCCACCATAGCAACACCAATTCGCCGCTGAAGATTAGCACCAAAAGTGATGTCCGAAGGGTCCGAAGGGTTTTTTCAATTTCAGCAAGCTAAAGAACCAATGGAGAAAATGACCAATTTTTACCACTGCAAATGGCCAAATAATTCACTGATCATAGAACATATATCACACAGGGGGGGGACTTTTCCGAAGCTTTTCCATGAAATCTGTCTATTTTGGATAGATGCTGTTGATCAAATCCCTCTTTGCAAAATTACGAAGAAATCTGCGAATGCACCGGAGACGGAAATCTCGTGGCACCTCTTTTGGCTGCGGACTCGAAGGTTTGAAAGGTTGGAACCTGAAAATTGGTTCTTAGCCCATCTGCCTAAACTGATATCATTCAACGTCAAATCCATGAATTTGAAAAAAAGAAAGCAGGAAGCCAAAATGATCTGAGGAAGATGCTTCATTGGTTCCATTGGCTTCATTGGCTCCATTGGCTTCATTGGTTCCATTGGCTTCATTGGCTGCATTGGTTCCATTGGCTTCATTGGCTGCATGGGTTGTGTTGCTTCCCCAGCTCCTTCACAAACTGCCCCAAGACCAGTACATTGAGAGAGCGGCCCACAAACCTTACCCAGTCACTTGGGTCTGAGAAAAATCTGAGCAACTGGGGAGAAATAACTAATCATACTATACCAAAATTACTACTAGTACTTACCACATATGAGGGTTGTTCTAAATTCTTTCATCTGGAAAACGCCATCTTCGCCAAAAAAAAATTACTTTCGCCGAACTTTCGCAAACTCCATGTGTTTCTTTCGCGGTACATGTTGGCGAAGATTTTTAAGAAAAACGTGGATGTGTGATATCCTCAAATTGTTCCAGGCGTCTGATCCCTCGTCACACTTCATTCTGCGGCAGCTGCACTTAAACATTTACGTTCTGCTTTAAGATGTTGGTCCTTGCTCACCTTCATCGGTCAGTTCTGACACAACAAGTCCACAGTTTAGGCCACCTAGCCTTCAAATGAAGGTCGTCTTTCGCCAAGGCTTTAGCAAAACTTTCGCCAAACTTTTGCGAAAAATCCCCCAATAGTTTTCACAAAATGATACATATATACAGTTTATATACATAATAAACACTAAGTACAAATATCTACAATGCAATTTAGACATGTGTACATGAACTTTCGCCAAAACTTTCGCCAGAAAAAAAATTACTTTCGCCATTTCAGAAAAAAACTTTAGCCGAGACTGTTAATTGCATACCCAAAGGCTTACGCAAAGGAAACCCCTTTCATGGACCTTTTGCTCAACTCTCATATATAAACCATATCACAGGTTGATAGGGTCTAGTTGGTGGTTTCAACCCATCTGCAAAATATTAGTTAAATTCGATCATTTCCCCAAATAGGGATGAAAATAAGTGGTTGATATGGGTTGTTGGGGACTATGGTTGTGCGGAGATTCTATTCATTCAGTGGCAAGGCACAGAACTGATGCCACTACAAATCGAACGCTCGCCACACCTGCAGTGTGTTTCACCATGGTTTCACCCATGCACGGGGTAGCTATGAAACAGATCCCTCGAAATGTTTTTTTGGGAGGTATCCTACACTAATGAGGATCCTACATTACAAGATGCAAACATGTCCAATCAGTTGATTAAAAATGCTTTAGAAAAATGACATGACAGCCATCTCTTGAGATCGACGTTGCCTAGACTCATCACCAGCGCATACGGATCCAGCACCGCAACTCGTCTGCATGCCACTGCAACAGGTGTAAGCTCCACCTTTGCCAACATGTGCAACGAATCCATGGCAAAAATCGAACCAGAAAAACAGTCCCCTTATCCATCTTACCATGTACCATCATCATGCACATTGAAAATGCTTGAACATACTAAATTACAGTGAGCACAAAAAAAAGATCCAAGAACTACTGTGGTTGTAACGCTATGGTTGCCAGGTAGCTATGTATCTGGACTCAACTAAGGCCGTAACATGTCTGTCCAATCATCTCCTGTCACTGTGGGTCAGTCATAGAACTTTACCACTGAACAGGATTTCATGCCCTGACATGAAATACATGAATGATGGCTCCGTTTGAAAGGTGGAATTGGAATCCAAAAGTTTCGTAGTGAACTAAAAAAACTCAGCTCTCGACACACTTGGGCAATTCTGCAGGACATTGCGCAAAAACCTGAGTTTCTGTTGGCAAAATGCGGCTGTTTCACTTGAGACTTCCATACCTTCAACAGCCGCTTGGATTGTAGTCCAGTAACAATGGGCACTGCACATATCAGCAGGGATCGCGCCATGCTCGTGAAACAATCAACCCACCAATCTTTGATCCAACCACCTTCCCCGGGGTTTGTCGCATCGAGTCACATCCACATGGTGAAAATCAAACACTAAGTCTCTGCAGTTTCTTTAATTATTATCTAATGACAGTGGTGCAAAAATTGCATGGTTTTTTCTTTCGGGATTTTCTGCAAACAGTATGTATGGCTGCACTGTGATGATTGGTCCCCAAAAAAAACCGGGTGGCTCTCACCAAACGTTGGGATCCTTTTTCATTCGATGTCCCAACGACATCTCTTTTTCATTCTCCAGCTTCAAAACCTGGTTGAAGCAGTTGGTTTGGCAGTTGTCAGGAACTTCAAAAAAGGTAAGCATTGGGGAAATAACGATGACCCTAACCAACAGAACATCTCATCCCCGAAATGGACTGTAGTCCATGAGAACATTAGTCTTTAGAAGACTTCTCAAGGATGGTTTCTGGCAGGTGTTGGATAAGTTTCAGCGCAGTAGAACTCTTGACTCTGGAATATTTGTCGATGGTTCCAGCAACTCTTGGTGAACTAAGCTGCACACAGTCTTTAACAACTCATTCAAAGAGATTTGAAACGGCCGTATGGCCTCACGAAACATGAAATGTGAAGGCTCTGAACAATGAATCAAACTACAAGAATCACGAAAAAGTCTGCCTGTTGCTCCAGCATCATGGTGTGTGCCACCTCGCAGATTTAAGTCGTTGGCGTGACCCTCGTGTCGTTGCGTTGCGTCGCACGCGCGTGTAACAACTCTTGACATCTTCAAGGATCACTTTTCGCAAAGCCTCAACGAGGCAAAGCACTGGCTTCGCAGATGTTAACCCTTGGCTTTCAGCAAAGGGAGATATGGACATCGTGTTGTCCATATCATGCATGGGATTCACAAATGATCCTGTCCTGTAAACAGGTTTTCCCAAGAACAACATTCATTGAATGCTGCCTCGACAGGTGTTGCATGGTATTGCGATTTGTACATTGTGCTCTTCCCAGCTAAGAATGCTTCACATTCCAGACTGGAAGGCTGACGGCTCACGAAATTGAGCTAGAAGAGCTGCCAACTATGTCAGAATACTATATGACAGTACGTCAATCATTGTCAATGCCACCCAAACACCATGCTAGACTATTGTATTTGGTTCAAGTGCTCAAAAACCAAATAATGTACAGTAATTTTCCAGCTGTCCTTTGCCTATCTTGCCTTCTTAGGCATTTCCTGTGTTCATTATGCAGGGTTCCCTATAACTACTGCGATGCCCAAACGGCATTTCGCTATACAACGAGTTCACTACCCTTGGGCATCACCTGGAGGAGCGGAGGAAATTTTTTGGGGGGAAGGTCGAGGATTCGATCCGAGGGGAACACCAATGAAACACCCATTTTTTCAAATGATTTGGAGTCATCCAATTGAAATATCCAAATTTATTTATCCATGGATGTTGCAGGTTCAACCGGAAGATCTCAAAGATTCATTTTTGGCATATTGGCATGATAGGTGGTTAGGATCACCCCCATCTATAAGCCATGAAAACGGCCATGGAACAATTCCCACAACCCGTCAACTGCTGCGCCTTCACGGTCACCTTTTGCGCAAATTTCATTGGAAGGTTTCGAAGATGAATGAGTCCAGGATGGTACTCAATATCACACGCCCCTGTTGGACCTTGGAAAAGTTCACCCCAAAAAAATCACCACAAATTGGTGGAGGAGAAATGCTGGCAACTTTTCATCGATTTTGTTTGCGTGGGAAACTGAATGGTGCTTTTTTTTTGGGGGGGGAAAAAAGATCATCAAAGTGATGGTGGAGAAATTCCAAAGCTCCATGTCTTGCAGATTTCAGTATCCACCAATCTCAATGCAAGACAAAGTGCTGAGGAACACATTGAATCCAGCGGCATAAATGACGTTGGGAGTGGAGATCACAGTAGGCTGCTTGATGTCTGGATCTGCTAGAAATACCAGTCCTCAAAGCAAGGGCGCCAACCTGACCTTAAAGACCTTCGAAGTTCAGAAATATCAATGTTATATACCTTTCCGAAACACTCCATGAATATCCATCTATCTATTATGTACTATAAATGTAACGAGTCCTTATTGTGGGAACATGCAACATATACGTGTATCATTGATATGACTAAACCAGCTACATGTATTACCATATCCATTATCTTACTTTCTACCATCTTTTCCGCTGATGACATCATCGACCCATCGACCCATCGACACAACACTGCCGCTGCGGATCGAAAAGCACCAGACTCGGAGCCAAAAGTGGAAGAGCTGAAATTTCCCGCAATGGCCTGGGCATATGGCCTCGCCAGCGCGCGGTACATGGACTCGATGAAGACCTCAAAAGGATCTCGGGATTCGATTTTTTGTAAAAAGAAAACAAAAGAAGGTTGGGCTGGCGGGAAAATGAAGGTAATTATACACATATTAAGGATGTATAAAATAACGTATATTATGTATAGTATCATATATGCCATAGCAAACATTTGTATAATTTGGATTCTAATCCCATTTAAGTTTCTCCGTCCCTACCACCTTACCCGAATCCCAAGCTTTCACCGTGGATCCCGGGATCCAAGGCACTCCATAAGCAAAAGGCCAACCTCCAGATCCCGTCTTGCAGGCACCAAAATCTCCACCAGTCTGAGATGTGACAAGCTGTCTGGTTGATGACTCTGGGGAACTGCGTGTTTTGGGTATTAAAAGCAATATTAGTTCACTCCGTAACTCGTTTTTGAAGACAATTTAACTAATGATCATTAACACAAAGTTACCTACAGAATTTGAAAACAACTACAACCAGATTAGAGCTGATACCATATCCATCCACCTACAATGTTGAATTTCTTTGCTTCTGTTTTTCTCTTTTCGGGATACTGTACCAATTCATTTCCAGATTCCATCATATTTCCATCATATTCCCATCATATTCTTCAGGATTTTTCACATCTCATGACACATCCAAGCTGCACTGGAATTGCTACAGAAAGGTTTCCATTCCCAATGAAGCCAACTCCTTGGCATTGCAGCATGGACTCGTTTTTGCCAAAGTTCTCTGACTGCATGGTTTTTTGAAGGACAAATGCTCTTTCCAATAGGATCCATGTATGGTATATTTACCTACATTTAACATAAAAATCAACCAAATGTAGGTAAATATACCATACATGGATCCTATGGGTTTTTGAAGGTTTGAACTGTTTGTGGTTCACCATTTTGTTCGGAAAAGAAACATCATGTTCATGGTTTGGAGGGAGGTCAATGGACTCTACACTCCAGACATTGCAAATCCAAGATACCCTTGTCGTAATGCGCCATGCTCGTATTTCATATCTACATCCCAAAGGCGAAAACACCGGAAATTTGTGAAGCAGCAAACAAAACAAAAAATGAAAACATGCGGTCAAACTTTGGTACGAATTTATATGCCATGCAGCAATCCCATGTTCTCCACTGCAAGAACAGCATCCTCAAAGAAAAAGTCGCAGCAAGTTTCCTGACGGAATGGCTCGGATTTAATTCAGCGGATATAATCTTAGAATCCACATGATACAGAAAGCAGTGAAAGACCAGAAAGGGCCATTGAGGAAGACTATAATGTGACATGTATGAAGATATGCAAATCAATTGCAACATAACTTGAATCTGTTCACAAGGATCCTGGTCTACGGTGTGAAAGGCATGCATCCCTGCATCGCCATGATACTCGACTCGTGTTTTTGAGCTTCAAGCAACCCCGTTGCAAGGCACAAGTCAGTTCAAACAGGCAGCCCACCAAGTGCTATATTATATATGAATAGTTCCTGTCTGAAAGACTTCAAACATTTCAGGACTGCATTCGAGCATCTGTCAAGAATAGGCCCGTACCCAAATGCCGTGCATCGCTTAAACGGTGCTGGAAATAGGCCTTCGCATGTTCTGCCTCATCAAAACTTGAATTCATGTGGCTGTCCAAACCTAACAGCGTTCTCAGGTGAAACATTCTCCCGAGTCTCAATGTATCATACTGTTAAAATCATGTACTAAATATATCGTATAATATATGTATATATATAATATTATATATATATTATACGTATATCTAAGTGTATATCAAATATGCGGCACGGTTAAACTCTGGTACTAACAATCGTTTAGCAAAAATCCAGTTCGAATTGATCATGTTTCAGGGTGAGATGTTTCCGTCACTTGGCCACCCGACAGACTGTAAGGGCGGATAGAAGTGAAAAGAGTTCACCGAACGATCAGCAAATTCCTGGACCATCACAGCTCCATGGTGAGTTTATAAATGGACCATTCACGAACCCGAACCAGATAAGATACGAAAGTCGTTACATCCACAACAATTTATTGTAAGTTACATCATCAGTATCCTATACGGCCTGTAGTACCTATACGGTGATTGTTACATCCAAGATGCTTGATTCTTACTTTTTGAGCTAAGGATATGCTAAGCATCGCTATGGAATGGTAATTCAATTCTATCTCTAGCTTTGCTGACAAGAAACGCTTCCTCCTGGGGCATGCTCGAATCCCAAGGGCAGTCGGTCTGTGACACGCCCAGTGCCTTTTGTTTGTGAACGAAAATGGCCCCATGTGGCGGGATTTTTTTCGAAGCAAAATATTACCACAACCACTCATTTCATCTCAACCTGCCTCATATCACCGCATCTCGCTTCATCAAAAATCTCAAGTTCCAAAAATCCCGAATAATACAAGAGAACTTGTTAGCTGTCAACAGCTTTCATGATGAGATCACCACCTAGCACTTATTTTACAGGATTTGGTTTGATCAAAGGTAGCTCGACTGGTTTCCAAGTTCTGAAACAAGCTGATGATCTACTAGATATACAGCCCAGTTAATACAGAAAATGACATCTTAATCCAATCCCAACTATTGGGATTAGAATGCCTTTCTACTATTTTTGGTATCTTATCAAGCATCCAATCACCGAAGTGTCCATTTTAGATTCCCCTCAGCTAACGCTGGTTTCGCTCAAGGAACGATCCCAAGTTGCACCAGCAAAGAAAATCAAGGTATCAGGAGAGATAGCCTGAATTCTGACGTGTTTTTTAATGGATGTTTATCCATCCACCCCAATGATTACCAGTCTTTTAACTTCGAATTTGGGGTGGATTTACCATGATAAGTCATGAGAAAATTCCAATTCTGAGCTTAAAATCAAAGGTACATGCGATGGCCACCAGACAAGAAAGAATGACTTTACGTGTGTTTGAACAAGGACTCTCACTCCGATGTCGAAAAAGGTCGGAGTGTACTCTCTACTTTTGTTCCACGAAAAACTCGCCACAACTCGCTACAACTACAACCACGGTCTTTGACAAGAAGCTCGGATATGCTTAGCAACAGTGTCGTATGCAGGTTGAAGACGTTTGCGGTCGGCCACTTGTGGTAGCAGCAAAGAGGGGTCCTTGAAGCAGCTTGTTGCTTCCAGGTCAACCCAAACAATGTTGATTATTGTCTATGCAACATATTATTTGGAGACTTGGTTCAAAATTTTGGGTTTGGGTACCATGGTTGTTGATAGCAGGTTTGCGGTCATGTTTAACACCGGCCCTGTCCTCATAGAAATTCCCTGGAAAGGGTTCGTTGATGATGTTCATTCCCAGGACACTCGGAGCATCTTTGAGAGTCTGAGTTACCTCAGGGATATCTGACAAAAAACCACGGTCAAGACTTCAGGTGCTCGAAATGATCTATACTCATGTAATATACAATACATGTTTGGTACTCTATTCACATATATATATAATATATACATCAACAATATGAATTATATTATCTAAAGTTTAATTTTCTAAGTACTATTCATGAGTTAAAATGTATATATCACCTAAAATGTTTCTATCGCAAATTTCAAACAAAACCCAACCGCGCCTTGGCCCAGAAAGCACCCCAGGCCTCTGTGAGGTTATCGTAGTTGGTGAACAACCGGTCATAGGCGCTGACTGGCCACATGGTTTTTACTCAGAGGTGGCAAGGATGATCAAATTCTCCTTATCATCAATTGTCTATTGTCCATATCATATTTGTATGTATGTATGTATGAAGTATGATAAAGATTCTGATAGAAGAATATCTAAGAGTTTATCAAACATCATACACATACGCGACTGTACGGAATATACATATATATCATACAAATTCATTTATGCTAAATATTTTGTCAAGTCGTATTCCAGTTGAATTAACATTTTGTCAACTCTCAGCCTCCTAAAGTCATGATATGTTTGATCTCATGCCAATCCGGGATCTTCCCCAAGTCATTAATTGGAAATGTTGAGAGTCGAGATAAGTCCTGTCATTTCTAGTTCATCGGAGAATGGCTGCTTCGATCAAAACCTTATTGAGGTACTCCTCCTTCATAATGTCAGAAATTCAATAATATTCAACGTTACGTCATAAATTTAAGTCTACCAACCTGTTACAAGCTGCTTTCATCCATTTAAATTCAAAAAAAAATTACAAGGACACGTCGTTTCACAACATCCATCGCCCCAGCTATTCTTTAATGGGTGTTTGGTGAAACGACAATTTTTCGTGTAAAGATTTGCAATCATCCAACTGAAACGACCACTAAAAATTGGTTGGTTCAGGTTCCAGGTAATTTTTTTTTCCCCTGCTGTTTCTTTCCAGCCAGATTTCTCTTTTCAGACCAATTCCACCTGTAGCAATGGAGGCTTGATATGACGCCCAAGTTTCAAATCGTTGGCAATCCTTGTGTGTTGGAAGACCATCCGGACCTGCCACAGGTCCAACGAGTTTTCATGCAGTCTCCCCATCCCCGGGTGACCTGTCATTCAAGGTTGGTTCCCCCAAGGGCCTGGTAGAAACGGCAATGCCAGCGGGATTGGAAAAGGTACTGCTACGGGTTGAGCTGCCCATAGAGGAACTCCCTCACCGCAGAAGCGTTCACTCAACAAATCCTCCCACAGGCTTTCGGGCCATGAAAGTGCGGAAAACTGATATCACTGATATCTGTTGGGTCTCAAAACACTGTAATTAACAGTGGATCATGAAGGTTAACAAAGGATCCTTTCATGAAAATTAATAGATTCCCAATGGTTTTAGGCAGGCTCCAAGATATCATCTGTACATCCATTGGATTGGCTCCTGGTGCATATCAGCCAAGACATAGATCCCATAAGTAGCTGCCTCCTCTACGATGTCCTTGACGATGCGGAGATAGGTTTCATTGTAGATGCCTCGTTGTGGTTCTACTCCAGGCCACATGACACCTCCAAGTGTAGTAAATTGCAGTGAAACTGCGAAAATGCTTCTTTGATGAGTTGACGACTTCAGTTTTGGAGATAAAAAACATGTCAAAAAACAAACCAGCTGCAAAGTCACTGATTTTGCCAGAACAGCATGTAGCAAGGCACAGCATACGGCACCTAGTCGAAGAACATTCAAACCAGCAGCCTTCATCAATTCAAAGTCCTCCGATTCGAGTTTTCCGCATCGGATGCAGAAAGGATGCATCGAGATTTAAAAACGTCATGACGCATCGTCAGTCCCTCAATCCCATCACTTAAAGATCCTGAAAAGGATTGGGAACTTAAAATGTCTAAGCCCGTTGTTTGAAGGACCGTTTGAATCACCTGCATCGCCACATAGATCTTACTTGAGCAATGGTAAGGACCCAAAAAAAAACGTATACAAAATAGATGAATTACGTGCGGCCCCCTCAGCCCCTCCCACTAACAGGGACCACCAGGATAATTCCAAAATGTTTGTTGGAAAATCACCCGGAGCTAAGAGTCAAACTGGAAAAATTCCACTGTTACTGGGATGCACTATGGTCGGACCCACTCCTGAAAACCGGGAAGCGTCTGACATTAAGGCGGAAAAGGGGCCACAACCAATATATATATATATAGAGATACGTATAAATAAACATAATAATATACCTGGAACCCTAAACAACCAGTTTTGAATGGATGTGTTGTGATGTCCAACCACTTTCCAAAGTAAAGATTCGGAGTCATCCAACTGAAACAACCAAAAAACAGAAGGTTGTTTAGAGGTACCAGGTGATACCAGGTGTATATATACTGTATATGGAAACGTCAAACTTCCCACCAACACGAACTCCCTCTTCCAGCAGCCTTGCTTGTCAAGGAAGTCAAGGGATCAAAAGTATCGCGACTTGGAATCCATGGTGGTCCTTTGACGATTGCATTGCTGCCATGGAAGAAACGTTCACCTGGAAGAATCGTTCAGCCGCAGGAGATCTGCAGGACTTCACGGTTGGTGATTTCCCCAACAAAAATCGGGCCAGTTTTAAACAAATTCATTGCCTTGGCGGGTTGGTGAATCGTCCAATAATTTTATCAAATTGTTAAATTATTTCAAAGTTTAAAGAAATTGAAGCCAATCCTCACAAAAGGCATCAAATGGCTATCGTCTTTCACGGCGACTCCCAAGTGCAAAACATCCCTTCGCAACAATTCCATTGGAAGGATATAGGGGAATTCATCACCTTTCCTACTGAGTTGCGCCTAGAAGAGAAGCTGACTTCATCTTAGAACAAGTGTCGAAACTCTCTTACCCCTCTTCATAATTTTAGGCGCGGGATTCCAAAATTCCCATCCTTCAGAAGATAACTTTGATGTTCATCGACTTCCAAATTTCAGATGCTTTAGGACCTCTGCGTTTAAGGGACCGACCCATCATAGCTAATAGGAGACCCATGAAATGTTGGGGAATTCCCCCCCAGATTCTAGTCTACCATTTGGCCATGTGTCGGCGAGGGAAAATATATATTGTACCTAAATGGCAGATATGCAAAGGACTAATGTAACATGTCAATTACACACATCGTGATGCAAGTGAAGGATTTTGTACCAAAAAGAATCCTCTTCAATCAAACGGGTCACAATTTTGGAATATGTTTGACCAACTTTTAGTCTTTCAACCAACAAAATCATCAAAATCCATGTGCTTCGCCAAAGTTGCGACCAAACTCATCCACAAAGCGCTGTTCTCCGGTGACACTTTGTCTTAGGTGGATACGAGGTAAGGCGACACATGGCCACCTGAAGCACCCCCGAGTTCCAACCACTCTGGTCCCATGGAGCATGTGGGAAATCAATTGGGACCATGTGGTTTTGCAGGGAATAACAGGATCAGACGAAGACTTAAGATACCTGTCCCAAAATGATGGCAAGCATCAAGAAACTATAAACACTTCGTCTATGTAAAAGTCTACACTTTGTCTGCTGAAGTGTTGGTAGGAGATTTTTTCGGTTGCAGCGCTTACAGCTTGTTAGGAGTGGTTTGATGTTTGATATCTTTGATTATGATATCAGAATTCCAAGGAATCTCCTGAATCGCGCAGAATCACTCAGGGAATCGAGTCGTTTGCTTGATCCTATTTTCGTCCAAGCGGCACTGTGAAGAGCGAAGCTATGGCAAGGTATTGCATCACGGCAAATGGAAGGCTGGTATAGTTGTGATGGAGATTTGTATGTTTTGTAATGTTTGTATAATTATTTTGTATTCACAACTCATAAGTTTCATAAGATGTGTTCATCTAAGGCGTTTCTTTTCTTGCTGTGATTTGCCTTTGCACTTTACTCCACGTTTAAAAGCTTGAGACAAAAATTACGAAAGAACTTGACACTCAAAGTCCCACCCTCTGTAAGATTCAGTCCGAATACAACTGACTCACAAGTAGCAAGAATGTGCAAGTTGCAATCATCGCTCAAAGATTGCCAGTTTGAACCACAGATTTGATTCGATATTGATTGATATTATGTATGATATGTATTGAATCTATGGAAATCCATGGCAGTGAATCATTTTCAGCCGCGGCCATCATCGAAAAAAATCTCCTCATTTCCACGGCGCCTGCGAGTCATAAACCCCAGCCAGCTCGATATCAAACTGTGACAAGAAGGCGGACCTTGGAGACTTGAAAGGAAGTCTAAGCGATGTAAATGAAATGTGTATCTGTCCCTAAAGATCCAGATATGCCCTAAGATTTCGGGATTTCCCCCCAAAAAACGTATCCTGGGGATGGGATGTTTCGACCATCAATCCTACTCGATCGGGAGGGTTCTGGATTCTTAGGGTGTGGAGAGTCGAATCCCAACATTTGCCCAAATGTTTCTGTGATGAAAGTTTTAAGGAAGAAATATCGACTCGACGTAAATAGGAAAGCAACATTAATGTAGGATATAAGCCTTGAATGTTGGGTTGGATATTGCTTTTTCCATTTAGGAATCATTTAGGTAAATATATATATAGAGGTATGGTAAATATACATGAAGCCGCATGTTGATGGACCCGAAAACCCCAAGAAAACCTAGGCCTTCCAACGAGTCTTCTCGGCTATCGTGCATCACCTCGAAGTTTTCCAACTGAGTTAATCGTTTGAGGTATACCCTCCAGAATTAACATATCCCACCTTGGGAAAAGGAAAATCATCTTCAAAATGCCATTTTTGGGGGATATGTTAGTTCCCTGGAGGGTAATAGATCCAATGAACGGCATATATACAAAAACCACAAATGTGATTGTAATCTTCGAATGTGTTTCGTATAGGATTGTATATAGGTCCAATCTTGTTGAACTATAATCTTTCACTGGCCCAAATTGAGGTCATGTTCGCCAAAAACGACGCCATTTCCAGACATGTCGGCTGAGGTCTTTAGAATTTGTCTAGTATGAAGTTTTGTTTGAAATCTGATACCTTCCTCCCTGTGTTGATTTTGAAGAAATCAATGGCAAAATCATCTAAAATCTGAGTACCATGCTTTTGTCACAGCAGTGGACGTCAAAACAGGACGCAGAACTTCCACAACTCCACTCCGCAAGGCATCAAACAGAAACACCTGCACAAATGATCACAAAATGTCTATCAATTCGTCTATCAATCAAACAAGCCGCATCACAGCTTCACCAATACTGAAAAGTTTCTGCAAAAAGCTGCTAATAAAAACCGCAAAAAAAAACATCTTTCAGCTTTGATTCTTCAATGTCTACAAGTGTACTGAACACTCTGAAACTCAGACCCACCGGCCATCGGGGCCGGTGGTGTCCAGTGGTGTTCAGTTCACAGGATCGTAGTGGATAGCGCCAGTTTTTTGGGGCTTTTCATGGGATGAGGAGCAACCTTAATGGGTTGAACTCAGTGAGATTCAGTTGCTGCACTTCATCCCAATCATTGGATCATCATATGGCCAGCTGTACAGAAAAACAGAAAAAAAAAAAACGCCTTTTTTTCAGTGCGCACAACAAGCAACCTTTAGTTTTACAGCACCCCATTCTGGTGTTTCTACACTTTCTGTATTTTTTTTGCTCCTTAAAAAAAGGGCATCAACTGGGTTGCAAGTCGTGCAGCAACTGGAGGCGAAAACCGGACCAAAGATTAAGGTGAATTCATTTCGAATCTGTACAGGCGGGACCAAGTCACATGAGGAAGAGCTATATAGATACCTTTTCACGTTTCACACGGCAAAATGACACGTTTCTTGTTGAGGATCTATTGATATATTTTTTTGGGTTAACTTCAGAGAAGTTCAGAAACAAGACACAGCACAGTTACTTGTAGGCAAAATGTTAACTGAACATTTGAAAATGTCACAACACGATGATGGTGTCAAAATAAGCATCTTAAATTCCCAAAGCTATAGGTTTATGCCCCCCTCTCAGGATGTCAGTAGCAGTCGTTCTTTCATCATGAAAAACGCGCTGTGAAGCCTGGTGATGATTGCATCCCGGAATTCTAAAAAATCATCACACAGGGCTCGTTATATTACCAACCCAGAACCATGCACTGCTACTGGGACATCATGCAAAATTACCATACATTTGCATCATTTGATTCCCCAAAAAAACCTGGTAATTAATCCTGGTACCATCAACCAATTTTTTAATGGATGTTTGGTGATGTCCAACCATTTTTCAATTAAAGGTTTGGTTCATCATCCAACTGAAACGTTGCCATGTAAAAAAATGCTTCTTTGGAGTTCCAGGATGATCCCTGTATAAACCCACACCGGCAGCCTCCTGGGACTGCTCTACACTGGCAGCCAGCCTGGGAGTTCCTGAGTTCGGCGAGGAATTTTGGATGTTGAAAAGAAGTCCTTTGAAGCTATGAAACCATATGAAACTATGGATATTGTAATCATTACCCCCCCCAAAAAAAATGGGAAACAAAAACATGGAAAAGACCTATGAAGTGCTCAAGGAAAGTATTGGAAATTATTATCTCAAATTAAAAATGACAACGTGAAATGTGATCATCTCAACATCTTTAAGATCTTCAATTCATGGAAACAGATTGGAAAACGGTGGCCCCCGGCCTCGTGAGGGGTCACGCACAAATTGCAGGCGCCATAGGCGCGAAAGTAACAACCGCCTCGAGAGGTTTCGAGAGGTTTCAAAGGTGCTATTAGATCATAGAAGATCTGAGCAGTGGTCATTACATGTAATCTTATTATATATCATGACTGGTCGTATGCTTCCAACAGTGACCAACAGGTTGTTGACTATGCCTATAAATCGTCAAAATTTGACTGGCCAAAATCACTGGAGGAACTACTGGAACACTGGGGAATGTCCATGATCTACTTTGTCAAAAAAAAACATATCATAATATGTACAGACCCGTCATTTTATTGGACTACAAATATGAACTGCAAGTGCTTTCTCTAAGCTCCTAATCCACTGTCAACTTCTGGGGAATGGTTCTCCTTGACCTTTTGAAAAGATTGACTGGTTTGACTTGCAAAACAAACAAAAAAAATGGACACTTTTGATCTAACAAAACTATGAGATTTCTTTGCACAACCCATCGAAATCCATCCAAAATCCCCTAAGGTACTTAGAGGCTCAGGATACTTAGTAAGTGGATACTAACCAGGGTTATAACCTCTATAAGTGGGTTATATGTCCCCTAACTAGGGTTATAAAACTACACATAACCAGTTACTAAGGATCCTGAACCTCTAAGTAGCAGAACCCTCAACTTCTTGGATGCCAAAGGCACCTCCACTTCGGCGGTGGCACACCACTCCGGAGGTGAGGCCATGAGGCCACGTAGCACCATGTCCCAATGGGCCTCTGGTAGGTTTGGGGTGGTTTCGATTCAACCCATTTCAAAAATCCTCGTGAAATTGGATCAGTTCCCCAAGTAAAACTAGTTACCACATAGAATCATTAATCAACATCTCTAATGATTTTGCTAGGGAAAAAAAATTGTCGCCATGCTTCCAAGTCGATGTGTTTTTGGGGATAACATGTCCTGAATAAGTGCAATCAGCAAAATCAGTGCCGTCCTCCACCTCGGATTTCTGTGTCGAAGACTTTGGCGTTGCAATCAATTGCCGCAAAGCTTCCCAGTGCATCTGACAACAGAAAGTCCATGTGTGGCAACAGAAAAACCATATTCCAGGATACAACAACAACAACAAGAAGTGATAATGATAACAATGAAACAACACATCAAAACAATATATAGATATGACCGCTAGTACGTAATTATACGATATATAATGACGACAATTAGAAAGCAAATAGCTATGATGCTGACATTGACCCAAAAGCCTAATCCCTAAACCCTAAAGCCCTAAAGCCCCAAATGTGATGTTTACTTGTATTTCTCCATTCCACCAGCAGCCTCTGTGCGCCGTTGAGTTTCAATCATCTCCCACATCGCAGAGTACGCAAGCAGCTTTGGTCGGATACGTCGCCTTAACAATCCAAACGTGTGGCTTGATACTTAGCAAATGCTGTGATTAACAAGTGCCACCCAACGAGGTAGAGCTTCCAAGCACCATCAATAATACTGTGATGGTGTTTTGAAGTTTTAAATATCCCAGGTGGTGCAGGATTTCTTCCATCAACAGTATCATCAATTCATGTGCTTCAGAAAGGTGGCTTCTGATCCTAAATTCAACTTGGCATCCCAGTCACCAAATATCACGGCACTTCTTACGCACCGCTTGTTTTCGCTTGAGGCCATCCATAAATGCCTGAACCCCAGCATCCAAGCGTTTGCAAGTCTTCGTTGCCATCAACACGTCCTGGTCACAAACAAAGTTTCGCCATCGGACTTTACCCAGGGTTTTAGGTGCCGCAAGATTGTGTTAAGGGTGCAAAATTGTTGTCATCACTTCTGCTTTTTGTGATTAAAGGCCTAAAAATGGAAACTGATGGGTTCATTTGGATTGTCTTCATACAAATCTTTTTCCCAACTCAACTGAATCACCATGAATCCCCTACAAGAGTGTACAATTAGAACCCTGACTTCTACAAGCATAGAGGAACTGGTTTTGTTTTAATGTTGTGTTCATGTCCTAAAGTTCAAAGAATCTGATTTGTGTTGCTAACATTGTCTTTAGAGCTTACCTTCTTAGCACGGTTCGGTTCCACCGGCGTTCGTCATTTGTTGGTTCGGCATCCTCGAGGACTTCTTTCAGGATCGTGGAACATTGCATCATCTGCCAAATCGAGGGGCCTTTGGAAGCCTCCTGGACGAGGTGAAAAAAAATCCCGTTGAGAGTGATATGGGTGTTTCCGAAAATAGTGGTACCCCCAAATCATCCATTTTGATAGGGTTTTCCATTGTAAACCATCCATTTGGGGTACCCCTATTTTTGGAAACACCCATATAGGTTTAGCCTTGGGTTCCCTGACTCACAGTCAAAACCAACCAATAGAATGATGTGATAGGATGTGGCACCTGTTCGAAGCCTTAAGCCTGGGGGCCAAAGGTAAAGGATTTCAGAAGGAGTTCATACCCTGCAGAAATCAACTGTAACGTAACTGTTGGTACGCCATGAACTGTGTGCGTTCTGCCGTGACTTTCTGGCCACCAAAGCTAGCAAGGGCCACTTTGATTATATCTAGTCCTGAGCATTGTCCTTTTCAATGTCCATCCAAAGTTGCGCCCTCGTCTGAAAGCTCTGACGCTCCACATGGCGACGGCGAGCCTCATGGCGTTGTCCCCAAAGAAACAACTGCACCCTTCTTCACCCATTTGGTCGCAACAAAATCCTTGTGACATTCCATTGGACTGGTTAAGAAGGGGGGACCCTTGGCCTCTTGCAATCGCCCCAGGTGGTATGAGCAGCCTTTTACAACCCCTGCAAAAAATCTACACAAACAACCAACCGGTACTGGTTGTTTAGGGGAGATCTTTGTCATTGCTCATAATAATCAACTAATTGGGTAGTAGGATAATCCCCTATATAAACTTGAACCCTAAACAACAAAAATAAAATAGTTCAATACTTCACCTGAGTTTTGCTATGGATTTTTCAATTTCCACAGATTTCCAAAACCTTTTTTGCTCTTCAGCAACTTCTGAGTTGATCAGCCGCAGCAATGCCAGTCGATGCGGCCGACTCCGCCAGGCTTGTTGGATGGTCATGGCCGCCTTGTTCCGGTGTCCACGTCGGGAGGTCGACGGGTGGCTTCCGCAATTCGGGTGGGTGGTTTGAACCAACCCATCTGAAAAATATTAGGCAAAATGGATCATTTTCCCCAGGGTTCGGGATGAACATGTTAAAAAAAATTGAAACCACCACCTAGTTCTTAGGGTATAGATACCTCATAGGACCCTATAATTTCTTGTCACAATGCTTGTGCATCTTTGTGAAGTTTGTGACCATTCAAATCACCGTCATTTTTGCGCACCTTGTGGAAGATTGCAACCTCCGTCAACACCTGCCGATGTTTTGCCTGTCGTGTGAAGGGGCCGGGCTATGTCCGACACACCAAATCTACGTGATGGGTTGTAGCTTTTCATCCAACTTTTTTTTTGTGGTGGGCTCAACTTGTTGATAAGACAAATTCTTCATAAATCTGAAGGTGATTTGATTGGATCGCGTTAAGATGTGTTCATTGATGGTAATGGTCATAGTTAAATATTCAAGAAAATCAAACAAACATACTGTCCGATACCACTCCGCACCTGTCGCAAGCGAGGCACTGGTTCTTTTCGCGAGGGGACCCTTAACACCTCAACCACTCGACATGGCCACCATTCATCCACTTTTGCTGGTCTGCTAATGAAACACTTAGCCTCACTAAGGCTTACCTTGATACCAAAAGTTCTGGCATTAGTTTTATGAGACTCATTGACCATCTTCAGATCATTTTTCAGTCTGCAAAAGAAACATCCATTTGGATTCCTAAAAAAGAATCGCCACCAAAATCTACCAAATCTCACCACTTTAAGGGTGAAGGTCTAAAACGATATACCTTAAACCCCATCTTTGGGACCCCTCGCTTCGGAAACCTGTTTGGCCAACAGTCCACTGCGGAGTCCAGAACGCCAACTCGCTTGACGCTTCAGCCTCGTCAGCAAAGCTTGAAGGATTCCCAGATCTTGTTGTTGAAATTTTTTGGAGGGATCTCATGTTTGTGTTGGCTTTCATGATCTCTGTTGGAAAGAAATGCAACATTGCCTGTATGAATTGTCTCAGAATTCATCGTGAACATGAAGATGAAATAACGACATGAACATGATGTTTCACACCGAGAATATGTTTTGTTAAAGGTGGATTTTTGTGTTGCCATATGAAGGATCTTCACTGACCTTTGCACTTCATACTCCATCCAGTGGTTAAACCAAGGCGCCTCTGCATTGGTAAACTCGGTGGCGTGTGCACCTCCTTGGTTTCTGATTTTGCTCGTTGTACGCGCGACTGCAATTGCATGACCTCAAATTTCGGAAATCAAGCGATGTGCTTTGCTGCAGCTTAACTCGTTGATTTTGCTAATTTTGCTGAAACATAATATGATAAATTAATATGATATCTCATTTAAATTTCACTTCGAATTGAAGTTGGAACTCTTTGAACTCAACCTGAACTCTATGATCTTTTCGAACGCATGTTGTTCCCCCTTGGTTCCTCATCAGTTTGTGAGTCTTTGCGATCCAGGGACTGCAGCTTTGGCGATCTCCATCTTTGGTAAGGAGACTGGACACAGCCGCGCTTTGTGGCAGCTTGAGATGCTGAAATGGCAGCCATCGGCACAGCAAAAAAACAACGCAA
This sequence comes from Breviolum minutum Mf 1.05b.01, assembly GCA_000507305.1. Classification (NCBI taxonomy): domain Eukaryota; class Dinophyceae; order Suessiales; family Symbiodiniaceae; genus Breviolum; species Breviolum minutum. The sequence goes on from DF239375.1 coordinate 102,413, forward strand.
AAAACAACAAAGTGACAGGGGCAAACACTAATTCAACGGGTGCAACGAAAGTAGGTCATAGCATCTCATGGTTGAATCTAAAAGGATTTTAGTGCATACAGTATGAAACTACGATAGAAATGCCCAAAACTGTCCAGCCTGCTGCGGTGTTGCCACCTGCCAAGGGAATCATACGAAACAAACACGGATGAAAAATATTGTGATGAAACATGAGCTTCACCTCCCACCATTTCCGTTCACTCTTCGGGTAGTCAGCTGACCCAAAAACATGTTCACGTGGCCATGTTCCATTTATCCAAGGTCGCAAGGAAAAGCATGAAAGAACACAGGTCATCAAATGACTGCTTGGGAATCGGTGTGTTTCAACCACAAGTTCGAGAAGTGCTTCTTGAAGCATGTTTGCTTCTGCTCCAAACACCGTAAAACTCCATGGCTTCATGTGTATGGTTCATCGGGATCTTCATCCTCAAATGGCAAATCCCTTCTACATTCATGGGTGTAATAAAATCATGTGATATCAACCATCATATCTACCAGTCATTTTGAAGGAACAAACAAACGAACGAACAAACAAACAAACAAACAAACAAATAATCACAGGGCTTTTGACTTTGCTGCTTTTTAGGTTTGGCACCTGGCAAAGACAAAGTCGTCCCCATCTGCCAAGAGAAACACCCTCGCAATCCAGGCCTGAAAAATCAAACATCGCCGGGAAATCATTCGACCCATGTTACCATTCTTGTCCCAGCCATGTTGGGCTCTATATGAAGACTGTAAAAAAAAATTATTGTTGCGGGATTTTTAGACCTGCAAAGAAAAACACACACGCTGACTTTCTTGCCGTTTCGCAATTTCGCAATGTTGGCTTTGCTAAAATGTTCAAGAAACAAAAATTTGTTCCATTAACAAAGATGCAAAAAGTCACAGCTCACATTTTCATAGCTCTATTAGACCCGTACCCAAGACACGTGCTGCAAGTAAATCAGGAATAATCTCCTGTCGTAAGGATGAGGTGTAGATTTGTTGGGGTGCATCGACCTATCGACCGATGAACTCCCGTCCTCTGCCTCTTGTTGAGACTCTACCAACCTGGCCTGGAATTTGCAAGCCAGGTTGGAACTTACGATTCAATGCTTCATTTACTCATGATGTAATATCCACATGTTGAACACATATACCAAACCATACAAAACACATCAAAATCACCAAAACAAAAAGATGTTCCTGTTGCATCTTCCAAATGGACTCTCTCTTGCCTTTTTTTCCAACACATTTGGCTTGGATGGTGCCCTCGCCGCTCTTCGGCTATGCCCATCAATCCCAAAATGCAGCTATTTCATATGAAAACATAGCAAGTCCAACTAGACCTTGTAAACTTTGCAATCAAAGTTTAGCAACTTGTTAAGTATGCTTGGAAAAAACCTTAGTTCATCTAAACCTTGCAAGGAAACACAGTAAATCCTTTATAAGTAAACTCTACATGCGTATCATTCTTCGTTTCATCCAAAGTTAACTTTAAACATGACTTCTTTCGTTTGACGTCGAAGATGTGTTTTTCCATTTCGGATTCGGGATCCAAAGAATTATCCTTTATTCAGACACCCGGGCGTTTATCAAAAACTGATCTGTTGAGAGTTGGAATTCTTGGCACAAATGTGACGACATTCACTGACTACACGATATGAAAATGACATCAACAGTGCCATGTGCCTAGACAAAAACTAACCTCAAAGAGTTCGGTCACGTGACTTGCATGACTTTGGCATGTCGTACCTCAGCCCTCACCAAAATCCACGAGCTACAAATCCGCCGGTCCACTGCAAGCTGCTCATACAAAAGGCTCAGCGCAGTGGTCATATCAAAGTTCATCCTCCACATGGCAATATATCAGCAAAGGGACAGGCAGAATACAATGTGGATTGAAAAAAGTACACGTGTTTGGGTAGCAAAAAAACAATATTCATAGAAAATTGAAATGTCTTTAAAATCCATACAGAATGTGGTTGCTAGTTTTTGAGATTAAAGTATGTTCGTCATTAAAACTGCGGTCAGCCGCAGTATTTTGACCTTGTTCTGGCCTATGGTTAGCAAATCCTGCTATATAATACGTCTTTCTTTCCTATCGTCTGTCTTTCCAGTGTGTCTGCTGTGTCCAGTGTCCAGTCAAAAACCTAGAACAACACCCAGCAGCGTACCAAAAGCAAACACCTCAACAAAACAACTTAACCTACAACCAAAGGTCCGACCAAACACCCAGCGCAATGCCTTCACGAAACTTCTGTTCCCACTCAACTTCCTCAGGTGTTTTTTTTCAACGAAGGTCCGATCTGTTGCAACTGTTGCAAAAGGTGCATGTCCAACAGCCAAGATTCAAAATAGCCATCAATGGGACGGCGCATGTCCAGCAATTGAACGTCATTCGCAGAGTACCTGGTTTTGGTTCAGTTTCTTCCAAAGTCAAAACATATCAAGAAATCATACGACGCGGTGGTTGCAAGAGTTTTTCCAGGACGACAGTTGAAACCATTGGCACCACCTGACTTCAGTGCATGCCTTCTTAGACTTATAGGCTTTTCGTAGATTAGTGTTGCTGGCAACACCAGGTCAAATCAGGAATAGCTTGTTTAAGATATTTTTGGTGAGAAGGCATGTGTACAAACACAACCAGCAAACCGCAAACCATTCAACCTTAGCGTTGGAAGATCACTAAAAAATATTGAAAAAATACTCCCAACAACACTGGAAAGTGAAGGGCGGTAGGGATCTCCTACCAAACTGTAATTATCCGAGAGAGTTTGAGGTCAGCGAACACCTTTAATGAGTGCAACTGTGCATTACCTAAATCCCAGTCATCATGTCATCCATGTCATCAAACAATTGGATGTCCCGTTGGAAGTGAATAAAATGGTCAGTATCAGAAGCAAGCTCCAAAAAGCTGTTTAAGACCCAAAAAGCTGTTTATGACCCAAAAAGCTGTTTATGACCCAAAAGCTTGTAATCAACATGTGGATTACAAGAAGGTATAAAACCCAGCGACCATGAAACCCCACCTTCCGACATCCCAGTAACTTCACATCGCCAAGGAGTTTGGGCGCACATTCCCACCGTTGTATTGAACTCTTGCCAGGCCTGCTATCAACCAAAAAAAATCAGATGTCATCATCAAGGCTAAGTGAAATTTGATGAGTCAAGGCTAAGCAGCTCATGTAATGTGTTCAAAGTTTTGAGTCATTTTGGATGTGAATCCTATGTGAATTTGTATGATTCCCTGATCCAATGGACTCCCATGCAAGGCGTAGGAGGTTGATCCGTCCAATTGCTGCACCTCTTTGGGAAAACGGAGAGTCCTCAACAAGTGCGAAATTCACGGAAAAACACCACCCAACACGCACTTTCAAACCAAATCCCACAGTCATCAAGTCATTGGGTGAATGGAACAGTGCTCTTCGAAATCATGGACAAAATCCTGCATCAGTGGATCAGAACTTTGGTTTTACCGAGTCATTCATAAGGTTTTTCTGTACATCCCAGGTGGTGCAGGGTTTTGTCCATCAGCATCTCACCAATCTGAACTGTCGGGTTGGAAGCATTTGAATCCATCAAAAATTGAATGGGACCTTACCAACGGACCCCTAAGGAAGTTGCTAGAGCTATTATTACTCAGGTTTAGGGGTCCCTTCAGCGGGTCCTGTTGGGATTTCTTGGGTTGAAGGTAAAATATCGCATGAATTGATCAGTGATTTACTGATCCATCCATCTTCTGTTGGGAAAAACATCATGTCCAGACTTGCCTTTCCATTTGATTTTTCATAACTCCCCTAGATCAATGCTTGGGTCATCCCACTTAGTAAGTCCAGTACGTAGTGTAAGTTGTTCATAACATATCATAACCATAGTTATGTTACTCCTAAGCATGCCAAAGCCAAATAATTGATGATGAATCCAGTTCAAAGGCTTTAAATCAACCATCCCATTCCCAAACCCAAACAAAGAAAGATTCATCGCCCAAAACAAAAATTCCAACCCTCCCACGTCTGACATCAACAATATCCCATACAGGATCCATATTAATGGTATATTTACCTACATGAATGCTTGATCTTTTATGGTTTTCATGTAGGTAAATATACCATACATTAATACATGGATGGTATGGGTATGTTTCTCCCCGTCATCCCGGAAGCTTCGGTTTTTCCGAGGACACCACTTGGAAACCGCCCGTCCATGTGATGGATCTGCCAAACGTCGACCTTTGAGTTGACTTTTCCTCGGGAAAAAGTCCGCAAGGATATACCCAAGGTTTAAAAAAAAACATCCATCGTGGAAGATTTATTATATTTCACGGGTCGTTAGATATTTCCATTAATTTCAATTTAGGGTCGTAATTTTCCAGTGACCTCGGGTGACCTCGCAATAAATCATATAGATCCATGATATTGATCCTTTGAAAATGGAGATTTCGAAACAATACATCCTCATATATACTTACATGATCTTACATTGCAACAGTCGTCACAAAGACAAACTCTGTCAGTTTCTTGTGAGATTCGTATCAAAAATTGGTTCATGTTTCATCCATTTCATCCATCATTTTTCAAGGAATAAAAATCCCTGAGTCGCAGACTTCATAATGGTCGCATGGGGTCTAAACCTGGTATGCCAAGACGTGGTGATGTTTTCGCACCCGCAAAAACGGGTGGTGTTGAAACGGTAAGGGCTTGCAGAATGGCACCCCTTACCATCCATTTGGCGTCCAGGTATTTATTTACATATGCTTTTAATAGACATATAAATATGTATATATATATATATACACATTATACCTTGCATCAAAAGAGGCCTATACATTCCACCAAGGCATTTTGGCAGCAACGGCGGTTTCTTTGGCCGGAAACGCGACTCTGAACAAGACAATGACGATACGTTACTATCTTCTATTGCTGTCCATTTGATAACATTTCCAAATGTTCTCTTCACAACAAGAACGTTACCACGCACAAAGCTAATATTTTCGGTGGCCTGAATTGATCTTGAATGTTTTTCTGGCGAAATCGCCTCAGTCAAAGGGACAAGAAACTGTACCAAACCGCCAAAGTTACTTGTTGTCAATGGGTTTGCATGTTGAACTTGTTGTATTTTGCCATATTTTCCATGTATTTTCGGCAAATACAAAGTCCAACACAGATTCCGGACTTGATCTTTACGTATAGCTACTTAGCTTATCCCATCCTATCAGCTATCAAAGATGACAGTCTCCTACCATTTTGGACCATCGGACCATGGCTTGGTTGGTTTCTGTGTCTCAAACTCTCTCAAAGAGGTATAAAGCTCCTTCATTCGCTCTGCGCTTTGCTTGTCTGGCCTGGTGATTCTGCGGATTTTTTCATCCATGTTTTGGATAGCGACAAAAGTCTCATTGCAAGTGGAAGTGGTCAAGATCTGATAAAAGGCAGATCAAATGTTTTTTGTTTTTAATGCATTTCTTTCCCAACCGGGGAAGGGGTTTGGTCACATATCTGAGTGTCCTACTGCAAATATAGCACATCAGGACCAAAAGAATTCAACCTCAGGTCAGATCAAAAACTTTCAGAATTCGCACATCTTCAACCATCAGAACGAAACTATCAAAAATCCTCTTCAAAGAAAGACAGGTAGAGAGAGAGAGAGAGGTAACAAACTAGTTTCTACAACAAGTAA